>NC_051165.1:161280113-161620113 GCF_013339725.1 Rhipicephalus microplus | reverse complement strand
TGCATATTTTTGCTTCTGCCTCGCGTTATTATTGCCTCTGTGCACACAAGGGAATAGAAGTGCATTCGTTTCTATGGGCAAATTCTGCTTTCCCATCACTCACGCTTTCCTAATTTCGCACAAGGAACGCTTTCTAGGTATTTACGGAGCCGGTGGCGTCTGTAGTTCGTATTGGAAAAGCAGCCGTAAAAAAAAATTTAAGAGTGAAACTCGAACAGAATAAAACATCAAAGACACGGGAGCTCTTGCAGAGGCATTTCCCAATGACGGAAATCCGTATCCATTACACTTGGCAAATGAAGAAACCTATGCGGAGAAACCGAATCCGTTCGACAGTGAAAGAGACAGGAAAGGGAACCCAGTGGTGCGAAAATTCGTGGGCTTAAGAAAGAAAAAGAACGAAATGAAATAAAGTCACCCCCCCCCCCCCCCAAAAAAAATATATATATATATATAGGACGACAAATCATAACACACAGGTTTTGTAGCCTCCACGGAGGGCTGTTCGGGTGCCTCAGGTTCGGTAATGCCACACCCGCGCTTCAAACCGTGCGTGCCAAAGCCATATGTGCGTTCAGGCACGTTTCCAAATCACCCCCCCCCCTCCCCCCGCGCGCAGGAGCAGCCGTGGCAAAAGACGGAATCCAATTTCGCATTCTCGCCTCGCCTACGTGCGCTAGTCCCTCACCCCTCCTCCGCTTTCACTCTCTCCCTCAGCGTTTTGCACGTGCAAACGCATTTCCGTACGAACTTTCAATACTGTCTCTCTCTCCATCTATCTTGACCCTTTTCCTACACCTTCTATACCGATCGACGTTTCCCACCCTTCGATTTTCTTTTTCCTACGCTTCGTCCTAGCGATGGGTTGCGTGCCTAGAATTTATTTTCCTTGCTTCTTTCTTTTGCCCCCCCCACCTTCGCTGTCTTTAACTGCTATTATTTCTATTTTTCTCTCTTTTCTTAGATGAAGAATTTGACACAGTTGGAAAAACTCGCACGCACGCGCACGCCGATTTTCGAGGCGAAAGGCAAACACACCCGCTCCGTCTTCGATGGATGACAGAAAAATAACGTATATATAGAAGGCGATGCTGAGAAAGAACGACGAAAAGAAAAGAAAAAAGAAGCTATGGTATAACATAGAATAAAAACAAGGAGAAACCACACTGCGAACACAGTCGTCTAAAAGAAAGAAAGAAAGAAAGAAAGAATTGATTGATATGTGGGGTTTAACGTCCCAAAACCACTATATGATTATGAGAGACGCCGTAGTGGAGGGCTCCGGAAATTTAGACCACCTGGGGTTCTTTAACGTGCACCCAAATCTGAGCACACGAAAGAAAGAAAGAAAGAAAGAAAGAAAGAAAGAAAGAAAGAAAGAAAGAAAGAAAGAAAGAAAGAAAGAAAGAAAGAAAGAAAGAAAGAAAGAAAGAATGCAGAGACGAGCGGTGGCAGGGAAAGCGAAAGGAGAAGAAAACGAATTCCGGATCCGAAAGAAAAGGGCTGCACGGTATGAATTGAAAGGAAAGGGGCTTAAAAGAAAGGTGCTACGTTGCCGCCGCACGTGCTTTTTTCGAAGCTATTGGAATCACGAAAAAAAAAATAATAGCATGAAAGAAGAGCTGGGAGTTATCTCTTCTCCAGGAGCTGACGCCCCATGAGTATCCGCACAGAGCTCCAGCGTTAAGGCAAAATGACTTAAAACAACGCGCCGAGAATTGCTCGTCACGATCGCTGTAATCTTCCGTAAATGGGTGATTAGCGATACGGAGTCTTGATTGCATTGGTCGAAGATGACATCGTTAGAGGCCGAAGCAAATGGAACGAACAGACAATCAGGCCAGGGAAAGCATGGGGACGATATTTGTTCTCTTTGCCTGTATAGTGTAGGCCAGTTATGACGCAATAACTTAAAGTGGATTGCCAATCGCTCTTTTTGTCGACGAGATCAAGAAACGCTGCTTTCGAATTACCCGTCTGTATTTATAAGGCTGTGGGTCCGAATCCTAACGACGGAAGGAGTGATTTTTCATCCACTTAAAATTATTTTATTTTAGGTCATAATTAGTAGACTATGCATTTCAAAAGGATGTCTGATGCTCTTTAGCGTGTACTTACATCTCACCAAATTCAAGCCTCCGGCAATTCGCCTCCGCTGAAATGCGACTGCCACGGTGGGGATTGTGAATTTCGGGCGAGAAACCGAGACGACAAGCGAGGTGTGTGGCTATTTGGTGCACTTGCAACTCTGCCTTGAGAAGGTGGCCTGGTTGATAAAATCTAGCAATCTATTATGACCTAATTGTCTAATTTAATGATTTCGCGCACATCGATCCGAAGAGTGTCTGCAGAGTTAATTTCTAGATTACTGAAACAACATTTCCCAGACGTACATTCTTTGGCTCCTGGTTACACAACTATATATCCATCGGGGCAACGCACCTGCAGCTTCTCCATACTCGTCGTTAGCAATAAATAATTAAAGACAGAGAATGACCAGCTACATTTTAATAGCAAGGGTAGAGCACAGGATTCTATAGTAGCTGCGAGGGCAATCCAACGTTTAAAAGGTGAACCACCAAAACCTCTTCATATATGGCATGACTACACAACTAGTATACGGAAATCGTTAAGCGCTCCCTTGCCTTAATTAAAACACGGCATAACTCAAATGCATTCTTAATTACACATTCCTAACTTCTCAGAAATGATCTAACAGCGTTAATTAAAAAGACGACTTGCTCAATATTATAATCGCCTGCTTGGGTCTGTTGTGACATACACATACGTTGATAAGTGACGATTAGTGTATTTTTTTAGTTTGTAGCTTTTTTTTTGTACTCAAGTAAAGCCAGCATCACCGATAAATTTTCAATATGATCCTAGGTTTTACAGGTGTTATCGCCCCTAACCATTTGTACACTGTTTTTTGTGTTTTTTTTTTTGCATGTGAGTGGATATCGACGTATACATACTTTGAAGTGTGGGCAGGCGGATCGAAGGCTGGAATGGAATCCTCGTTAAGCAAGTAGCGAAAGCTAGTGTCCACGACGAAATCGCAGCAATGAAAGGTCGTTCAAAAGGTAAATGAGGCCGTAATTCATAAAAAGGGTCGAATCATAGGGCGGTGTACAATTGCCTTTAACGACTGTCATTACAGTATACGTTAATGTCTCTGTAAATCACACTTAGATATGTTGTAAGCTATATTGCAAATAATTATATAGCCGTGTTACGAGTAATTAGCAGCGAATCTATATCATTCTTGGCTATGGTAACCATACTTCAGCATTTGCGTCTTTCATTATGTTAACATACTCCAGCCAACGTATGGTCTCAAGTGTATCCTTAGGTTTCGGGGATAGTGTTAATTGTGACGATTTTGGACACGTTTCCACCCTGCTGGACGTCAGCGCTATATGTCACGGTAACAGCCATGTCTCCTCTTCATCTTTTCATTTCCACGTAAAGCAGATATTTGCCACGCCAAAGAGACAGTTAAAACCTGACCAAACGACCCACGTGCCAACTGTATACATATGCCTCTCTCAATTTTCCCTTATTACGGTGTGCTCGTAACACAGCCCCGTCTATGACGTTATACTGCCGCGATTCTTCGTGTATTCATATAAGCTGGCACCTTGCGCGCCATGCCAGTGAGACAATGCGAAGCTCTTCTCATTAGCATGACCTCGCTGATCGCACGGACCGAGCTAAACGTGCACGCGGGTTTGTTAGGAAAATATTTCACCTCTTTCTTTCTTTCTTTCTTTCTTTCTAAATTTCTTTCTTTCTTTTCTTCCTTCTTTCTTTTTTCTTTCTTCTCCATCTATGTTTCCAGCAGACCTTAAACAATGGTTTTCACGTTGATGCTAAACGGAGCGCTTTTGTTTTGTTTTTTATGCGCAATGCGATTTCGTTCAGACTAAATGATTAGTTAGCTTTCTTTTTTATGTCTATCCTCTCAGCTCAAGCTCTACACCGTTTTCGCAATGAGCGTACGTTTCGCGCCTCTCATTTTAAACATTTGCCGAACGAGTCTCGTTTCTTTTTTATTCTTTGTTGCGTCTTTTCTTTTTCTTTTCCCCCCATAACCTTTATTTGTCCCTTCACTCCCAACGTTCCTTCCTATCGCTATAAGGCCCCGCTATTCCTTCGACAATCGATCGATTCTCCGTGACTCGTTTCCCAGAATCGCAGTCCACGAGCCTCTAACAAAATCAACCAAACAAAAAAAACGAAAAGAAAACGGCATTATCAACCAAAGGGAAACTATAGACATCAAGCGTTCGAGAGATCTGGGAAGGACGAACAGAGTCCCCTCCTCTCTCCACTCCGTCTCCCAGCAAGCTTTGCGGCGTGGAGGTTCAAAACGAAGACAGGCAAATGGAGCGGGCAACGAGACAGAACGCAGCGAATAAGAAAGAGAAAGAGAGAGATGAAGATGGAATGGAAAGGTGCTACGGAGACCGTGGGCTGAAGGTGAGGACGAACGGCGCTAGCACGAGACGTGGGCACTCGCTCTCGCACTCGTCCTCGTCCTCCTCCGGTCTCGCGTTTATCGTCGTCTAGGTAAATCGATCCTAGCTCGCTCCAAGGATGGGAGTAATCTTCGGAAGCAAAATAAGGTAAAAAGATTGGGGTGAAAGCAGGAAAAGAGAGAGAGAGAGAGATATGGCGAGCCGTGAATAAAATTGGATATTTATGTGAGCCGAGCATTTCGCGTGGCACCATGCTTGAAGGGTAGAATAAAAGAATAAACGTGGTAATGACGAAAAAAAAGGGAAAAACAAACAACGGAAAACTCACTTGTGTGGCACGCGAAGTGTCGATTTGGCGAGCCGAATGTATTCTCCGGTTTGCTTTTCCAACTTGTTAGTTTGGCTTTGGGTCTCACTTTATATACGTGCTTATAGGCTTCCTGTTCTGGACGACATTTATAGGGGGACCTCGCCAGATCGAAAAGCTCTGGTTTTATGTTACCATCTCTTTCTTTCATTTTTCGTGTATACCTAAACAAAAAAAAAACGTTGATCCCTTCGTTGTTTTCTAAAGAAGGCCTGTCTCACCCGTAAGGCTGTTGTCGTAACTACTTGCTGATTTCCGAATTGACTATATTCCTCGAGAAACGTATTCTTTTTCTTTTGGCCAAGGAAGCGAGATTGACGCGCTGGCACAGGACGTAAAAACGATGCGTATCGCCATCATCAAGGCACTTTATGTGAACTACACGACGAAGGCCTTTCCAAATGAATATTCAATTCGCCCTGGCCGGTGTCGGCTGAGCAATTTTATGCGTGCGATCTTCTTGACATTCGTCGCACCATTCTAGTCTCTGTCATCCTGGGCTCTGGTTCCTATACCTTAAATTATTTATTCCTTCGTTTCAAACAACCACCGGTTGTGTCTCCTGCGACTTATAACGCTTACAGCCCACGTGTCAAGAGTGTGGCAGTTAAATTACTCAGTATACGTTTTCATGCGCCAACAAGCTCGTCTTAGTCGCCAAAACCTGTGGGGCATGAATTTGCCGAAAGACAGCGATGCCCATCAATAACCGTAAAGTAGGACGTGGCTGCTGCAACCGACATAGCCTTGTCTAGGATACAGACAAACAAGCTGGCACGGGATCGGAAGATGGTCATAAGCGGCATCCCTTTAACAAACAACTTTCAGAGTAGCCATGATCGTGGCGAGTTTGAATCCTGAAACCATGATATTGTCACGAACAAAACAAGACCTGCAGCCAGGAGTTCACTTGAACCAGAGCAACGAAGATGTTCTCTTCTTCTTCGTGCCCAAAAACGCGTATGAGCCACAGTGGCTCGTTCATCAATGGTGGCATTACCCCCTCTCCCAAGAAGCATCGTCTCGATGCTGTACATGAAGGCAAAAAAAGAAAAGAAAATTAGATGAAAATTAGCATGCGAGCAAAATGAATGGCGTAAGGCGGATAACGTAGTTGGTTGTGGGGACAAAAGTTAAATGAGAAATAAGAAAAATAGGAAAAATGTAAGGAAAAGACGAAACAAAAAGAAAGACGCGAAGTTACCAATAGAGTCAGTCACTCACTGGCGATTCACAGCGCGAAAAGTATGGTTTGAGACGTGAAACGTGAATGACTTCAGTTTGCGGGGTGAAACGGGAACGTCTCGAATTGCCTTGTGGTAGAACCTTGTAAGTGACGTCGCTGAGACGTCGCACAACCTTGTAAGGGCCGAAGTAGCGGCGAAGAAGCTTTTCGGAACGTCCACGCTGTCGGATAGGGGTCCACACCCAGACTTGATCACCTGGCTTAAAAATAACTTCACGGTGGCGAAGATTGTAGCGGCGCGCGTCTGCGGTTTGGTGACGTTGAATGCGGTGACGAGCAAGTTGACGGGCCTCTTCTGCGCACTGCGCGAATTTGGTGGCATCCGTGTGGTATATTTCTAAGTTGTCGGGCAGGAGCATGGCGTCGAGCATCGTCGTGACGTCGCGACCGTGAACTAAGCGAAAAGGTGTGAAACCGGTACTTTCTTGAACAGCAGTGTTATAAGCAAAAGTTACGTAGGGAAGTATGGTGTCCCAGTTCTTGTGATCGATGTCCACATACATTGACAGCATGTCTGCAATTGTCTTATTGAGTCGTTCAGTCAGCCCATTTGTTTGCGGGTGGTAAGCCGTTGTTTTACGATGTTCCGTGCCACTTAATCGCAAGACTTCCTGCAGCATCTCTGCGGTGAAAGCTGTCCCACGATCAGTTATGACGACAGCTGGAGCACCGTGACGTAGGACGATGCTGTTAACAAAAAATTGGGCGACATCTGCTGCGGTGGCTCTTGGAAGTGCCTTGGTTTCACAGTAGCGTGTTAAGTAGTCTGTAGCGACGACAATCCACCGGTTTCCAGACGAAGACGTGGGGAATGACCCCAGCAAGTCCATGCCAATCTGATGAAAGGGCGCCTTTGGTGGGCCAATTGGGTGCAGTAGTCCCGCTGGTCGTAAAGGTGGAATCTTACGTCGCTGACAGTCACGACATGTGCGAACGTAGTGCTTCACAGTCTTCGCGAGACGTGGCCAGTAGTAGGAGCGTTGAATCCGTTGCAGCGTGCGCGTATAGCCGAGGTGTCCGGATGATGGCTCATCGTGACATGCACGTAAAATGTCACCACGAAGCGTAGTTGGCACAACAAGCAGATACATAGCTTGTGTAGAATGAAAGTTCTTTTATAAAGCACTCTATCACGGAAACAAAAGGAAGATAGTGAGCGCGCAAAGCTTCGAGGAAGGTGGGAATTGCGTCCTTCCAGGTAGTCAATGAGAGGGATGAGCTCCGAGTCGTGACGCTGTTGCTCAGCTAAGGTGGTCGCTGATACGGCAGAAAGAAAAGTGTCGTCGTCTTCAAGGTCAGTGTTGGCATTTTCGACCGGTGCACGTGAGAGACAGTCGGCGTCGGTGTGTTTTCGCCCAGATTTGTGGACGATGGTGACATCGAAATCTTGTAGCCGAAGGCTCCATCGTGCTAGACGACCTGAGGGATCTTTGAGATTCGCGAGCCAACAAAGGGAATGGTGGTCGCTAACTACCCTGAATGGGCGGCCATACAAGTATGGGCAGAACTTTGTTATGGCCCAGACAACAGCGAGGCATTCCTTTTCGGTTGCAGAATAGTTTTTCTCCGCTGGGGATAACGTTCTGCTCGCATAAGCGATCACGCGCTCGACGCCATTTTGCCACTGAACTAATACCGCTCCTAGTCCAACGTTGCTGGCGTCAGTGTGTAATTCCGTGTCAGCGCTTTCGTCAAAATGACCTAGTACAGGCGGAGCCTGGAGGAGGTTTCGGAGGGTGTCGAACGCATGGCACTGATCGGGACCCCAAACAAACGAGACACCGTCTTTTGTAAGCTTGTTGAGGGGTTCAGCAATCTTCGAGAAGTTTTTGACAAAGCGCCTGTAATACGCACAGAGCCCCAGAAATCGGCGTAGGTCGCGCTTATTTGTGGGCACGGGAAAGGTGGCAACGGCGCGGGTTTTCTCGGGATCTGGGCGGATGCCAGCATGGCTCACAACGTGACCAAGGAACTTCAGTTCTTCATATCCAAAATGACATTTGTCGGGTTTGAGAGACAACCCCGCTGTTCGAATTGCCTGAAGAACTGCACGAAGGCGTTGGACGTGTTGTTCAAACGTGTCTGCAAAGACCACGACGTCATCAAGGTAAACAAGACATGATTGCCATTTGAGCCCCGTGAGAACCGTATCCATCATTCTTTGAAAAGTAGCTGGCGCTGAGCATAGACCGAAAGGCAACACTTTAAACTCGTACAGACCGTCGGGAGTAATAAACGCCGTCTTTTCGCGGTCACGCTCGTCCACCGCGATTTGCCAGTAGCCGCTACGCAAATCCATGGAGGAAAAATATTTAGCGTTGCGTATACGGTCCAACGAGTCATCTATCCGGGGTAGAGGATAAACGTCCTTTTTGGTGACCTTGTTCAGTTTACGGTAATCAACGCAAAAACGCAACGTACCATCCTTCTTCTTTACTAGCACAACTGGCGAAGCCCAGGGACTGGTCGATGGCTGAATGACGTCGTCCTGAAGCATCTGCTGGACTTGGTCACGTATAGCATCTTGCTCTTTTTGCGACACCCTATAGGCATGTTGTCGGATGGGTCTCTCAGTAGGTTCCGTGATGATACGATGTTGAGCAAGTGGTGTCTGTTTAACCTTTGACGTAGTGGCAAAGCAGTCTTGAAATGAGCCGAGTATACGCAAAAGGCTTTCTCGTTGAGCCGAAGGTAGTCTCTCGTTTACGTCGAGAGTGCTCACGAAGGCCTCGTCCGGGTGGCCATTCGATGAAAATGAAGCTAACGTAGATGGACCATCGGCATCGGCAAGTTCTTCACAATATGCAATGGCAGTGTGTCTCGTTAGGTGGCGATATTCGTCGCTGAAGTTCATGACCAGCAGGTGAGCATGCCTATTGCTAGGCTGAATGATTCCTCGGGCAACACATATTTGTTGTGAAATAAGGAGAGACAAATTGGCCTCTGCAATTACCGCGTCAGACAGGTCCTGTCCCAATTCTACTTTGACAAAGAGGCTGCTTCGAGGTGGGAGAGTCAGAGAATCGTCGGTAACACGGAGCGCTCTTTTCCGGAATTGCGTACTGTCAGTTGCAGCGCAAAAAGGATCCTCGAACGACACAAGTAATTCACGGAGGTCGATAACGGCGCCGTATTCACGAAGGAAGTCCATTCCTAGAATGACTGGCCGAGAGCACACGCGCAATACGAGGAAAGAGCCCGCAAATGTTGACGTACGTATTCGAATGTGTGCCGTGCACATACCAGTAGGCGTCACCAGATGGCCACCTGCCGTGCGCAACTGAGGTCCTTGCCAAGGCGTGGTAACCTTCCTCAGTTCAGATGCCAGTGTTGCGCTCATTACGGAATAGTCGGCACCGGTGTCGACGAGGGCGTTAACAGCATGATTGTCGACGAAGACGGCAATTTCGGCAGAAACAATCTTTTGCTGTCGGAGAACACTGCAAAACCGGAATCGCCCTCGTCTGGTCGTTGCGTCGAAGGAGGGTCTTTTACAGTTCGCCGGGCCGCGACTTCACCCCCAGAAGTCGCCGTTCCTAGTTTCCCCTGTGGGGACTTGGTGACCGGCTCCTGAAAGGAGCGGAAGACGATGAGGGCAAACTGGGTGACGTAGACCGGCGAGGCGATGGTGATCTCGACTGGTGGTGCCGAATAGTCGAAGGAGTACGTTGGCCTGTGAGATAGGCTTCAATTTCGCGGGGGCGCTCACCGTAGCGCGGGCATCGAGCATCAGGGTGGAAGCCGCGGAGACCTAGTTGCCGGTATTGACAGTTGCGGTATACGTGACCCGCTTCGCCACAGTGATAGCAGAGCGGACGGTTATCCGAGGTGCGCCACGTGCTTGCCTTGCTACCACTTTGTCTTGAGATAGACGGCGAATAGGTGGGTGGGCTCGAAAACCTTGAGCCGAGAGGTGGGCTTGAAGCAGTGTCGTGATATGGCTGCATAGCCTGGTACCTTGGCCGCATAGCAGTGTCTGTAGCCGGTCGCGCAGGGGATCGCAATGCCGCTGCGTATGTCAGGACTGGGGCCTCGGGAATCGGCGGTGCGATTGGGGCTAGGGGTGTGACGGCCTGCCGGACTTCTTGTCTGATTACATCCGCGAGGGCTGACACAGGTGGATGGGATCCCACTGCCTGCAGCTGTCGCAATTCGTCCCGAACGATACTTCGAATGAAGTCTGCGAGGGTCTGTCTCTCGCTGTCAGAGCCGATAGCGCATGTGGTGGCCGGGATCTGGCGTTCGTATTGAGACGACCGCTGCTGCAGCGTACGTTCCATCGTAGCTGCCTCACTGATGAACTGGGCGACTGTCGTCGGTGGATTTCGCACGAGCCCAGCGAAAAGCTGTTCTTTTACTCCGCGCATCAAATGGCGCACCTTCTTTTCCTCAGGCATGGCAGGGTCCGCGCGCTTGAAGAGTCGGAGCATGTCCTCGACAAACATGGATACACGTTCGTTCGGCCATTGGTTTCTGCTGGATATGGCTTGTTCGGCCCTCTCCTTCCTTTCGGTGTTGCGATAGGCGTCACGGAGCTGTCGGCTAAACTCTTGCCATGTTGCAAAGGAGCCCTCGTGGTTCTCGTACCACGTCTTCGCAGAATCCTCCAAGTAGAAATAAACTCGGCGAAGCTTGCGAACATCGTCCCATTCGTTGATACTGGCAACCCGATCAAAGTGGTCTAGCCAGTCATCAACATCCTCGAAGATGTCTCCATGGAACGGCTTTGGTGTCTGTGGCACGTGAAAAACATGGGCGAGAAGAGAATCATGGCCATCGCTGGTTTGGACCGCCTGGCTTGTCATCGCAGTTGCCATCTTTCTGGATGTCGATGCCAAGGGACCAAATTCAGGGGGTAATCCACGCAGGCGGCGGCTGATTCTTGCTCTGGGAGATGTAGCTGTCTCCACGATGGCCGACACAGCCGAAGTACACGTACCCAGCACCTCCACCAGTAATGTCACGAACAAAACAAGACCTGCAGCCAGGAGTTCACTTGAACCAGAGCAACGAAGATGTTCTCTTCTTCTTCGTGCCCAAAAACGCGTATGAGCCACAGTGGCTCGTTCATCAATGGTGGCAATATGATTATGAGCGACGCTAACTTAGTGGAGGGCTTCGGAAATTCCAACCACCTGGGGTTCTTTAGCGAGCACCCAAATCTAAGCAGACGGGCCTCTGGCTTATCGCCGTCATCGAAGCGCGGCCGCTGCTTCAGGGATTGAACCCTGCGACCTTCGCGGGAGCAGTCCAGCACCTCAGCCACTAAAACACAGCGACGCACCGAGTAACCGACGCTATATAGTTCTGAAATAATTACAAGGCGACTGCGAGGCGACAGCGCAGATATGAACAGGAAAAAAAATGGCGTCGTTCCACAACTCGCTCTTTCTTTTTCTTTAACTAAAACAGACCAACGTTAATAAGCATAGTTCATATGCCATAACTGTACCTTAAATTATGCTAATAAGCATATCGCCTCCGTAACAAAACATAGGCTCAGAGGAGCCGACAGGACCGCTGGTATACATGTAGCCGAACCTGCATGCATGCAGCGTTCTATAAACCTCAGAAGAGAGAGGACGTAGCTCACAGGCGGAACCATAAAAAAAATAATAATGAGAATGAAGAACACGGCAGCCGACTGTGCTGGGACGTGGCAGCACGACCTACGCGACAGTTGGCATGCCCATGAGATCGTCAGAAAATAGAAAGAAAAGAATGGGATACACGGTGCAACAGACGTCGTTAGCGGGGCCGAATCAATTAGCATACGCTGCTCCTATAACACTGCCACTGCTATACAGTAGAAGACGCATATCTAATTTTCGGTCGCGTTTGTAGAACGTCTGCGTGTGTCCACCCACCATCGATGGCCACTTATCGTCGGCTGCGCACGCATTTCGGCTATATACAGTTACGCAAAAGGTCGAGCAGCCGCTCCGTAATTAATGGCTCTACGCTCCTCTGCACGCGGGCCACACTGTTTCGAAGTGGCACTGAGACTCTCTATACATTTTGGCTATAGACAAAAAAAAAGAGAGAGGTAAATACGCAGCCGTATACAGCGGCTGTACACCGCGGCCATGGCTGAGATCAGCGGCCTAACGAAATGCGCCAAGTTCGCGGGCAATTATGCGACCGAGCGGTGTGGTCTGGTAGTTACAAACGTAAGAGGCCGAACGCTCATGGACTGGTTGTGGTGGTGGTATTCGTGAACCATTAGCTTAGTGTTCGATTAGGTAGCATGTGTATGGGAAATCCGCTGCACTATATATTGAGGTGATTGCGGATCGTTTCTCTAGGGCAAGAACCTTGGATAAATTGAATGATTGATTGATATGTGGGGTTTAACATCCCGAAACCATCATATGGTTATGAGAGACGCCGTAGTGGCGCGCTCCGCAAATTTCGACCACCTGGGGTTCTTTAACGTGCACCCAAATCTGAGTACACGGGCCTACAACACTTCCGCCTGCATCGGAAATGCAGCCGCCGAAGCCGGGATTCGATCCCGCGACCTGCGGGTCAGCAGCCGAGTACCTTAGCCACTAGACCACCGCGGCGGCAACCTTGGATAGATATACGCATCCGAACAAAGCCGCCTTTTAAGCCACTCTTCTAGTATGTTGGCTTACCGGGTTTTGTATATAGGTATTATGGCCGCAGCACGCGGTATTCCGATAGTTCGCCTGGCGCTGAAACAAAGGTTCACTATCGTCACTGAGGATTACGCATAGTTGGATAAGTGCGAGAAGAGCGTTCATAATATCAGTGCTAACACCATAGATGGTTCACCTGAACTAACAACCCCATTCATTATTATATTATTTGCGTAGACCACAAACTTTCCGAGTCTAGCTCTTTGCAAATATTCAGCGATTCGCAGATTACTGTCTATAGTCGCCAACCTTGCTTTTTTTCTCCTGGAGCACAGGTGAAATTCGTGCTAATATCTGCTTTGCGTGATGTCGTTGCGACCATAGAATTTCCCAAATATACACTAGAGGGAACTGTGGCGCTAGTGTCTATGGGAGCTGCAACGCACGGTGCTTCAGCGAGCATGGGAGTGCTGGGCAGCACACGTATTTGTTTAATCTTCGTACTTATGGCTCCATGTTTGTTCGTGTGGCTTACAGCTGTTCTGTCACAAAACGAAAAATCAGCGAATGTTCAATGATGATTCATATGTGGGAACGTCCCAAAACCACCATTTGATTACGAGAGACGCCATAATGGAGGGCTCCGCAAATTTCGACCACCTGGGGCTCTTAACGTGCACCCAAATCTGAGCACACGTATCTAAAATATTTCCGCCTCCGTCGGAAATGCAGCCGCCGCAGCTAGGATTTGAACCCGCGACCTGCGGGTCAGCAACCTTAGCCACTCGACCACCGTGGCGGGGCAGCGAATGTTCAACGGTTGCGCTTCACCACCTCAATGTTTTAGGCTTACCATTTCAAATCGGGTCCCGAAGTTCAAAAGGGTTTGCTCTTTCATTCGAAACACAACCGAAACACAGCAATAAACGAAGCAACAAGTGGAATTCGCCACTTACAAGTACGAAAACTAGACGAATTCGTGTACTACCCACCATTCCCATGGTCGCTGAACGATCGCAGCGCCAGAGTCTCCCATAGTTAATTTTTGAAACTCTATGGTGGCGAAACTCTACTGTGTACTACTGTGTAGTACTTCATTTTATTAGCATAATAATAATGTGTTAGGGTGTCATAGCAATATTACGCCCTTACGCCCTTAAGATTACTTGGGTGTACATTTGCTTTTACACCCTCACTCCCTTAAGGCCAGTTGGGTGTACATTTGCTTTTACACTCCAAAAATGTTTGTGCTATAGGGTGTAAATTCGGAAATCCGCCCACGGTATAAGTGTAGTCCTGTTTGATACACCCATTTCGTAGGGTGTAGGGGTGTGCGTTATAGACACTATAAAACACCTATATGGGTGTAATTTGGTTTACAGTGTGGTGGGGTTTAGCGTCGCAAAACCTCGATATGAATATGAAGGAAGCCGTAATGGAGGACTCCGGAAATTGTGACCACCCGGGGTTCTTCAATGTGCACCTAGACATATAAGAAGAACACGAGCCTCGAGCGTCTTCACCTTAATCAAAAATGCGGCCGGCACATCGCTCCCGCAAGTTGCGGGTCAGCATTGGAGCACCGTAATCGCTATAGACCGCCATGGCGGGGTTTGAAACAGCATCAGTCGTAAGCCATCAGTCGTAAAAATAGCCTAACTGGACACTCACAGCACAGAATACGCGAAATAGGGCACTGCGGTATACGTCGAAATGCAATGCAGTGGAGTATCTATTTAGGCGAGCTAGTTCACAGCCAGCTCAAAGCCAGCTCAAAGCCAGTTTGGACGTAGGGTTAAGCAGTGAAAAAACGCGTCCTTATTTCTTCATTCGAAGTTCCTATAAGTATACTTCCAGCCATCTTCTGTAGCATCGTTCCTTCCGCAAATCCTACTTAATCGACGCGTCCACAATATCGTTGGTCGGAACTCCGGTACACATACACACGCTGCTCGTCGATCCGGCCGGCTTTTCGACCAACTCAACGCGACGAGTAGTTTCCGGAAGAGGCCTTACACGGCCGACTATAGACGCGTGCCTGCGCGTGTGTGAAGGCCGACGGCCCTGCGCAAACACGCGTCGTCTGCGAAGAGTTGGGGGCTGATGGTTACGTAGACGCGACCCCGAGGTGAACACTCGAACCTGTCTCAACACCCGCACGCGCCAAAGCAGAGTGATGCGCCGTTAGATCGGTTGGCGCGGCAAACTCACAAAAGGGGGTGCCGCCATCCTCACACCTCTCACAAGTTGCAGAGAAAAGCAACAGAAAAGACCTTTTTGGGGGTGAAGAAGCGCGTACAAGTAACAAGTGGAACAGCGAAGTGCGAGCAAGCATCACTCCCCACCGAACTGAGTAAAAAGGGGGGCTTAGCGGCGCCGCCAAGCGTCGGATAAAACAACTATCTAGCGCCACCACGTAGCCCGCCAAACGAAACAGACATAAGAATGAGCAAGGGAGAGAGAACAAACTGCGCACGCTGTACGGTGAGATGGGTAAGAGAGAAAGAAACGAAAGATGGAGAGGTACCAAGGGCGATGACTACACAACGGAGCACGCGGCACGGCCATCCTAATTAAACAAGGCCGACTTCTGACCGCGGCTCGCTTGCTTGTGTACACAGACACACGCCTACAGCATGCCCTCGGAGAAAACTTCCGCAAACATCGCAATCATCGCCGCAGCCGCCTATTGAATCAACGCCGCGCAGTAGAAGAAAGAGCTCCCCTCCGAAGACGTGCTTCGTCGCTATTCTTCATCTTCTTCTGCACACTTCTTCGTGGCGTTGTGCGTTCCGAGAGCCGCTTGCGACTTCTTCGTGTCCGCGATTCTATTTTTCTTCCACGCCCTCGAAGCTCGCACGTCGTTCCGACGAGTCGAGTGAGTGAGCTGGCTGCACTGTCTTGAAGCGCGCGCACGCGCCGTGGATTCTTGTGCATACATACAACGCCATCTGTCAGCTTAAGCAGACGTTTCTATTTATCTCGTCAAGACACAGAGGTAGCGGCGCGTTGCGTTTCTTCTTCCTCCTGCGGCGAGGCAACACAGGCAGACGGGCGTGCCTGTCACCCCCGGGGGAGTGGTGTATACGCTAACAGGAGAAGAACAAGAAGGAGAAACGCCGAAAAAAACAGTATACATAAAGCAGTGTATGCAGAGATGGCCGCCATGCAGGTCCCGGGTGCCACAGCTATGCCTTCCCGATCCCCCTCCATCCCACCCTGTCACCCCAGGCTACCTCCTCTCCTAACCTTTCTCTCTCTTCTCTGCTCAACGACGGTCACGACGAGACCACGAACCTAAGCAAAGTCGAGCCGAAGTCAAGACACCGTCGAACATTGCCATGTTCCGCCTCCCTTCCGTCCCCTCGCGCACCTCGGCCCCTCGAATCAGCATTTGTACTGCTACGCCGGTTGCATGCTGCCCACTTCTCACAGTCGCGTTCCCACCGCCCCAGCACCGGACCCTGACAGGAAGCGTGAGGCTTCTCGACTACCTGGCTCATATATACCTGGCCGCTGCCGCCACCACTGCATTTGATTGAAAGAGCAGACCAGGCAGCCGGCAACTTACCTGAACCATTGTGCTCCAACGCAGACACGTACCGTAACGTCGGGACGTACAGCTATAAGCAGTAGTTTCTGTAGTAGTATAGTATAGTAGTAACAGGAGTATAGTCAGTCGTTGGAGATGGTCCGAGATCGGACGAAAGATGTTTTTTTTTCTTTACTCTGCGCAACGCCTGAGGGAAGCGGTGGTTCTATTGTTGCTTCCCGTCACGTATGAGGAAGCTCTACATAAAGTTGGTCCGCTTGTCTTGACAGCTACGAGCACAAAGCAACACCCTCTTCATTCCTCGCCGTCCACGCCCTCACCGTATACCTTTATTTCTATGGCAATATTATTCTTTTCGAAGACGGCTAACGACCTCATATTCAAAGTATGTGTTTTCTAGAGAAAAGAAACTGGTGAATTTCAGCTTGAATGCGGAAGAATCATGAGACCGCTCACTTCGTGGCCTATTATCCATTAGTCTCGGAGGCACAGACCATCTCCTACTGCCTCCCTGACCAGCCCAGCTTTGGTCGAACTGTGATGTCATGTGATGACGTCATCAGGTGCCGTCGCAAATATTGGCGAAACTTGACCTAATCAGGACGTCATATGGTGTAGTCACCACATAATGATTACTTTGAGCATCACTCATCTGTAAGCCAACGCTGCAGAGCTAGTGGTCAATTTTCGTGCTATATGAGACATCAAGGGGTTTTTTTTTTTTAATAACGGCATCGCGGCTGCAGAAATCCGGAGTTCATGTGCTATCCTTTTTCTTCCTTTGCAAACTGCAATCACGAACGGTTCGATTTCGTACTTGCCCCGTGACTCACTTACACCGATCTACAGTGAGGAATGACTTCAACGAACCGCAAGACAAATAATGATTAGGAATTGATTACTTCAACGACTAGCCTGTTTAATCACATTTGCTCCCACGCTAAATTTTGTGAGAATAAACTGAAGTGCGAAATGAAAAACGAACAGATCACGCTATACCTGGTACGCGTAAATAAAATAGGAGAGCGACCTTAGTGATGCAGTTAAGTGCCAACTTTTGTTTCAGAAATTAGGCCGTTTTACAAGCGTCTACTTAACAACGCTGCCTACTCATCTTGCTACCATTTTTTTGCGTCGTAAGAACTTATGCTGATGGTACGTGTAACATATCATTAAGGCCACAACCCGATGGTATCCATCACTCCGCGTTTCGTCGGTGCTCGCATCCTGAAAGTGTATCCGGTAATACACGGCAATTTTCGAAAAATTAAAGAGCTCAGGGTTAATCAGTCGCTGCGATGTTAGAAGTTTGACTACATCAAGAATTTTTCTGGAACAACACTCCATCTCGACTATATACCAGAGTAGTGTATGACGGCCCTAGTGATCATGAAGTAAGGTGTTTGTCTCTAAACAGCTGTCCCTAATCGCGCGAGCAGTGCTGAGCGATTTCACTGACCCTTCCTGGTTTCATTCGCGAAAATAATTTTTCGCATTGTCTCGGTGCAATACTTGGCACGCGACCAACGGCATACACATGTAGTTTTGCAAACCTCACAGTTCTACCAAGACACGAATAATATTCGTTTTGATAAATGAGCGAAAAAGAGAAAAAAAACACTATATAGCCTCGAAATAGAACAAGTGCTCCGGGTTCCCGCCAAACTCCGCTCCACTTTCGTGACTCCTGATGTACATGTTTTGCCCGCGAAATATAAAACGAGGCCCCCCCGAACCACTCTGCAGATGCATTTACATTTCTGCATCACGTGCCGACCCCAGCGCCCGGCCACAGCCGGTTGTACCCTCAGAGCACGCCGAGCAACGAAAGCTCTTTGCTTGCGGAATCTTCACAAGACAGATTACAGCAGAAATGTTCAAGTAAAAACGGCATCTAATCTACGCTATAGGAAGTTAGATGAAGCAACTCTCACGAATTTAGGGTGGCCGTATGTGCGGACGGCTACCTGACACCCGAGTGATGACAGGCCAAAGCAAACAAAACTTGAACCGCGGTATATGATTAAGGGGGAGGCCTACAATCAGCTAAGCGGGCACCGTTTTTACCGTTCACCTCAGTCACCCGTTGCCCCAGTCGTGCGGCTCAACCAGCCTCTTTTCCTCGAGTCTCATCGGTCTCTCTGCCCTTCGGGTGCGCTTGATATATGGCACGGATAAGAACCCGATTCCTCTTTATGTGGAGGAGAAAGTGGAAAATGTGGTCCCGAATGCACAGTTTCGGGGCGCTGTTACGAGTCGGTCCGACCCTGGGGTCACTTCCGATCGAGAGGCTTCAAAGTGTATCCGGTTACAACCAAGCAATCGGGCGCGTTCTTCAGATGAAGAAATTCAGCTTAGAATAAGAGAGAACCGAGATAGTAGGCACGTATTCATTTTTAAAGACAGGGCGCGCAAAACCCAAACACAAAAGGAAATCCAGGACACGAAAGTGGTGTCCGGGCCATAGGTCGGCGAAATCACTAAGTCGACTCACCCAGACTCAGATTAAGCCATGAGTCTGAGTCTGAGTGAGTCCGGGTGAGTAATATTTTCGTGACTCGGAGTCTCGGTGACTCCAAAACACAAAATATATTTCTTCCGCGAGTCTGAGGGAGTTTTAGTTACTTTTGCCGACCTAAAGTGCCATCAAGTCATCTTCAACATCACTATCAGCCCTTACCTGGATTAATGTTTACACTTGCGTCTGTTCGCAGGTATTCCGAAGCAGTGTCGTTAATACACCGTTTCAATATTTATTAATTACTGGGGTCAATTACTTAGGAGGTGCTTAATCCCCCCCTCCAACTATTTGAAGGAGTTTCATCATTATTATATCTTCTGCTGCAACCTCTTCCAAGAAAAAGGACTTTACTAGTTTGGAAGCCCTTAGAACTTGTTTATGAAGGTACTATATCAAACGGCACCAAAACGATCACCGATTACTCCAATCTAGCCACGAGTCTGAGTCTGAGTGAGTCTGGGTGAGTAATGTTTTCGTGGGTTTGAATCCAAGTGAGTCCGGCTAAAGAAAATTTTCGTGAGTCTGAGTCCGAATGAGCCCAAAGCTCAAAATATGTTTGACGAGCGAGTCTAAGTGAGTTTCACAAGCTTCGCCGATCTATAGTCCTGACTACCTTCTGGTTTCTGTCTTTACACGCAGTCTTTCCAAATGAAAGAAATGCAGTTAGGGCAATCTCTATATGAAGCACACTATCACTATAGATACGACACGCCACGAGAAATATTCAGGGCGCCTGCGTTCTTAGTTGAAACTACACTGAAGGTCCGCGGTATTTCCTCCTCGAAGGCGGATGTACACAAACCTGCGCGCACTTCAGACTGGCGTCATGAGGCGCACTGTCGGTGACCGCTCCTCCCTCTTTCCCCCTCTTCGGGCACCATTACCCGAGTGCCCGAGCGGAACGAAGGCGATAAGATGCCGCGTTTGGGTCATCTGATCCGAGGCTTCTTAAGTTGTGTCCGACTATAATACAGTCCGTGGAACGGATGAAATGTCGACATTCGCCGTTCAAACATTGGCCCACTGGGATTTTACTTCGAACTTCATGGTAAAGGCAGCGCAAAAAAATCACACCATCTCGCGCTAAAGGGAACCATGTGTAGATGCGAAGCAGCGGTTGCTAAAGCTTAAACTAGTGGTGGCGACGTTGACGCTGAGGCTCATGGCGTTCGCAAGAGAGAAACGTGGGAAGGCGCAAATCACGGAGTGATGGGGCCGGTGTATCCTACTGGAACATGCCGAAAGCTCCGCTGCCGATTGGTCGTAATGGGCAATGAGAAACAGAAAGCTCCGATTTGGCACAGAGACCCATATCCCCTTTCAGTTCACGCACACGCTGCGAATTTTCATCGTTCAACGATGCACTGGAGAAATCTCCCACTGGCACTACCTTAAAGGTCAAAATCTAGTGCCTATATATACGTGGGTCCCGCCTGCGGTGGGCACCATTTCAATGGAGGCGAAAATGATTGAAGCTCGTATGCTTAGATTTAGGTGCACGCTAAAAAACTCTATAGGTGGTCAAAATTTCTGGAACTCTCTACTACGGCGTCTCTAATAATAATATGGGGGTTTTAGGACGTTAAACCCAACCGCCCCAATAAGAAGTTTGCGGGTATGAATTGGCAGCAGCAAGCACAGGACCGGGTTTAACTGGCGGAAAAACATGGGAGCGGCTTTTCTTCCTGCAGGGACGTAGGTCTAGACTGATGATGATGATGATGATGATGTATGATATATGATGATGATAGATGATGAGGAAACTCCCAACAATTGATATATATGTTATACGGGATGGTGAGTGAACGATTGTGCAGTGCGAGCAGTCGGTTTTTTCAATCAAGAAACTCGCTAGCAGACGCTGCCTGCGTCGGCACAGCGAGGCGAAAGAGAGAGAGAGAGGGAGGGGGGACGCGTAAGAAAGGAAAGAGGGGGACGTGCATGCGCAATGGGGGTCTAAACGCCCCAGAGAGGGATGTCTAGAGGAGATAGGGTGGGAGCGTAAGAAAGGAGAGAGTGGGAGAGGGCACGCGCACGCGCCGTGGAGCGCGGACGCTACCGCTCGTAAGATGCGTCGCGTCTAAAGGCAGCCACACGAGATGAGAAAAGACGCAGGACAGGCGCTGTCCCGGGCCTTCCTTCAACCCGTGTTCGTGCCATATCTCACTGCTTTTATGACAAGATAATGAACTAGCGCTGTTTTACACGCTATCACTTTGTAGAGTCATCTTTTAAGCACGTTCATTCTGCTTCGCTGCCACAGAACGTATTGAACGGCCCAAAAGTTTCAAACGTTAAAGGAAAAACAACCTTTAAAAGAGAGGGGCCGTCTATAGCTTCTCGACCAAACTTTCTGAATCGAACCAGCTCCACTAACCTCGCCGAACCTCTTTAATGTGAGCCTCCGCGGTGCGTTAAATCATTCGCTCTAATTGGGCATTCGTATGTGTATATATAGCCCACCAACTGAACATCTTACCCTCCTTCAATAACTCGTTAGGCGCTGACCCAATCAATCGGTCCAGGGATGGAACGGCATCGAAATGTGGAATAGGAAGTCAACAGGAAGGCAGCAAGATAACGCTGTGAGACTGTGTTCGGAAGGGAGTGTAAGGCTGAGGGAGAAAGGGTTACGCGTGCAGACTGGATCAGTTCTTCCGGAACTTTCGCTCACAGACGGTGGCTAATAAACTAAAGCGTGAACCGCTTGAGCACGGCCGAGACCGAGCAGGGCGAGGATGAAAGCGGCGCTGCTTGGGACAAACGGCGAGCGATGGACCGGCCTTTCTTTTGATAAAGCCGCACAGTCGCCGCTGCAAACTCCAACAAGCAGCACTCGCGCGCACAAAATACAGGCACGGTGGTCGTGTCCAGCGCGGTATAAGCCCTTCAGTAATTATCAGCGAACCGCTGGCTAATTAGCATCGCTGCCCCTAACGAGCGCCGGCGGAGAGTATTGATTTCGAAAATTGGCCGCTGCCGCCTTTACGTGGCCGCGATGCGGCCACCACTCGTTGTGCGTGTGCGCCGGTGATCGCGTAACACAAAGGCGGGCAGAAAAGCTTTGAGGAAAAGCCCGCCTTAACTGCTGCTGCGTCGTGGAGTTGCGGGCCGAGAACGGTCAGCGCTTTGTCGAGCTTCAAGAGCGCTCGCCGCGAGCGAGTTTGCTTTGCTTTTGTTCGCGGGGAAAGGCTTTTGTTCCCTAACCAAGAAGAACGCCCGAACTTCTCTTCACCACTCTCGGCTGGCTATCCCCGTTTTCCCCCCGCGCCCGCTACAACAGCGTCGCACGAGCACAAATGGATCGACAAACTCGGCAAAGTGTTGTGGGGTGTGTACAAGAGAGGCCGCGGAATACGGGAAAAGTTTGTCCCACGATTGTTTGTCTTTTCGAAGAGCAGGGAGTGGACTGTGGTTTCCGGGTTCTGACGTCGACATTGTGTGGTCGAAGTTCTGGGTTCTTGCTGTTCAACGTCTTTAACGATACTCCCTCCATCGCGCTGGCAGCTTCGCGTGAACGCAACGTGCGGGGTAATTCTGCGCGCGCGCGCGCGTGTACATAGAAATGCTGTGCGTTGGCAAGACGATATTTAAACGCAGCAATCAGGCGCAGGAAGTGTCCTGTACACCGTGAGCACAAACTGCTTGTATGTGGTGGCCTTTGTAACTGCAGTGTATGAAAAATATATCAGACAGGAAAGTAAAGGAGAAGGGACAGAAAGATAGGATTTCTGTGGCATATACATAGGCGAAGCTGTGAAAGAACAAAGTATTGTGAGATTTCATCTGGCCCAGAGTTGGGACCGTAGTCTCACAAGCGCCAAAGGGTGGCTACAGCCACAAATGTTCGCATACAATTTTATTCTGATTTATGCGGAAAGGTGACAGATAATCAGCATAATACAAGTTCGAGTGACCTACATGTGTGATAACGAGCAAAGTAATTGTATAAATGGCATGTATATTAGAGAAGAAAGAGGTTACTCAAAAATACATTGAGCACTTGCTTGCCTTGATCGCACGCTCTGACGTACACTGCAAGGTTAACAACATTACTCCAGAACAAAAGAGCCTTGCACTACGAGATATTAAATGAACATCTCTCCTTTCTCTCTCTTTCAGTTTAGATATTTCTAAGACTCCCTTCAATACAGCGAAGGAATAACGACTGTATAAGTAAATGCATACCTTTATTCAGGCGGAAATGAAACATGACGCATGCTGAAAGCTATTGAATTCAACACTATTCATCCTCCCACCAGGAGTATGTTACTTAATAAAGCGCTAGGCTAAGTCATTTCAGCAAACAAAAGGGTTTAAATGGAATAAAATAGCTGGCGATTAATCCTACTGCTCGAAATAATAGGAAGTTGTTGAATATGGGCCCTAATTGTTCTGGAGCCCTCCAAAAAATAGCGTCGTGGCCACTGCGTATACGCGCGAAACTCAAACAGGGTTTTTGTTTTGAATTGGGGACGCTATTTCTTGAATTTAGCGGGAGCCCCAAAGTCTGCTCCAAAAGCTTTGCTTCGGACAAACATGGCATCACCTACTGAAGTGACGGCTCTCGGCCAGTACTAGATGACCTAGAATATGGGGAATGTCCACAGCACCGCCAACTTTTCAAAAACTCTTAGCTCCTGCTTGACCCAAAGCGAGCACACTCAAAAGGCTTAATTTTGTAGCCGCTATTCGAAAACTCCCTATTTAGAAAACAAGCGCAACTTCAAGAGCATGAAAAGAAGCCGGAGACAAAAGCGGAGAACAGGAATATAGCCATGAAAAACCATCCGCGGTTAGCTACCGTACGCTAAACTTCGCGATGAGAAAGCCATGATGTGAGCTACGTTTTTGCTTAAAGGGATCAGAATTTAGCCTATTACGTGCCGAAGGAAGTCCAAACAAAGGTTAGGTTTTGGGGAAGACTGAGGCTTGAAAGGACGAGAAGCTGGAACAAGAGAGAACGCCGCTGGAGCCAACAAAGTTTTGGCAGTGACACATATACCACTGCTGAATCGTCAGCTCCCGCGATATAACTTGTACAATGATTTACGGTCATGTTAGAGGGGAAAAGAAAGATGCCGAGACAAGCATGGAGAAGTCCGATTGAGCCGAAGCTTTATCTTCCTCTACACTCCATTAGAAAAAAAAATGACAGTAAGAAACTTCTAACTGTAATGCTTAAGGCGTAATTTGTCACTGCACTTGGCCAGATTAACATAAAATATTTCCTTGAAAACTAACCCCCGGCTTGCAAAAGTAAGAACATAAAATGGCGATCATACCAGTACGTTATTATAGAATTCAAAATACTTTGGGCATTTATTAAGCGCTCCTTCGTTTTATGAGTGGGTATGACTACCGCCATATAGGCATGTTAACCTATGTGGATTGTATCTCTAAAGGGGTGGTGCTAGGAAATTTGGAGGCTGCAACAAGCCTCGTGTGGGTTTCCTGTGTATACTAGTACACTCCACCAGAGCGCTAGGGCAGAGCAAGTGATTAGAATATATTTTAATACACCTCCAAGCTCTATCTAAATGCTCATTTTTTCTCGACCGGAACCCATTGCAAGCACGTTCAGAACTGTCGTAACTATGTAGGAAGGTCAACGAAAGTTGCAGTAACGTCACACTAGATCTGTAGTGAGCGTAGGCGTGCCCGGGTTTCCCCTTCAGGGGGAACAAAGGTTCATTTCAACGCACTCCCTCCCTATTATGTCAATGTATGGGTCTGACTTCGCGCCCCCTCCCTAATATGTCAATGTGTGGGACTGTGTTTGCAATTCCCCCCCCCGCCCCCCTAAATGCTGACTACGAATTTTTCCGCCCCCTTACCTGCCTCCCGTGTGCACGTCTATTGTAGTGAAGTGAGTGACCCCCGGAGACCTCATCCACGTACCTATATACCGGCAAAGCATGAGGGCTGCCTCAAGTTTGTTGTGCAAGTGCTTGTGCGCCACATGTGTGCGCGTAAGCAAGCCAGAGCGGACGATAATCAGCACGACGTGCGTCACAGTCTTGAGTGACCACGTGACCAGGCTACACTGCTACGCCACAGCCTGATTCGGCACCCAGAAACGAAAACCGAAAAATTGCTCACATAAAATAAGCAACATTATTTATTTAGCGAAAATAAACGAACATTGGTGCGTGTATGCTTCCTGGAGCTATAGGAAACGCTTGTAGGAAAGAACGCGCAAGGCACAAAAAAGGTGGCACCGCAGCACTAACAACTGAACGAACATTGTTACGGTAGACGCGCACACACAAAAATGGTTCGGTTGGTGCGTACGATGTTTCATGGCCTTATTAATTCACATCACGATATACAAAAACAAGAGAACATCGGTTTAATAGCGCATGATGGCGGTACCCAAATGTTTTACAGAAAAGAGTCCATGCATGTTCATCACCACGTGGCGTTTCTCATCATCACTTCTGACGACTCATTTTATCTCCGATCTGTACTATAAGAAGAAAAGAAATACTAATGTGTTATTGTTTTTGATGAGTTCCGACTTTCTCAGTATATGACTCCCATTGATGAGTGACGCTAACTCTCTCTTGGGACTCCCGACTCTTCAAAAAGCGTGTAATGGTATCCAAAGGGAGTTCACGAACGTGTCCTTTTGGACATCCATGCGCGTGACAAATCCGGACTCAAGAAAAAAAAAAGTCAAGCGACTTTCCCCCCCCCCCCCCCCCAAAATGTATGTCTTGGGTGTTTTCATTTAATCCCGTCCTCGGAGCCTAATAAGGGACTATTCAACAATAGCGTGTCAAGATTTATTTCGTAAATAAAACGAATGGTGACTTAAGAAACTCCAGATTGATTTAAACTTCTAAAGCTATTTTTAGTTGTATGTCATGTAAACGCTCGGTGAAAACCCAGCACAATCCAGGGTAAACCCGCAATGCGCAACTGAATTCATTCGGCGCTTTTTGGGTAAGCGGCAATTGTCGCTTGCGATACGTATACTGAGCGACCTCGTTTACAGGAAACCGCGAGAAATCGGAAACGTGCCACTCGTCAGCTCAAACGAATTGCGGATACACCGCCGCCACAGCTGCTGCGCTATATCTGCCACACAAAAGACAAAAAAAAAGAGCAAGAACTTGACGGCTGTTGACATACGTGGCTGACAGCCAGAGGACACATGCCAGAACTCCTCGATAGAGCACACCTGAAGCGTTTCTCTGAAGTGAGCAGCGATACAAAGCAAAAAAAGCTGCATGCGCGAACGGTTCAAGTTCTGAGAGCAGCCCGTCGCAAGCATAAACAAGCACACTTCGGACAAAAAGAGAACGGCATCATTGTCCAGGCTCGCAAAATGCAAAATTAGCTAAAGCAGCAGTTGACGTCTATTGTTCGCGCCCCGTGTCTTCCGCGAGGCACGTGCCGTGTCGTGCCCGCTTAGAGCGATTGGCAGAGCAAATAATAAAAAAAGAAAGAATGACAATCATTTTTCCCGTACAGTAGAAGAGCGTATAGAATATTTTACGGAGGAGTTCAGTTCGTGCATACGATCTAATATGGCCTTGTTGATTTGCATCTAAATACACAAAAACAAGAAAACATTGACTTAATAGCCAGAGATGGTGGTGCCCACATGTCTTAGGTAATCATGTATGCGAGTCCGAGTGCGAACACGAAATTATGGGAGTGCCATGGTTTACCACGTAATTCTCGCCCTGACTCGCGTGAAGACCGTTGGGCCAAGTTTCACGCACAATCAAATTCCATCACGTCTTTCAATAAATGATCTATCTATCTATCTATCTATCTATCTATCTATCTATCTATCTATCTATCTATCTATCTATCTATCTATCTATCTATCTATCTATCTATTTACATGCTTCACCGTGGTTAACGACAACCGTCAACAGAGAGCGCTAATTGTCACGTGAAATAAAATCATGCTAAAGGCTGTCCGAGGCAGATGACAGTGATAACGGTGATGAAACTGATTGTGAAGCCCTCAAACAATGGTGCCCACACGCAAAAAGCATATTTGTTATGAAAAGTTGTTTTTTCTAGGCTATTCGCATGGCTTGATATACCACAGAACGTACTAAATACCATGCATGTACGAAAGAATCAGAATTGTTCTATTGGCCATAATAATATTCCCTTCCTTTCGTTTATTGACAGCGAGGGCTTCGTGCCAGCAGACTTCATGTCTCAGGTAGCAAGCGACGGTTTGTTGGTCAGCTGCTACTACGCGTAATGATAATGTGCCACGTGAAGCCCTTTGGCAAAAAAAAAAAGAGTGTTCCACATTTGCAGCCTTGCCACGAGGCGTGCTGACAAACACTCCTAAAAATTAATCACTGACGTATAAACGCCCAACAAACGAAAACAAGGGAGTGGTCCCCATCTCATCTGCATTGATGGAGCATCTGATACGTAATTCAAAACTTTGTGGATTCAGACCTCATCGATAGAAAGCGTGTTTTTTATTTATTTTGATGCCTTTCAGTTTAGATAACAGTTGTTTCACTACTGTAAAACACCACAAATAATGTCTCCTGTGCTTTTCCGGACGGTACTGCTTGTTGGGTTTATTTGTTGTAAAAGCCATGCAGTGCTCATCATGTGCCCACCAACGCATAGCCGAAATATTTCTCATGTAAGGGTAGTAGTATTCTAACAATAAAAGAAAGAGGCCTATTGTTCATCGAGAATCAGCTTGAGTCGATGCTTTCATTGTATCTTTAGGCTCCCTCTCGAAAGGCTAGCACTTCTTTCGATGGTGGTCACATTGCATATTCACCTTGATGACGATGGCACGTTAACGTAGCTTCACCAACACACTCGTCTAGCTTTAGCAGACATTGAGTACAAGTGGGCGTACAAGTGCGAAGTCAGATTAGTAGAGCCGGAGGTTTAGCCTCGTCGTAAGGCATGCCAGCCGCTTATTATCTTTATTATCGAAAAAAAGTTTCCTTTTAGCGTGTGTAGGGCCAAACAGTCAGCAGTTTAGCCAGCTGAGTGAATCAGCCGTAGACTAGGACTAAGAATCAGACTAAGTTTCTCGAGCGATCGATCAGGTGGCGATACGAGTAAGTTGCCTAATGCCCTCATTCACCGAATCCACACATTATACGGAGCAACGTAGATGCCTTGTCTGTATGGAGAAGCTCATCGAAACTTCTAATGTCAGTACTCTTTAGGATGCCTCCAGTCTTGGTAAAGAAAAGCGATGGTTTTACATGCGTCAGCAATGTGCGCACCATCTGGCACAGCCGCACGAACAACGACTAGAGTACGCCTCCACAGCGGCTTAAAGCAAGTCACGTGATGTTTCTATCGACAATTCTGAGGTTGAATCTGTCGCTTCAGGAACTTGACCCTCCTTTCAACACCGCGCAGTCCGGTTGTAGCACCTGTCGCCCCGGGCGAACAGGAAATGTGACCTTTTCGCACAACAAAAGTTTTCTTTTGTTCTTTGTATTCTTTCGAGCGTCCAATGTCTATCTTTATAAGTCCAGCTTGGATGGAGACAATCAATCAGCGCAGCTTGTCGTCATCGCCGACTTTGGGAGGGTGGTAATTTTTTTTGTTTTGCACGGAAGTCGTACAGGCTGACCCTTGAGGGAGGAAGGAGGGGAAATGGTTTTCTAGTGGGCACACTAACGTTTAATAACCAGCTGCCTACAGTTATGCCGAACTAAACTCACCCTTCCATCTCCAGGATAGTCGCAAAACCAAAGTTCATTTGATTTGCCAACATTTAGGGGATAGGTGTAGAAGAACTGGAATATTCATCGTTGCACACTAGCGGAACGCTCTTAGAGAAAACTGCATTTCCGTGACGGAATGGCTTCTGGCACGCATTCACAACACTTTGGAATTGTTATACAGCAAAATTGTTAGCTAGCCCTGACGATGAACGCATTGCTAGTGAAGCAATGGAATATCGACATCGCAAACAGACGAAATACTACGTGAATTCGGCTTCTGTTTATCAGTAAAGAAGCACACACCTCCTTTATTTAGGTGAACGCCTCAACACCACAACTCAGGGCAGGGTGACGTCATTGGTTGCCGCTACAAGGACTTTACAAGAAGTTCCACAATAAGTCTTGTGCTGCTGCGAGCTTAATCGTAATTATTTTACAGATAATAATTGCGAAACACCACTGTATCACTGTCTTTCATGACGTCACTGGCTAGAGCATCATTGTGACAAGTGTCAGCACTTTATACTTCGTTCTTGACGCTTGAAATATTCCTTCACTCCTGAAGCCTCCAGAAGACAAGAAACTTGAACACTCAACTGTAGAAGCACTGTGCATGGTCATATTAACAGCAGACATTCTTTTTAACTATTGCCTTCTCTCTTTTTCAACTCCTCCTACACTGTCTCCCTCTCTATTCTTTGTCCAGAGGCTAGAAAAAACTGGGCAGACTGGGTATTTCCACTTGTGGTAAGAATAGTTTGTTTGGTGTTTGCAATGGACAATCTGCTGATTTACCTCGATTTCACCTCTCTTCTTTCGTGATAATTAAATATTTTGCTGCGAATCCAACTCGTTGCTTTAAACACTTTTTTTTTTCGACCTCTGAATAAGCACCTTTCGCTTATTATTGCGAGACCAGCCATAGCTAGAAACGTCGAAAAAATTATACCACCACTTCTTCAGTTCACAATTGAACGCTTATTATGTGTGTGTTTTTTTTTCGCCTTTAAAGAAACGTAGCACCCACGACCGGCAGCAGCACAACAAAGCTATAACGTAACTCAATACTCTGTAACACAGCAATGTTTATAGCTGTAGAACAAAAAAAAAACAAAAGCGTAACGACAGCAACATTAGCCAAGACGTAGTGTATTGGCGCCTAATTAAGAACACAGCAGTGAAATCATTACATAAGGTAAGCTTACGAATGATTCCAATAGTTGCCGTTTCATATTCGAGACCCACACAACATTTAAAAAAAAGAAACAAATTAAGTTGGAGAATGAACGATGACTGTATAATAAAGAGACTTTTGTGAATGCGACCACCGGCTCGAAAATTGCGCGACGCACTTGCAGTGGTCTCGTCGTTATGAAACCTACGCGTTTACTAGACATAACAGCAAATTATTGTGTTTACACGCATGAGAATACTTCTTTTAATCACTTGTGCTCAAGCTTGTAATTCTATGCGGCCATCTGTAAGCGGTCGTAAAGTTTAGCAGCCTCTATAGCCCCCCCACCCCTCTATTTTTCCACACACAATAGCCTCGTTAAACTCTTGTGCTCAGAGCAAGGCTGCATGCACCACTGAAGTAAAAAAATCAAAGGCATGGTGACTCACGAAAATACAAAACGCAAATCCTCTAAAAACAAAACATGAATGTATATAGATCCTATTTCGCTGTTATCTGCATAATATATTAACCTGGTCCTATTACTGATCGAGTCACGCACACTTCATTTTGTTACGTAATATTCCAGAAGAGGTCGTTTATCACGCGAACCGGGTACATTCCAGTAACCACGTTTCGTTTTTAAGTTACAGTTGTTATTTTATTTCTTTTGCTGCACAAGCCAAGCGCAATATAATGCTTCTCGTTTTCCGAAACACCAAATATAACTTTAGAGAATAACCAACAAAGCTAACATAACGTGCAGGATTTTAGCAAATACAAGCAATGTGTCATGCTCGCTTGCACCCTAATATAGACACAAACATAAATTATAATACAGACAGATAATCCAAAATCCTGGCAGTTTTAAATTTAAACGAACCTGGCCAGTTTATATGCAGCCTTATCGATGATATTCAGGTTTCAGCAATGTACTCCCCATTCGTAGATTGATTTTGTCGCGTTACACAACAGTATGCCATCGGTGTTCTTCATCGCTAAACTTGACACTGCCTTTCTTTTTTTTTTTTTGAGTTCAGACGAAAGCGTAAAATCTGGCGGCATCGTAATGCCACACAGCACGTCCAAATCGCCTTGGTATTCACACGGCGCAACTATCGCGATCGTCGTTAAAAATACGAGCGGGCCGCGCAGCCGAAAGCATCGAAATAAAAGGAAAGTGCAGATTCAAATCGAGCGAATACTGATCTCCCACATACGCACCTTGACTGTGAAGGCGAAGGTCGCGGCCAGCGACAGAAGCCGGCGCTGTAAAGACACCCAATCAGTTCCGTTCCGAACCGATGCGGAGCACAGACTACTTTCACGACGGTGTAGTCGAAGTTTTCGGAAGCTTAGTTCAGACGCATTATCCACACCAGCAGGACAACATTACCGAGCAATACGTTCACTGGGCAGCCACTCACGTAAGCACACACGCACACTTTCTGTCGCAAACTCGGCGACACGCTAAACACGCAGCGTCTTGCCCTCTCCTCGCAATACGGTCAGATGAAGCGGCTGCTTCTGCAACGATTACTTCCGTTCCCAGAAATGTCTCCTGAACGACGTTCACTTCACTACCTCCGGGAGCAAGTGGAAAAAATCACTTTCACAGCTACGCGCGGTGGTATCTTCGATCGGGCGCACTGAGATAAGAAAAGGATTGGTCGGTGCCTTCCTTCTTCAGCCGGCTGCGTGAGTAAAGCGTCTGCAATGTGTTTGCACCGGGAGCAGACGAAAAAAAAAAAAGTCGAAAGCCGCAGTCGGCGTTCCAGACGGTGAGGGATCCTCTTCCTTCTTCCCCTTCTGATTCGATCCGGTGGAGAAGCCAAGACAAGCCGGAACCAGAATGCGCGCCCAAGTCGAAACACAATTTGCGTAGCCCCGTGTCACAACCTCACGCTGCCGCTTTTGTACACACACACACGCGGGCACACTGGATGAGGAACGGATGGAAATTCCACGCAGTCAGTCCAGGGTTCGGAAACAGTGGCGATGGAATCGCGCAAGCGTACGCGTGGAACGCGCCGTCAGCTGCGATTTCCGCAGTCACGCCCACACTGATAGACCTTTACACACACGCACGCACAGACGCGTTGGTGGAAACGTGAACCGGGCGATGAAGGGGGGTGTTTCTTATGCGGCCGGCGCTACTGCAACCGCCGCAGTCCTCGGCCGCTTCTCATTGATTCGCAGCGCCGACGAAGGAGAGCGGCGAACGAGTCAAGAAGAGAAGGGGTGGTGGAAGAAGAAGCCGTAGGAGGAGGGAGGGGAGACGTACGGACCGGCGAACAAGCACCGGCTACCGGCACGTTGGAAGAGCTGCCACCGCTGTCGGAGCAGAACCGCGCCGCGACGCACGCCGATAGCGCGCTAGGCAGAAAAGCGCGGGGGAAAACGTCGCGCCTTGATTCGAGCTACCGCCGCCAGAGGGAGATAGCAATGCCGTCTCTTGTAGTCTTGTGCGTTGCGATTTCTTTCTTAGTGCAGAGGAAGCGGCGCACGGACCGACGAGATGCGGTGTCTCAACGTCCGCTCATCTTCCATCCTAGAAGGAGTTGTGTATTCCTCGCGCCATCGGTCCTCTCGCGCCTCCCTTTTTAGTGAAGGGTTGGGGATTTCTCTGAACCGTTTTCGCTGAGCGTTGTGTGTGTGTGTGTGTGTGTGTGTGTGTGTGTGTGTGTGTGTGTGTGTGTGTGTGTGTGTGTGTGTGTGTGTGCGTGTGCGTGTGCGTGTGCGTGTGTGTGTGTGTGTGTGTGTGAAGGATAGAAAAGACAGCGTGCACGTTGTTTTTCGATGCCTTGAAGCACTAGCAAGTCCACTTTGTAAAAGCTACTGATCATCCTTCACTTCAGTTTCACTTCGCACGGGCAAAATCGCACCTCGATGCGTTCCTGAAAGCAGTGATCATTTGTCCATCTGCCCTCTTGCTTACGTTCTTTGGTCTACATTGCTTCCGCCTTCCCCTGCCCAATTTTCGCAAGGGACACAGATGCAGTCAATGTTACACGAGGGCGAACCCCAAACCTTACGATCGAACCACTGCATCCCAGTAACCCATCTCCCTGAGGATAATGCCCTCGGTGATAATTTTCTGTTTAATGCTTGCGCAATCATGCCTTCGACCATAAATGGAGGGAGCCAGTGCCCGTTCGTAGAGACTTCGCTTTATATTCATATTTCTATGCTTTTATTTCACTTTCTATGCTTCCATTAGGCAGCTGGTTTCAACAATCAAACACCTCCTGATCCCACATTCTACACCTTCACCTGCATTTTCAAAAGAAAAAAGGAAAGAAAACGACTACGAACGCAACTGAAGGCCTGGCTGAGATTACTATGCGCTTCAATTGAACTTTTGTGGGTGCACTATATCGCGTATCTCGAAGTTGCTCATTGGCCAGTACTGTACAAAATTTTATCTCTCTTGCAGGATTGTGCTTTTATTCAACCGCTTTACTTCCTAATCAGCCTTCACCGATTTACTGCTACGCATGTCTCTTGTCCTTTTCTTTGTTTACTTTTTCTTTTCTGCGCATTGCTATGTGGGCTGATGTCGGCGTCAGCCAAACTGGCCTAATTCTTTCACATTTTTCGGGCGTTATTATCCTACATTTTCCATTTTCATCTGAAAGGTAACTATGCGGTGGCAATCAAAACTTCGCACTGTGACGCCTTCATAAACTCAAGCGGGTGAGTGAGTGAGTGAGTGAAAACATCCAGAGAAATTAAATTCTGTGAATAGCGGATCGAATTTCTTGATTTGCGTGGCCTCATTCAGAACTTATCTCTATTTCTTTCATCGCATTTTTTAATACATAACTCTTGACTTTTCGCTGGAATGGTGAGGCCAAGATAAATTCCGAACAGTCCAAATACTGAAATCATTCGGCCTTTCCTAGTATTCGCATATTATGGCTGAATAGGTGTTCCTTTAGCACTTTGCAACTTCTTGCAATAGGAAAATCAATTATTGCTTGTAATTGGCAGTTTGAATGAGTGCCCGTCCCATTTGCCAACGCAGGCTGCTTCGTTTCCTTTTAAGGCCAATCACGCGTTGTATTGTACGCAAGCTGCTCGTGTCTCCTAGTTCGAAAGTTTATGCATATGGTTTCGCATTTTTTTGCGTAACTGCTCTTGACCATGCAGGGATGTCCTGATGATTAGCTGTATCTATGAAAACTGCTTAATCGGCACGTCAAACGTTTTACTTTTTCTACTACTTCATCATAGTTATCACCACAACAGTTTCACAGTAATTAGCGCTAAAGCGCTATTTATTTGTTTCTTTTCCTTCTTTTGCTAGACTGCGTTCAAGCCATTGTGATGATGATTGATTTGTGGTGTTTAACGTCCTAAAACAACCATATGATTATGAGAGACGCCGTAGTGGAGGGCTCCAGAAATTTCGACCACCTGGTGTTATTTAACGTGCACCCAAATCTGAACACACGGGCCTACAGCATTTCCGCCTCCATCGAAAATGCAGCTGCCGCAGCCGGGATTCGATCCCGCGACCTGCGGGTCAGCAGCCGAGTACATTAGCCACTAGACCACCGCGGCGGGGCGTTCATGTCATTGTGGGATGTGCTAATTATTAGCTGTATCTATGCAAACTACTTAACCGGCACGTCGAAAGTTTTACGTTTTATACTACTTCCTCACGTTTATCACGACAACAGTTTCACAGTAAGTAGTGCTGAAATACTATTTCCGTGTTTTCTTTTTTTTACTAAACTGTGTTCAATTTTTGTTGTTTTGTAGCTACCTATGAACAACGGTATACTGCTGCCTTTGTTGTCCATAGTCGTTAACATCAGTTGTATGTTAAAACAAGTTTGATTCGATTTGATTAAGCTGCATAAAATATCAACCCAACAGAAACGTTTCTCCAGTTTTTCGCCAACTTAGTGCACCAATTCCCATTGCAGCAAGCGTGCCCAGCAGTTACAGCTACCAATCTGGTGCACACGTGACGGATGACGTAAGATCGAGATGTATGCGCAAAACCGTTTTTCTAACGAAGTTCACGAAGATCAGCCGAGCGAAAGTTCTCAGAACAGTGCTGGAAGGGACGTCTCCGTCTTGAGGGGAGTGGGTCTCGTCTGAGTACACGCTAGGAAAACAACGACCCATTTAACTTGGCAGATATGAATCTTCTTAAAAGAGACGCGTGAGCTCTCCAGGTCGCGGGTTCGAACACGGCCGCAGTGGTCTCATTTCGACAGAGGCGAAATTGTGGAGATGTCAGCGCACGTCAAAGAATGGTCCTCCTTTTCGAAGCCCTCCACTGAGGTGTCTCTCGTGATCATATATCGTGCTTTCGAGACGCATAACCCCAGATGTATAAGTTTACTCATCTCGATGTTCATGAATGTTCTGTCCTTGTACAATCTTTGTTTTGTACGTCACTGCATACACAAATAGGTTATTGTCGCTGTATATTTCCCTAATCCCCCAGTGTAGGGTAGCCAACCGGATGTCTTTCTGGTTAACCTCCCTGCCTCCTCCCTGTTGTTGCTTCCTCCTTCGCTGTATATAACAACTTGCAGTGTACATACACATGATCATCATTGTCCATCTTTCTGTGTACACATAAGCTATGTAAGGCATATCTGGAAATAAAATTCTCTTAAACCCGGATAATATTAGGTGAGCGTTGCTTGTGCGTCGCTTGTATCTTCAGAGAGTCGTAGAACCCACAAGAGAGTCAAATTCTATTCGTAAAAAAGAGTTATATGCCTACAAAATGACTCCCCACAAGGAGTGACACATGATGTTTACTCTTTATAACAGTGTAGTCGGCGAAAATTGTAAGACTAAGATTAATGAACCGGCGCCGACATTCGAGCGAACTGCAGGCATGATTAGATGCGCTGAATGCAAAGGCGGGGCACCGAATGGTCGTAAAATTCCACCAGACGAGTAACAGGGACCCTTAGTCTTGCTGCGGTGGCATTTTAAGTGTACTATTCTAGATGTCTATAGTTGCCTTTTATCATCATGAAAAAAAAATGAAACGTCAAGAAATCAGCCCTTAAGACAGCAGGAACTGCTAGCCGGCCTAGTTGGAGCTTTCCCGCCTAGATTTCAGGATTGTGGGTGCACACATATACGTTTTGTTCAATTACCTTAATCAAGCAGCGAGAAAAACTGCGGAAACCAATTGGACTGAAAAAATTAAAGAAATGTGCACCAGCCATCTTTCCATAGCTTTGTTATACAAAGATATTTCACTCCTGTCATCATAGCTTTAATGGTGTTTTTTATGTTGTTTGTTAGATGTGCATTGGACCTATTCTGTTACTGCGGATACGCTGATACGAGGCATTATATTCACACGTGATTGTTTTATGTGCGAGTGGTGTGTTTTACAGCGAAAGCTGTTGTGAGATCACAACAAAAGTCGCATACGGCGCCGTAGTTGTCCCCCACCGCCGCCGGTGTCCGTAACCACTATCGCACGAAATAAGAAATGAAAAACTTGGCAAATAAAAACATCAAGTACACAACGGGATCCTAAGGCACATCTTCTACGTGCCAGCCTATAGATCCGCAGAACTATGCCAGTGCTTGAAACTCCACTGTAAAGTGGCTTTTGGCAGGCTTGACGTCGGGAAAGGAATCGCGTTAGTATGAGTATACAAAGTTTTAGAACAGCAAAGGAACAACCAGGCATGCCACAATGCGGATTGCGCAATGAGTGAGTCGTGCAATGCTCCAAGCCATTACAAAGGCTTCTCTTTGATCTCGGGTATGGCAGACACTCCTACATGCGACTACTGCGGAGCTGAAGAGACCATCGAACACGTCCTGTGCAGCTGCGCTTGCTACGACACACAGCGATGCCAGCTCCGGATGGTTTTGAATCGACTTGACCCCGGACCATTTTGTGTGCAGAAGATACTAGGACCTTGGGCATCTGCCTCAGTTGCGCAGAAAGCAACTAAAGCACTGCTACTTTACCTTAAGTCAACAAACCTGAGCGACCGCCTGTAGACTGCGTGTGCTCCCCGAGTGTGCTCGTGATTGTGTGTACCTTCTCATCTTTCTGCAACCTCTTTTCTTCCCTTTATCCCTTCCCCAGTGCAGGGTAGCAAACCGGATGTACGTCTGGTTAACCTCCCTGCCTTTCCTTGCATCTTTATCTCTCTCTCTCTCTCTCCTTGATCCCCTGTTAACTGTGACGCATATCCATTTCAGGCATAAAGGTTCATTGTCGTCAGCCTCTGCATTAAACAAAAAAAAAAAACGCCAGGCCTGCGCGGTAGGCGCAACACAGTCACAGCGAAAGCTAGAAGGGCGGCCTTGTAGAGCTTCTTCAAAGCGCTCATTGGGTAACTACTTCAAGCCCACTTGCTTGCTACCCACTAGGGCATTAATAATAAACTTTTGGGTAGTAAGCCAGCATTCGCTGTGATATTTTTCGTCATTCTATTGAGAAGCGTCCATGGTATCCGCTAAACACTTGCAAAGAATTTTGTGCCAATTGTCCACGCAGTGGCTGACGGTGATGAGGAATTTTGGCCGAAGTGAATATGCGCCACGGTTAATAGGGGAGCAAGAAGAAGCTTTAGTGATGATTTGGAGCATTGGACGGCCCACTCGTTGCGCTATTTGCATTGTGCGACGACTGCTTGTTCTTTCGCTGTTGTAAAACACTTTATAAGTCGTATTAATGCGATTGCTTTCCCGACATCAAGCCTGCCTAAGGCAAGTTTGACAACAAGTCACAAGCACCGGTGTAGCTCAGTGGTAGAATACTGGGCTGGCACCTAGCGGACCCGGGTTCAAGACCTACTGTGTCATTGGTGCTATGTCAAGCCTGCCTAAGGCAAGTTCTTGACAACATGTTACAAGCACCGGCCACTCAGTGGTAGAATACTGGTCGCCTGGCACCTAGCGGACCCGGGTTTGAGCTCTACTGTGTCATTGGTGCAAGTTTTTTCTTGTAATTTCGCGCGATCTGCTTACGGACACCGGTGGCGGCGGCGGCGGACAACAAATGCGCGTTACTTGAAAAGCGATCTCATTACAGCTTTCGCTGTAACATTTGCACGAAATTACTGGCAAATGTGTAGCGGATACCACACTTCTCCGACAAATGACGAATGATAGCATAGTGAATGCCGTCCTACTCAACAAATTATGATTGTTCATGGCACAGTGGGCACACAGCAAGTGTGCTTGTCGCAGTTACCCAAAGTTTGGTCAAAAAGGGCTCTGAAGTGTCGCTCTTCCAGCTGTCGCTGTGACTGTGCTGCGCGTTCCACGAAGGCCTGGCGGTTTTCTTTTTGACAAGATCACGCAGATGATGTTGGCTACTTCGGCATATGTATTTTCAAAAACAAACCAGCTCTCAGATTGCGCTCGTCCGTATGTACTTCTTTCTTCATCATTGTTTGTTTTGCGCGAAGTGGTTCAAACATGACCTTATAATAGCGTTTGTCTGACACGACCGGACAACATATTATGATTTCCGCGATGAGATCGTATCCTGGTAGAGTTCATTAATTTTGCCACTCCAGATTTTTTTCCTGCAGCCCTTCAAGACCCCTGTTTTGAACGCCACTTCCGTCAACGAAGTCACGTGCTGTGCAGCGACTGAGAACAGCGAACTATTCTTTATTTAATTACCTTCGAAGCCACCCTCCTTGTTAGCTTAGCAGCTGTGCTGCTAAGCTTGAGGTCGTGGGTTCGTTTCCCGGCTACCTCCATCGTACTTCAAATGGGGTGAAGTGGAAGAACACCCACCCATTTAGACATAAGTGCACATCTGTGAACCTCAGGTGGTTAATAATAATCTGGAGTCCTCCAATAAGGCGTCTTTCATAATTATATCGTGGTTTTGACACGTAAGGACTAAGAATACAATCTGCCCCTCCCCCCCCCCCCCATTTAGCCCTTGAAACCCAATATCACTGTACTAAAACACTAATAACACTATTTTATAGTGTTATTATAAAATAGTGTTATTTTATTTATTATTTCAAAACACTATTTTATGGTGTTATTTTATAGCGTTAATAACCCTATTTTATAGTGTTGCATACGAAAACCAACAAAACAGCTCTGCTGTTTGTTTGTTTGGTTCCCGTATGTCTTTTTTTATATGCGAAGGTCATAATGGTGCACGAATTCACTCAGATAAAGTGAATATAACGGTTCAAAAACGAGAACTAATAAGTAATCAAGCCATAGGAACTACCGTCCACCAGAACAAAAGAGGCCCGTTAGCCATCACCCCGCGAATCCAGATATATTGTCACGGACTACTTGTTAATAACAGAGACTTGGAAGTGGATCGGACGCTTACCGACTAAAAAAAACACGTTAGGCAATCGCGCGTGGTCCTTAAAGGCAAAGCGAGAAATCAGAGACAAAGGGTGGATACACCGCGAAACATTATACGTGGCCGCTCCACAAAGGTCTGGTATAGAGTTGGTCTGGTATATAGTTAACGAGACACGACGAACGGTTAAGCTGGCAATACCGAAACAAAGCGAAAAAGCACTCCCTTAAAACATTCGGTTTTTCGCGGTCGCTCACGGTTGAGGTGCACGGTGCACGCCTTCTTGATTGCAGGTCTGCGCCACGGACAGCCACCGGCCACCGTGCTGCTACTGTACAGCGGGTGCCCGCGCGGAGCACGATGCCAACAACGGCAAGTCGATCCAAGCAAACGCACAGTTTTCTTCGTGCGAGCAAGAACAAGACTGCGTAAGCCAGAAGGTAAAGCCGAGCCAGTCGCGCAATTGGTCAAGCACTGTAGCCTGCAGATAGAGGTAACCCCCAGGCGGCTGCATTTCGATGAAAGGACCAAGAACCCCCCCCCCCCCTCCTCCTCCTCTAACCAATCGTATACGTGTATGCATATGTGTATATCTTACGCGGATAACAACTAGCCACGCTGGAGCTCATTCGTCTCGTAAGACTGAGCCGATTCCAAGTTCCGATAAGGCACTTAAGATACCACTGTTAGGCCCTCTCGGATCTCCTCTCAGCTTTCAACGATGACTACTGATGAGAGAACCAGCAACAAGAAAAGAGAAGCGAATGGGAAAACAAGAGGGGGAGGAGGAACGAGTGGAGACGGTAGCGTCCCTCGCTGTGCAACTGCCATCGAGCTCCCCGAACACCCCCCGTCCCTCCTCCTGGTAAGCAGTTCTCCCCTAAGACATACCGTTTACGGGCTGAGATGGCAAGAAAAAGAAAAAAAAAACAGTACGTCAGCATTGAGACGATGGCCGGGCTATAATCTCACGCCACTAATTACGCCTCCCAGCCGGTCTCACCCGGCATAGTCACTTGTAAACCATGTTGCTTGACAAAGGCCTCTTTTTCTCGTTACCTCTGCAGACCCTACATCTTCCTTACAGCCGCTGAGAGGTCGCTGAGATGAACGGAACTCTCACGCTACCCTTTTCCTTAACGTTAGCTTCTTTCTTACTCCATCTCTCTCTCTCTCTCTCTCTCTCTCTCTATATATATATATATATATATATATATATATATATATATATATATATATATATATATATATATATATATATATATATATATATATATATAAAGTTTATACCATGCAGTTGCTCTCAGTGCTTCAATTTTCTTAAGACAAGTAATCGAGGAACTAACAGCCGCTGCTGAGCCAAGCATCAGCACCGAAGCACCAGCCGGTATAGTTTTCCCACATTCGTCCCAATTTGTCGGCGATGTCACCGCTGCGGCACGCCGCTTATCCTTGGCGGATGGACGCGCTCTTCGGGCGACCAACGCGCTAAGCCGAGTCTTTCGGCGCCATGTCCGCCACCGGGGGATAACAGTCCCTGACATCGAGTGGTAAACAAAGAACACAAAAACAAACAAGAGATACTACGCGATAAACATGGCAAACAAGAACTATGAACCCCCCACCCCTTATCACCGCCACCACCAAAAAAAGGAGAAAATAATAAGGCGTAAACTACGTCGATTTGGACCCTTGGCAGCCGATCCTCTTAGAGAGAGGGAACCCGCGGAATGACGCCTGATTGCCGCCGCACGGCCAGCGGTGGCATCGACCGTTAGCCGGATAAATGGCATGAAATGACACCTCGGCCCATGGCGGTTGGTCCCGTTCCCCTTGCGTGCCCTGATAGCATGCTTGCCCCCAATACGCGACTCCTCGGGAGCGCCATCACAGCCCGCGCAAATGTGCCAGCGGGCGAAACGCCAGAAGCTGTTCACAAGCGGAGGCATGCAAGCCTCGCGGACTATATACTCTCCCGAACAGGGGCATACTCGCGTGTGTGCACTTGCGCGATATTAGCGAGAAGTCTCGAGCTTCTTGCGTGAAGGCTGGATAATAACCATTTCGCAGAGATTTTTCTTCCTTCTTTTCTAGACTTTTTTTTCTTCAGAAACACACGTTACTGCCTTGAGAATCGCAACTCCTCCAGGCATGGTTTTTATCCGTAAACAGTCTATCTGTCGTCACTGAAAAAAATTCGGCAGATCCCACGTACCTAAGAATCGACCTTACGCGAAGCATGCGATGGGAAGGTGACCACGTTACAATTTTTTTTATGAAGCGACACGTCATGAAATGACGGTAAATATATGTACAAATGTTGCACGCACAGACACATGTTGAAGAGTTACATATGTTTTATATCACCAGTTGTTTGCACTTGCACGACGATTTCAACTGGAACATGCGTATTAGCAACACCAGAAGCTGATATTAAGCGCTGATGCTCGCGGGAATCCTGGCCCTGGACAATGCTACCTACATGCATCAAATTCAGCGCCTGTCAATTAACAACAATTGACGTCAACCCGACATGACGGCTGTATCTGAGGAGTACATATGTAATGTTTATAAAATTGCGTAGACAGCACTGCAACTTCTATTGATGTTTCACAAAGATTAGCGTCCATTTGAAAAGTAGTTCCGAGACCTGGCGTAGCTCTGTGGTAGAATGCTTCATTGCCACGCAGAATGCTCGGGTTTGAATCCAGCTGGGACCCTGACATTTATTCTTTGCATTCGTCGGGTCGACGCTACCGATGTCGGGTATTTCTTAACGCTTGCGCGTTAAAATTGTCTATGTGTGTTCTCGTCGTTCCTGAGTAAATACTAAGTGTCAAGCGCGTGTGGCACATACCCGCATACCAGCGGCACATACCCACCCGTGGGTATTGATTGATATGTGGGGTTTAACGTCCCAAAACCACTATATGATTATGAGAGACGCCGTAGTGGAGGGCTCCGGAAATTTAGACCACCTGGGGTTCTTTAACGTGCACCCAAATCTTGCCCGTGGGTATGTGCCACTGTCTGGTGAGAAGTGTTTGACGACGTACGCGATGGAATTGTGACATTATTCATGTCCTGACCAGTGCGCCATATTCGTCAAACCATCTTACCCTTTATGCTAACTTTGTTTATGCCAAGTTAAGGGGGTGACCACGAGAACACCCGAACGTAAGCGGCTAGATAGATAGATTCAAGGTCGCCGAAGTTCGCTAAGAAATGCTTCGCATTTAAATATGTGTTTTTTTCTAATTACGCTATAGCACTTGCTGAGAACACGCCTTTTTTTGCGCTGACCACCGTGGTTAAAAACGCGGCAACACATGCGTAGCCATTTGCTGCGAAAATGAGTCGGTGAACGTATGATGAATAGATAGCGAAAGGGTGCAATACAGAGCTAGTTCGTATTGCATGCTTCGGTCAGAAATGCGTGAGCTATGGGCGCTGACAATTGTGCCTTATTGAGTATGCGTTTTTTGTCATTTATTTTTGCTGTTTTTTATCAATTGAACGGGTAATTAAAAGAGAAACAATAATTTCAAGCTGAAAACTACACGCGTCATCTTGTTTGCAACAGTTCCTGAATTCGCGGTGTACAGCTGCTTCCTATACTATAACCTTTTCATTTAGTCCCCCATGAGAACCCGTGCAGCACCCTCTTAAAATTTACAGTTTATGCGCTGCGGCGCCTTGAGCACTAACGAGATCTTTTTTTTTTTCGATTTGGTCCCCCATCGAAAGTGTTCTTCCTACCCTTGACCGCCTCGAAAGGTGGATATTGGTCTAATCATCAACATGCCCAAACTTCGCCTCGAAAGGTGGATATTGGTCTAATCATCAACATGCCCAAACTTCGCCTCGAAAGGTGGATATTGGTCTAATCATCAACATGCCCAAACTTTTCCCTACGGGAAACAGATCAGCATGTTTCGAGGCATTGCGTCGTCGCTTGTCTTTTTTGGAGGGCTGTGCATGATGGATTTCGTGGCCCCGGGGTAAATCGCTTCGTTTCTTCTGGGCGTTGTTCTCGAGGCCGCTTCGCCTGTCTTCTCATTGTTGCTGGGGCTTACTGTCTTTGGCGCAATCGATGCGAGGCGGTTGCAGCAGGCTGTCGCCGACGTACTCTCTCCGATCTTGGAACGACTGTAGACGGAGCTGCTATCTGTTTCTGTCAAAGGAACTCTTCCTTCTCGGTGAGGAGGAATTCCTTTGACACTGGTCCTGCGCTTTTGTGTTCAGTCTGTGAGAGACGTGTGAAGCTTGTTTTCAGGCCTGCCTGCTTCTGGTGGGTTCACATTTGTTTAGTACCTGCACGAATACCATGTAAATACCTTGTAAATAAGTAACATATACATATTAACGTTTTATTTGTGTGTTATTCCTTTATCATGTAATGTGCATATGTAAGCATATCATTTTGTAGGAATTTTCGGTGTGCTTGTTGCGTTCAATTGCAATGTTCTGTTGGAGTGTAATTGATGTTCACTGTTCGTGAGAATGAATTTAAACACCCTATATCGTGAACCACCTTTTTTTTTCTAAACATTTTCGGCAGCTTTTCTTACTGGGACAGTTTATGGCTCTCCCATTGTAGAGTGTGTATATTGCTCCAAAGTGTTCACATTTTTTTTTCCGAACACGATTTCATCACTGAGAGGGGATGGCTCACTGCTTTGCTGTAGTAGAGCATACATGAGGTATTCTAAATCGTCAACCTTTTTTTACAAACACACAGTACTTCAATTTTACTCTTGACGATCGCCCATGTACAACGCGAAAATCAAGATTCTTCTGAGCTCGCAAACTTTGCTCTAAGGCATGACGAAGTACGGAAGCACCAGCTGGAAGGTAATATATGCCTCTTTGTAAAGAACATCTATCCACACAAAGTACGATTACTCTACACTGCAAATCATTTCACACCCTTACGGGTGGAATTTTCAATAAATCACCCATCTTACGCCTATTATTTCGGCCAAACTTATCCGCACGGGTGTAAGTTCTGCAATTCCACCTTTTGTACACCCATTCGTCATTTTTAGGTGTACTATAGGTATATGTTAACAAATTACACCCAAGGGTGTTTCCTTGAACGTTACACCTATCATAGGTGTAACGTAATCATAGTGTAATGTAATCATAATGTAATAATGTGTAATCATAATGTAATGTGTAATGTAATAATATTGTCATAATGTAATCATAGGTGTTACACCTATCATAGGTGTAACTTGTCCCAAGGAAATGGCTATCGCGAACTTTCCGTCCATCGCTTCGCGTGAGAAATGCGAAAATATCAGGACTGTGATCCTGAGCACGCAGCTTGCATCGAAGAATCGTGTTACGTTTACGCTTCGCTAGCCCTAACAAACGCAGGGGCTCAAGTTTCTACTGCGTTCGTGCCCGGGCAGTTAATGTTACTAACGCTCAAAGTAACCACTCTTATAGTCATCACAAAGAAACATTCTCGATCCGGCTGTCGGAAAAGCACGGAGTTGCGAGTGAAACCTGCGCCGCTAAAAACGTGCGATTTAAAAATAAAAAAAAAATGACGACGACACCAAGCCGCCACAAATGATCCGGAACATCGAGTAATGACTCCGCAAAGAACACAAACATCGCCGCAAGGTTCAATAACTGGCGCATTTAAATTACCGACAACCCGCCCCAACTTCAGCGTTAAGTATAGGCATTAAGCGGCTAATCATTTCAATTTTGAGGCTGCTCAGAGGCAGTGGATCAGGATTTTACTGGGCGCGCTGAACACCGGTGCCTGTCAAAACGGGAGGCACCAAAGGTCAAACTATGCCAGCCCTCGCTCAAAACGCCACCGACCTGAAACGTCAATTAACCTCCTCTGAAGTTTCTGTTGCTTTTTTTTGTTTCCCTTGGTGACTGTACTATGTACATCATTATTTATTGATCAAATGGCGCTGCCTGTCTTGCAAGACCTGGATGAACATGTAGACACCATCCGACCTTATTGATAATGACCGTAATAACCGAATTCTCCCTCCTTCCATGCCCATTCACGTTGACGGGTCAACGCAGCGGCGTCCTGAAAACGCACAGGAGATCCGGCCACTTTGTGCCCAAATTATGCCACCCTATTTTTTCTCATCATCATCTTCTGGTTCCCATCTCACTAACCTTCCTTCTCATCCTCTTTCTTGTTCTTCTTACATCTATGTTTCGCAAAGAAGAGGCACGTACGGAATCAAAGCAACAGTCCTCGAACAAATCGTCAAGAAAGAAGAGAGAATCTACTCGCCATCTTCTCACGACCACGTTTTCTAGCGGTTATTACACACGGAGACTTTCTTTGCTTCGGTGGAATTACGACGTCCAGCGTTTTCGCCCCGTTTCAGCGTTATAAGCGAAGAAGACGCCACAAATCTATCGTCGCACGAGTGTCGCGAAGAGTGTTAGCGATACACTGCAGCTGTTCAGCGGCAGGGTTGGGACGAGGAGGCAGAGAAGAGAGGGAGGGACGCTAACAACACTGTGCGCGAAACATCTTCATCCCGAATACGAGTTGCGAATGATTAAGCTGACACGGTCGCGAGGTCCACCTTCCGCACCCAATGGAACTAACCAAGCAACACGATCGTAATAACAAGGGGTCCCCTTATTTCCTCCACATTCGCACTAAAGACATGTCGGTCGAAGCAACGAACGCTCTGCGACGTCTGCTGGCAAATCGCTGCATATAGTCGTCGTCCTTAACGCGTTTATAACCCGCGATAACGATTGCGGGACCTGTTACGGAAGCTGTGCCCCTCCGTGGACAGCTTAAGGGACGCGCGCAATGCGAAAGGCCATGGTCGCAGCGTTGCACGCCGTGGGCGAAGTCAATTCGGCGGTCTTTATCGCCGCGCATTAAACACCGTGCCGGGCGCGGCACACGGACTCTCGTCGCAACTGAAGTCGTGCGCCTATTCGCAATACTTCGAGCCCATTCGATTCCACGTACTCTACAGAGTGCATCGCTTACATCTGTATATGTTACTTCTACACGTTTCTTTGCTTCTTCTTTTGATATACATTCGTTGCGTATTTGTGATCACGCGGGGTGTGGTCTCCTGTGCGCGCGTTAGGCTATATACAGGTGTACATACTGACGGGGTCCCTGCGACCGACCAATCTGGTGACACTGTAATTGCCGAAAACCACCGAACCCCGCGGCTTGCCCGGTCCACCTCTGTAGCGAATGGGTGCGGTGTTGCGCTTTGGCGTTGCCACCGCTGTTTGGAGTTGACCAGCGCCAACTGGAGGTGAACCAAACAGGCAGCGCAACGCCCGGAGGACGATTGGTCTTTCTGCGAACGGTGCTCGCTAAACGGACGAGTAAAGATGGCGTTTTCACGCGGATCTACGGGCGACCATACCGTGTCATGTACCGTATAGTCACAATGTATATGTGAAGTTGATGCCATTGAGCTCTGGCAGAGAGGTATGGTGTTCTTGACACTGAAAGCATCCCTTGTGAACGATGCCCCACTTGTTGTAGTGTAACGGTTGCTTGGCTAATTTTTTCAGGGTTTATGTCTGACTGTACACCTGACGCACCATCCTCTACCTTCTTGCAAAGCGGTTCACAGAGCCTTTCCTGCCCAAACCTGCCATTTACGCAGAGCCCACAAAGCACGTCCTCAATTTTATCTTTGTAAGCGACTCTTTTCAAATGTTTCGGCACTGTAACTTCGGTACCACAATATTTTCTTGCGGAAGGCATTCTGTTTTTATTTCACACTTAAGACCTTATAGCTGGCTTCAAGAAATCGGCAAGTTATGGTTATAGAGTGGGCGTGATTAGGTGAAATTGAGGCTTCGGAGACACGTAAAGGATAGCTTAGTAGCGTTCGCTGTCTGGCTAGTTGGCACATGGATGAAGTTAATTTGGTCATCGTCGTATCAGCATTCCTTCCGTGACTAGTTATCAGAATTAGTACAGAGCTTTATGGTAGATTGGATCTCATGGAGTCTTTTTCCTATACTTCTTTCCTTGCTCTTGTACACATGCATGCTCGATAGATGTCAAGAAGAGCTCTTAGAAAAATAAAATTTGGTTGTGAGCGTGCTCTTGTCCGCAGCCTTTGTTCTTCGTGCATGTTTGAACACATCATCATCAATTCAACTTCATCACGTGGAAAGGGCTCATCATAGAAAATATAGAAAAATTAGTGGTGGTCGAGGCTATCAACGCTTGTATGATCGAGCATTCGAAGTGCGATTTGGCGTAAAAGTGCCCAATCTTGACTCGTGATCGAGCGTTTGGGCAGTGTTTGGCAGCCGGCTGTTACTACAGAATTTACTTCACGATGAACTTGGTTTTATCTTTTATTATAGGAGAACAGCGTGAAGGACCGAACGTCAACACCATCAGCGTGGTCGCAACGCTGGACCAGAGACATCAGGACTGGATAAGCGCTTGTGACACGCAACTATTGCTTGTTATATACGGAATGATACGTTAATTCATACCATCTGGGCAGAACTAGAAATGTGTGCGTGTGGATGATTTATTACACTGCGAAGCATCTGCAAGCAAACTGTACAATAGCACGGTTTCATGCTCTATGTGTGCTTTTTCAGCGGCCCATTGGTATTTTTTTTTCGGTAACCTTTTAAAAATCTTTTTCTCTTAATTTTATCGGTGCAGAACTTTTGGAAAAAGAGTAGCCGAGGCAATGTACAGTCTCTCTCCTCAGCAAGACAATCATAACAGAACACGCCAGAAATCTCAATCGCCAAACGAAACATAACAAGCATACAAGAAGAGAAACGTAGTTAAATACGACACTGCCCCTGTCTAACCGAAATTCTCAAAGTAGTCGAGGGATCGAGGCGAGAGAGGGAGAGCGGGGTGAGTTGTAGACAGTAGCGCAGTGCGATGTGTAGCGTATGCGTGAATTAACATTCAGATAAGAAATGGAGGCAGAGGCCGCGGGAACGGTGAGTGCAGAAAAACAGTGAAATAACCTTCGCAATTAATACGACCTCGGCGCCTTTATTGCCAAAATTGCGCCAAAATGGTTACTGAGAGTGAGCAATCAAGTAAAAACTTGAAACTGTTAACGTGCGCAGTGACCTGCTTATTGTGAACGAGTGTGCCTGCACAGAAATAAACTGCAGACTCCATTTTGCGTAATTATTGGTACGTTGGAAGTAGGCATAAAAAAAGAAAAAAGTATACAAAAGAAATTATTTTTCTCGCAACCAAGATTCGCTGATTTAAGAGTTCGAAAGTAGGTTTACAACCGCTTTAAAATTCCAGAGACAGGGAGTGTGAAACGTGAGAACAAAAAAAAAAAAAAGTGGGCTACAAACACGCAAGTGGGAGTTCGCGAAGGTCGGATAAGCATGCCTGAAATACGTGATAACGCCGGACAATACAGCGCTTCTTACTTTAAATATACTACTCGCAAGAGGCAGTTCCAGGTAAACTTCGCGATAAATCTGAAAGCAGCCTCATCTACAAAAGGCCTCGTACGGGATGAGGCCGACTCGAGGCAAGAACAAAAATCGTTGTTGCGCTCCACATGCTCCCGAAGCCAGCGAAGGAAATCTAGAGCATTCTGGAAGAACGCGTCTGTCAAATAAGACAATGAGACGCAACGCCGTGGCGACTTGTCTAAATAGACCCGAACGAGTGGTAGTACAGTTTTGAGTCTATAATCATTCATTATCGAACAACAAAAGACGAACTAGTTCGCGCGGAGTTAATGGAGCGCCGCATGCAAGACGAAGTACAGTGACAGCCCTCGAGTTCAACCTTCGCGAGCTGCTATGGACTCTGTGCGACGACATTGGGGGGTGCCACTGCAAGCCACGTAGCATCGACTTTCGGAATTACTCGGGGCATCAACGCTGCCGTCCATATCACAGAATGAACTGCGCTTCCGCGAGACGGGATTTCATGTTTTGAAAGATTTTAAGATAACAAAGAGACAGATAACGCAAAAGCCGCTCAAAGCCAGTTCGTGAACTGCATGTGCGCTGGCGTGGATTTCTGTGCCATGGGAGATATCTGACGAATCAGCCATGCGTACTACTTTTGTCCTCATTTACTCACCGAGACATGGTGACCACCTAAACAGGCGTAAAAGCAGTAATATCTGCAAATATCAAGCCTGATATAACCCACACGGCTACTCAAACGCCAGTGTATCGCTGCTTTTCGTGCAAGGAGGCGCCACCATACATGTAACGCTTCATTCCAGTGACTGATTCACATAATCGCATATGGACGCGCCAAGGGCTACAGCCGCAACGCTGCTGTCACTTCGTGCCAGCCGCCAGTCCCTACAGTGATGCGATCAGTTATGACAGCTGGGCATATGACAACAGGTTCCCCAAGTCATTACTTCACTTTATACGCAGCACAGGCCTGATGGCGAACATCTAGTACAGATATACAGGCAAAATATTATGCCTTAAGTGCGATTCTATATTTCAACTCTAAAGAAGAGAAAGAAAAAAGAACAAAATAAAGAATGAGAGAAGGAAGCAACAAAAGAAAGAAAGAAAGAAAGAAAGAAAGAAAGAAAGAAAGAAAGAACTTTTTGAGGGTAACGATGTAGTATGTAGGAACATGTCAGACGATCAAACATGGCGTGTACTCTCGTTAATAAGGATAACAAGCTCTGTCAACAAACAGCTTCAGCTGCTTGGTAGAACATCGTTCAGGCAAGTAATATCTTTTCAGTTCACTCTACCTTTTTAACTTTTTGTGCGCTCGAAAAAAATGATTTAAAGTACTTACAAGACATTCGCCCTCCAATGAGACAACCTTTCTCAAAAGAATCGATTTTTTGTTCTTTTTGCGTGATCAATCTCGTCGTCATCACGCATCATTAGGCGGAAGAACAAGACAGCGGCGCAAGGGGCCGCACACTCTCCTCCCGGTGACGACACGCGCTCTGCGCTTGACATTGAGCGTGGCGCGAACACAGAGTCACCGATGATGCGAGGGGGGGCTGTTGTACAGCCATGGATAGGAAGGTATAGGTGGACGGGCGCGAGGCCTTTGTCCGCGGCAAACTGCGGCCCCGAACAATGCCGTGCAACGCCTTGCCCGGCGGCCATGCACGCTCGGCGTCCGAGGAGGATGGATGCCCGGAGCGTGTCACGCCGCCACGCGCACGCACAAACACGTTGCCTTTCTCTCTCTCTCTCTTTCATCCACTCCTCCTTCCATCCGCCATCGCCGACAAGAGAAGGCGCCCACTTTTCACGGCTTTATGTTCTGGCAGATTTTTCGCTGTACTTTAAAAAGAAAGAAAGAAAGAAAGAAAGAAAGAAAGAAAGAAAGAAAGAAAGAAAGAAAGAAAGAAAGAAAGAAAGAAAGAAAGAAAGAAAGAACGAAAGGTCGCTTTCCTGTACATTATGCGCCGGGCCAGACTCTTCGCAGCGTCGTACACTCCCTCTTCGTTGTAGTCCTCATCGTTCGCCATGATTTCCTCTTTCTTTCGTTTTGTTCCTCGTTTTTTTTTTTTCTTGATTCGTCAATTCGCTGTGTTTTTCGACTTTTACTCCTGCTTTTCCAACATCCAACCGATTCGCACCAAAGCACACGGAGCCGTCGCTGTTGTTGTGGTCATTGTTCTCCTGCCGGATAAAAAAAAAAGAGAGAGAGAAAGAAGGGACACCTCCCATCACCGTCGTCTTTCTCATCCTCAAAGCTGTCATTCTCCGCCTCTCAACACCCACGCAAAATCGAGTGGGCTCCGCGAAGTTCACCTTCGACTCGTCCCCTGCCAGGCACCGACTGTAAACAACACGGCATGTGCGCTGGATCACTTTAACCCTATGACAAAACTCGTTAGAACGAATGTGCGTGTACACAATGAACGTCCACGGCGAAAACGAAGCAATTGTGCTGATTTAAAAAAAGCTAATTTTGCAGAAATTCCGGCATCGGCGTCGTTGGTTGTGAGCGAAAAATCAACTTTGCGTGACGGAAAAATACAGAAAGATGCAAATAAAATAAATAATATCAAAAGAATTCTGGGTCTGAGTGGGGATCGAACCCGGGTCGTTTGCTTAGCAAGCGCATCTTCTGCCCCACAGCCGCAGCTTTTCTTTTTTTTCTTTCATGGTACTTAATAAAGTATTTTTGTACTTAAAGAACAATAAAGAAACGAGAGTACAATCGCGTGGCGACAATAAGCACTCAGCCATTACTACAAAACACTCAATGGCTAACGCAGCACGCGTTCTTCACATCGCGAGTTTCTCACCTCAAGGACATTTATGACGACCTATAGACTTAAGACCGGACTGGTACGCCATCTTGGTGAGGTGTTTGACCTTGACCTCACGACTTTCTTGTTTGTATAACACAACAGCAACGCCTATGCTTGTGAATACAGAGAAAATGACTTCCTGTGCTTGGCTTGATTGACATATGGGCCAAAACCATCATATATATGGCCCAAAGTCATCATATGATTATGAGAGTTACCGTAGTGGAGGGCGCCAGAAATGTCGACCACCTGGGGTTCTTTAACGTGCGCCCAAATCCGAGCACATGGGTCTACAACATTTCCGCCTCCATCGAAAATGCAGCCACCGCAGCCGAGATTCGATCCCGCGACCTGCGGATGAGCAGCCGAGTACCTTAGCCACTAGACCACCGCGGCAAGGCAATCCCTCTGCTTGGAAATGCCGTGAAAGTAACTTTTATGCTTTAAAAACACACGTGTCTTGTATACATGCTTCGCAATACAACATGAAGTATTGTTGTAATAATGCGCGGTACAAGCGTACATTGCCATCGGGCGTCCTAACATGGGATTATCATGACTCCATAGTTTAAAGTCAGTCACCCACTACAAAAAGGCACACACGCTACTCTCCTTAAGGCCACGTAGTAGGTGCATATCAAGTTTGAAAAGATTTCATACACTAAGTGTTTGAAATATGCACTAGGAACAGAATGTCACCATCACGTTCAACTCTTAAAGGCGAAGCCTAAGGGGCCCCCATTTTTTTAATGTCATATGAGTCCACCTATTCCTTAACAGGATTAACGTAGAAAGAAACGGCGCAGAAATGAACGTGTTGGGGGAGAAAACGCGTCCTCGTTTACTATAGGCGTCAAATTGTATAAATAACACTTAAATAAAGAAAACAAGCGTGAAAACTACGAAACCGGCACCGAGTTTTGAAGACAGCGTGCGTGACGCGGTACTACGGCTATTCCTTGTCGCATGGCCAGCACACGACGTAACACATATAAGACAGTTTGGCTTAACCGCCAATGGCAACTTCAAGCGCAAACACACACGTACATACACAAAAACACAAAAACAAGCAAAGAAACGAATTGTTGAGGTTCAAGTTAGGCGAGTTAAGCCCAGTCCGCTTTCTGATTACGTCTTCCTCTAACTTAGTTGTTTGCGACGCGGGGAAGTGCATTAAAATTTGATTCTCAGTGACTTAATTCAATACCTGCACTTGAAAAATACATTTTCAAAGAGATCTTATTGGACACTTCGTTGAAATTAAGATAAGCAAAAACATGACACCATCCAGCATCACTGAACGCCGATTTTGTTGTTCTTGCTCTTCAGTCACGAACAAAGAAAGGAAGTGGTGCAAGTGCTTTCAGTATTTTTTTTTCATTTCCACTTTTTTTCCAAGAAAATTCTGTGTGACGTAGCAGTCGCAGGAGTGGTGGGCACTTAAGTCCGCCGCCTTTGGCGTCAGCCAAGCGGCACACGAGGGGCCCTGGTCAGTCTCGCACCGCCGGCTTGACCGGCAGAATCACGGCCGTGAACTTCTCCAGCCTCCAGGAAAGGGGCGATCACGCGAGCGAGTCCTGCTACCCCCCTACCCCCCAGAAAAAGTATGGAGTCTGCCCGAAGTCATGCTTCTCGGTGTTTTACCGCTGATTGTCACCACCCTATAGCCTTCCTTCCCACGAAGCAGTCAGATGCCATGGACACACATGTACAGTGCGGTCCGTTCTTAAAGGGAACGGCAAGGTAAAGCGGTAAGGCAGTTTATATTGGCAGATGCATCCTTTGAAAACGACAGCAATATCTGTAGATATACATGGCACAAGCGTAGTATCATCGTTGAAATCAAGGAGAGGAAATGGACATGGGCCGGGCATGTAGCGCGTAGACAGGATAACCGCTTGTCATTAGGGTAACTAACTGGATTCTCTGAGATGGCAAGCGGGTTAGGGAGAGACAGAAAGTTAGATGGGCAGATCAGATTAAGAAGTTTGTGGGTATAAAATGGCAGCAGCAAGCACAGGACCAAGTTGACTGGTGAAACATGGGAGATGCTTTTGTCCTTCAGTGGACGTAGTCAGGATGATGGTGATGATGATGATGATGATGAACGACAATATGACCATGAGTCACGCTATAGTGAAACGGGCTCCGGAAATATTGACCATCTAGTGTCGCATAGCAAACGGTCGGACCATCATGCCATCTTTCTAGCGTAACAACATCAATCCCGCATATCTTGCATGTAGAACATCGGCGCGCTACAAAGACCCTCAATACGTGCAAACCGAAACAGATCTATACGATGGAGTTAATCGATACCTATTGAAGTATAGATCAGAGCCGAACAGACGTGGAACTCCGTACGCTAGAACAGGAACTCCATACGCTATTCACAATGTTCATAGACTGTCACGCCACCTAGCGGAATTCAGGAGCGTCCTCTGAAGAATCATCAGTAGGCAGACGCTCCCAATGCTGCCTTGTTCGGCGCTGCTAGCAGCAGTGGTAACGCGTTAGCAAGAAACGAACACAAACCACTTTGTATGTTTTGTGCATCAGTGAATATACCGGACCGTCCATGACACGATAAATATGATTCGTTCTTGCAATACACGAGGCTTTCGTGAAAATCAGGGCAACTCACACTTTGGATTATAGCCCGCTGAGTACACATATCAGCTTAGCGAGATTTTCTGCAGCTACTTTGGATAGTTCAATGTTAACGTCGGACCATTTCAGTTAAAACTTGCCTTGTTTTACGTACGTAGGGTATTCGTCAGTGCTTTTGTGGTGTATGAATCCCACTGACATTCATTGTACGCGGAAAGTAGCTCAGGCTCGCGATTTGCGCTTCCAAACCTTGTCATACCCTATCCACACGTTTTTTTACGGTCGTTGATAGATGGCAGCACACTGCAAGCGATTCCTTTTCTGCCAGCTATCTAGCGAATTGATCTCTGCCCCCCCCCCCCCCCTCAAACAAACGTGGCAAGTGACGCCGTGTGTGTGTTGTGCGTGGTGAATGACGCGTTGTTGGTGCTATATCGAAGTCGTTTGGCGGAGAGAATTCTTCAGATTACTTTCAGCAGTGATGTTCAAAAAAACCGTCTTGACGTCGAGGATTTTCCACTGGACGTAGATGGTTGTCAACGCGCCGAGAGTGAAAGCGACGATGAACGATCATCTGCTAGCTCACGAGCAGAGAGTTGCACTTCACGTTCCCGGTCGTGCGTTAAACTTTTTTTTTCACACTCGTAAGTCACTTTGACTGTATTTATTGTATAATATCCATCAGTTATCTCAAAATAAAAGCATACTTCTTTGTGCATTGAATGTATCCCAATTACAGTGGATATTACAAAGCACCGCATGCCGCCAACACGCTCCAGCGAAGCGAAATGGTTAGAGAATTGAAGTAAGCAGTTACGACTACAGTACACGCTACCTTCTCCTACACCTCACTGGTGCCGTCCGAACGACGTTGTTGTTCGAGAAATGTTCGCAATTTTGACGTTGTGAAAAGCGTACGCATGTATTCTTTTTGATATCCAAGTTTCGATCACGCTGATGAAACCTGCAACATCCAAGTGCAGGAAATTGCGCACTGTTAGAGTTTGATCATGGCTGTGACACAAGTTCTACTTAATGGGAAGTTAAATTATTGTGTTCAGTTGAAGAAGAAGTAACATGATGCTTACAGCTAAAGCAACGATTTGGAGGCGGAAATGTTGTAGGCCCGTGTGCTCAGATTTGGGTGCACGTTAAAGAACCCCAGGTGGTCTAAATTTCCGGAGCCCTCCACTACGGCGTCTCTCATAATCATATAGTGGTTTTGGGACGTTAAACCCCACATATCAATCAATCAAAGCAACGATTATGTTTGCAAACCATCGCTACGTTAAACATTCGTTCCTGTGCAACCGCGACGGCCTGCTATTTCCCAGCGGCCTACTACTGCGGCGAATCCGCCACACAGGCTTGGCACAAATGATCTCGGAGTGCCGTTCAGTTCATACGTGAATCCTGGTTCACGCAGTTCTCTGTAGCACGCACAGAATTACGCAGAGCATCGTTGATACACGGCAGATCAGCTGACACCACCACCCTTCGCAGTGCGGCGAGAAATGAGGTAGCGAACATTCAGCAGTTCCTATTGGTTGGGAAAGTACTTTGGTTCGATATACATTCATTTGACAATCAAGATATCATCCAGTGAAAGCGGCACGGAGAGTACGCCGGTGCGTCCTATCTTTTGTTTTTTTATGCTAGTTCACGGGTTGATCATCCCTCCGCAACCATCTTGGATTGCACGGCACGCCACCTATGGGCCGTGGTCATTGCGAATATCTCCAGTGAACGTTTACGGTGAACAGAATACTAGGCCCATGGTCATCAAGTATAAATCGCAAATCAATGAAGGTGCTGCAACGTTTTTTCGAAGACTCAAAGATTTGTGACCACTACTGAGCGGACTGTGTTAAAGGTGAGCGTGGCAGCTATACAGGTTCATCATACCCAAATGAGAACTTTCGAACTCATCTATATAGCCCTGTATATATGTATATATGCTACATTGCATTTAATTCTTTATTTGTAGCAATCAAGTGGAAACTGGTAGCCGTCGGCAAATAAAGGTGACAACAACTCCTTCTCTTATCTTTCATTTGAATAATAATAATAATAATAATAATAATAATAATAATAATAATAATAATAATAATAATAATAATAATAATAATAATAATAATAATAATAATAATAATAAAGCATGAATATCGCCATATGATCACAAGAAACAGCGCAGAGTGTCGGACAGTACATAAGCAACATAATATGGCGAAACCGTCCCTGATAGCAACTCCTAGGCAGGCGCTAGCATTTTGCAGCTGTATCATTCGAGTTAAAGCAAGCAATAAAATTTTTGCAAATCCCACGTATCTTGGGCATCGATGTTATCTGAAGCATGCGGACGGAAAGTGATTGTGTCGCATTTTTTTTGTTTATATCGAGCAAAACGTTACGAAATGGCGCTGAATATTTGTACAAATGCACGCACAGACATACGTTGAACAGCCGCTTATGTTTTATATAACCAGTTGTTTACAGCTGCGTAACGGTGCTAACAACATGAGTATTAGCAATACCAGAAGCGGTAAGCTGATATGAAGCGCTGATGCTCGCGATAATTGTAGCTCTGGACACTGCTACGAAAATGAACTTCAGCGGATGGCACTTAGCTGTATACAGTTGACGTGACCCGAACGGGTGGCTGCATCATAGGATTACATATGTAATGTTTAAAAAATTAGGCAGTCAGCACCGCAACCACAATTGATAATTCTCGAACATCAGGGTCTATTTGAAACCTGGCGCGGCTCCATGATAGAATACTTGATTGTCACGCTGAATGCTAGGGTACGATTCCTGCTGGGACCCTGACACTTACACTTTGAAATTGTCAGGCAGTAGACGCTGCCGATGCCAGATTTTTCTGAACGTTATACGCGTTAAAATTATTCACGTCTGTTCTTGCCGTTCGAAGGTATAGACATAACCTGTCAGTCACCTATGGAACACACCCCTTTACCTGTGGCACATACCCACCCGCAAGTATGTGCCATACGTCTGGCGCAAAAAATTTGAAGACGTACGCGACGGGATTGGGGCATTATTCATTTCATCACCAACGAGTAACGCTCGTCAAATAATCTTACGGTTCCATACTGATTTTGGTTTACCTCAAGTTAAGGGGTTGATGACGAGAGCACCCTAACGTAGGTGGATAGATAGATAGATAGATAGATAGATAGATAGATAGATAGATAGATAGATAGATAGATAGATAGATAGATAGATAGATAGATAGATAGATAGATAGATAGATAGATAGATAGATAGATAGATAGATAGATAGATAGATAGATAGATAGATAGATAGATAGATAGATAGATAGATAGATAGATAGATAGATAGATAGATAGATAGATAGATAGATAGATAGATAGATAGATAGATAGATAGATAGATAGATAGATAGATAGATAGATAGACGCCTAAAGTACCTGCAGAGCAAAATGCTTCACATTTACAAATGGTAGATTTTTATGTGCCACTCATAAAGGTATTGCCCATCATGTGTACCGGATAGAAATACTTGGTTTCTGTTCAATGAAAGTGCTTCAGAGTTGGTTGTACGGAAAATGCGTTGTCCTTGACTGTCAAGAAATTGAAGTGGGGCATCAAGAAGGTAAATCTCGAGAGGAGACACTTGCATCGCGTATCCCGTGTCCCCCCACCCCTTACTTACGCCACTGCTTGCTAGTAGTGTAGCTTCTGTCATGGTGGATCAGTGGTTACGATGCTCGGCTGCTGACTTGAAGGTCAGGGGTTCGATTCTAGCCGCGGTGGTCGCAATTCTGGAAGCGAACCGGGTGGAGACAAAATGGCAGAGGCCCGTGTAGTGTGCTATTGCAGTGCACGCTAAAGTACACCAGATGGTCGAAATTTTCGCAGCCCTGCACTACGGCGTCCTTCATAATTATGTTTTTTTGTTTTTTTTTTTTTACGTAGAACCCAGATCTGATGACGAACATTTCGCTCATGGCATGACGGTAAGCAAGGTGTTCAAAAGTTTGCAGCCCCTTTAATTCATACCTTTGCCACAGCTTTGCTTTCGCATAAATGAGGAGATGCGCGTTCTGTATGCAGAGTGTTTTTTTTTCGTCTCACTTTAGAAAGCGATAACACTATATCTAAACGTGATAAACGGGAAATCGCAGTGATCTGCAACCATGTATTTGACGCAGACACGCACCTCCTCTCCGCACCAATAGCCTGGACGCTAGATGGCTATAGTTGTGTTGTCTTGCACCAATAGCCTGGACGCTAGATGGCTATAGTTGTGTTGTCTTACACCAGGATTCGCTCGCAGGATTTCAAGCTGGACGGTTGTGCCCTCGCGATCTCCGACTTCAGCGTAGCTCCCGCCGACTGGTTCGCCCTCCGCGGTCTCCTGATGCCGTGTAGCTCTCGCATTGTGGCACCCCGCCCTTGGACTGCTTCGACCGGATCCCCACTTTCCTATCTCCTTCTTTTTCCTCTCGTTGGCTGTCTTCTTCTGCTTCTACTTTCCTTCTATTCTTTTTATCCCTCCTTCCCCCCACCCCTATAAGGCACTGCGCCGTGTCGCCTGAAGGCAGACAGAAATTAGGTGCCTTTTTCCTCTTCATTGTAACCACTACCACCACCACCACACCAGCGTTGCGCATATATTCATACGTGTAACTACCTTTTTGCATTGGCCGCAGTCCGATACGAGAATACACTCGCATATTAGGTCTGTCTTTCCCTTCCAAATATGAAGATCAATCAACGCAGCTTGTAGACGCTCCAAAAGATCTGAAACATACCTCCTTCACCTCTCATTCGTTTCTTTAGCCTATTGACTGGCAGTGAAAAAAGGCCAGGTAGAAAAACTGATCGCAAGAACAATCGTACGCATTAGGCACTCTTACGTAGCCGTCCCACGCGAAGTAGCAATTCGAAAGATTTGAAGTTCCCGCTCGGATTCTCTTCAGGCGCACCCACGCACCACTCGTCTTCGATCTCGTTGACGTTCGCCTACGCTTCCACAGATGGCGACACGCTAACCGCTCTGCTCGCTCCGCCACAACGCGGTCGAGATTTTCGCAACGGCGCTCGCGCCATCTACTGCCGGCGACCGATACTGCCGGCACTTCGCGAGATTCTCGGGAAACCAAGGCGGTTGGTTTGAAAAGGCCGCATTCCTAAAAGGACTACGTGAACTGCAGCAACTTGCAGTACGCCTCTAGAGATTCACTTAAACGGCGTGCCACATCTGTCGCATTGTGGCACGCCAACTGTCACAGCCAACTCGCCTCGAATAAATTTCCCCGTGTTGTGTTGTATGTATTGCGAACGAAGCAACACGTGGGAGCCTAGCTTGTGGCTTGAGATGCTCCGCCAGCCCTAAATAAAAAAGAAAGTAATTTTGACACCCCCTTCCAGAAAAGGCATGGCGCAAGTTATAAATATTCACCATCACCATCATCATAATTTTGTATAGTAGTAGTTGTGGTAGTAGTTGAAGTCGTAGCTATTGTTGTAGTAGTAGTAGTTCTAGTTATTAAATTATTATTATTATTATTATTATTATTATTATTATTATTATTATTATTATTATTATTATTATTATTATTATTATTATTATTATTATTATATTATTATTATTATTATTATTATTATTATTATTATTATTATTATTATTATTATTATTATTATTATTATTATTATTATTATTATTATTATTATTATATACACATCTAGTAGTACGTCGAAGGATAAAAGGCTCTAGTGGTCCAGATGACATCCCTTACGCAATACTAAAGGCTTACAGTAGCATATTTGCCTCAGTACTGACTACAATATTTAACAAATGTGTAAACGCTTAGACATTTCTCAGCATGTAGAAAACTGCAGGTGTTTTCATGTATTTAGCTCGGGCTGCCAAAATAATGTTTAAAAATGTCGCCCGATTGCCACATACCCGCGGGTAAGTATGTGGCATTCTTATACGGAAATGGCCACAGCTGATTGAAACTGGGCATCTAAGACGAGAACACACAAGCAGAGAATTAATGTCAGGGTCCCAGCTGGAATCGAACCCAAGCATTCTGTGTGGCAATCAAGCATTCTACCGCAGAATTACGCCAGGCCTCGATACTGCTTTTGAAACAGACGCTAATGTTTGTGAAAGGTCAGTTGTGGTTGCAGAGCTGGCTATCTGATTTTGATTTCATAAGGCTAACAAGTGTACTTTTTTGATACAGCCATCACGTCGGGTTAACGTCAATTGTAGTTGGGCGCCATGCGCTGGAGTTGGTTTATGTGGCAGTGTCCAGGGCTACCATCCTCGCGAGCACCAAAGCTTCATATCAGCTTATCACTTCTGGCGTTGCTAATACTCATGTTCCTGTTTACATCGTGTCGCAAGGGCGAACAGGTGATATAAAAACCTGGAACTGTTCAAAATATGTCTGTACGTGCAACGTTTGCACACATATTTAGCTACATTTCATGACCTGTCGTTCAATAACAAAAAAAATTACAACGCGGACACCTTCCTTCCACATGCTTCGCATAACGTTGATTTTCAAGGCGCGTGGGATCTGTCGAATTTTTCTCTTTCCTGTCTATTTTGCTTGACTGCCTGTTGATAACTTTGGCGATATTTTTAATTTATCTTCTTAGTCTCTGCGTACTTTTCTACGAATGTTTTACTCGAAAGCTAGCCCCCAATCGCCTGACATATTCAAATAAAATGCTACGAAAAATAGATGCGCTCTTTGGCGTCCACAGATAGTATTGATTGATATGTCGAGTTTAACGGTCCACAGATAGTAGAATTGAAGAATAGGATAATAATAAGTACGAGTTACTCACACGATCTCATGTTTGTCCGGACATGGAGGTTGTAAATAACCCAAGAAAGCCTTTTCTTGCTGTGTTATGAAATTCTGCCGTCTGCGAAGTATCGATAGTGAAACTATGCTTCTAGCGGTCTTAACTAAACATGCTGTATAATAGTGATTGCTGGCATTTTACGTAACCGAACAACCACGTCATTATAAGAGGCGCCGCAGTAAATGGTTCCAAGAACTTTCGACCACTGGGGGTTATTAAACGCGCGTCTGGAAGACTGAAGTGGACTGTTGTTAGTTTAAAATTATGAATCATATAAATGTACGTTAATAGTTTACGATCTATGAGGCTGCAATATCTCCATGGCCCCCGAGATGGCAGGCGCTTGGCGTGCAAACACGCCGCGCGTCCGCGATCTCGGAGGTCATGGCCATGGTATCTCAGTGCCGCCTTCATGTACAAGATGACGCCAACACTTGTAAATTCATATTTCCCTCAGTTTTTTTTTTACGCTGAAATACATTAGATGTCTTCTGCACTAAAATGTATGTAACTTTGTGTGTGTACTGAACTTTTAATAAAACTTGGAACTTCAAAACACAATGCGATAGCTGCACGCGGATGTCACTGTCTAACTTGAACAGATAGCAATCTAAAAAAGGGTGTTCAGAACAAATTACGAATAATTTAGATACTCTACGGTGAAACACTCCTGGAAGCTGTTCCTTTTGCCAACAACTAGAATTGAATGCCTTAAAAGTAAGTCACGTGTTCAGTACAAATAGAAGTGATTTAGTGCGCTATTAGCTGAACCATGGCAGAGTGGTAAGCTTATGCTCCTTGATGCCTATGGAGGACGCGCTTAGAAGAAAGGTAAACAATTTAGAGTAATCTATGTACTCTGCCATGGGAGGGCAGTTAGTCATTCTGGATTCTAAGACGTTGGGAAGATGTCTATTACCAATGATAATTATTCAAGTGTTTAGAACAAAATATGAACAGTTTAGAGTACCACATGTACTATAATATGGAAGAGCATTATGTGTTTAGAATAAACTGTGAACATTTTAGAATCCTTTACGCACTCTACCATAGGCGAGCCATAAAGCTACCCCGGTTATGCACGCGAGGAGCTGAGTGCTTAGAAAAAAAAATGGCTGACACTTTAGAGAGAGAGAGAGATAAAGATGCAAGGAAAGGCAGGGAGGTTAACCAGACGCACATCCGGTTTGCTACCCTGCACTGGGGAAGGGATGAAGGGGAGAAAAGAGGTTGAAGAGAGATGAGAAGGTACACACAATCACGAGCACACTCGGGGAGCACACACAGTCTACAGGCGGTTGCTCAAGTTTGCTGACTTTAAGTAAAGTTTACAAAGGTGTACTCCTTTCGCAGTGGTATGGCAGACACTCCTACATGCGACTACTGCGGAGCTGAAGAGACCATCGAACACGTCCTGTGCAGCTACGCTTGCTACGACACACAGCGATGCCAGCTCCGGATGGTTTTGAATCAACTTGATCCCGGACCATTTTGTGTGCAGAAGATACTAGGACCTTGGGCATCTGCCTCAGTTGCGCAGAAAGCGACTAAGGCTGACAATTTAAAGCATTGTGAATCCTACCATGTGTTTGAACAAGTGTCCGAAGATTTCGAGTATGATGTGCTATACGACAGCAGCTTACATTTTTTTTCACAGCTTGAAGGAAAAACTTGGACCATCTCTCACTAAAGGAAATCATGTGTAGATGCAAAGAAGCGGGCTCTAACGCTTACACTTGACGCCGTCGCTCATCAAGCGAAAGCGAAGTAAAGACGCCTTTGGCTGAATTCTGAACTCGCGATCCAGTGCCTAAATATGCCGGGTGGCCAGTGATCGCTTGTGCAGCGCGAGCAGTTTATTTTGTACCGTACTAGCAGATGCGGCCTTCGTCGGCCATGAGAGGCGAGAGACGGTGATCGTAGCGAAGCTGTATTCCTGGGCCGGAACAAGACGCGAGCACTCGGCACGACACGCGAGAATGCGCAGTGGGGATGTACAGAGGGAAAGCGTTACAGGCTGTTTAGAAAAAGTAGGTAACAATTTAGAGTACTAGGTACTTATACTATGGGAGAGCATATAACCGTCCCGCGGGCCTCCCACTTGATGAGGCCGGAACACAAACAAGTGCTAGTCAAAAAAGCTCCCAAGCATTTCCCCGAGGGTGAACATGGTTAAGTGCGAATACACGGGGTGATGCTATGAGGGGTATTTAATAATTCGCACTATTATAGTTATTATACACACTATGGCGCCTTTATGGTGTAATGGTTCCTGGGAATCGCAATTTGATAACACGGGGGAGTTTACGTTAACTCACTGGCGAATGCCAACGGATTTTACGCTCTCGGCGGGAGACTGAGAGAGAGAGGGGTGCGCGCGAAGTTGCAGCGAGCGAGGAGAGCGGAGGAGCGAGCGAAGGGGGACGGGGTCGCGTCCATGGCTTATTCGGGATTCGCTCGCAGGATTTCAAGCTGGACGGTTGTGCCCTCGCGATCTCCGACTTCAGCGTAGCTCCCGCCGACTGGTTCGCCCTCCGCGGTCTCCTGACGCCGTGTAGCTCTCGCATTGTGGCACCCCGCCCTTGGACTGCTTCGACCGGATCCCCACTTTCCTATCTCCTTCTTTTTCCTCTCGTTGGCTGTCTTCTTCTGCTTCTACTTTCCTTCTATCCTTTTTATCCCTCCTTCACCCCACCCCTATAAGGCACTGCGCCGTGTCGCCTGAAGGCAGACAGAAATTAGGTGCCTTTTTCCTCTTCATTGTAACCACTACCACCACCACCATGGCTTATTCGGTAGAGCGTCGCGCTGCGGCCCGCCAAGTCCTCTTTCTTTTAAAGATAGAGAGAAGACTGCGGACGCCGCCGACGGCGGTGGATGGTTTGGGGTCGCTTATAAAGTGTATTCACACTTAAAAGTTGAAGAACCTCGGGTGGTCGAAATTTCCGGAGCCCTCCAGTGAAGTGTTCGAAATCGATGGAACGATGATGATGGATTATATTCAAGTAAAGAGTTGTAACAGTGACATTGCGGCATAAGCTTACTTACGACAACGACCAATTGACCGTCAGAATACTTACAGTAAATCGAATGACTTCATTGGAAAAGCTTACGGGTTTCTCGAAGAACCTGGAAGCGCTGCGACAGCTCATGGAGCAGGCCTTTCTACGCACTTCTCTCTGCGTGTCCTCCGAGATCTGCTCCGGCAGTGCGACGAAACACTAGCGACCGGGCGGGTCTCGAAACAATCAGCCAGTTGCCCCGCCGCGGTGGTCTAGTGGCTAAGGTACTCGGCTGCTGACCCGCAGGTCGCGCGTTCGAATCCCGGCTGGGGCGGCTGCATTTCCGTTGGAGGAGGAAATGTTGTATGCCCGTGTGCTCAGATTTGGGTGCACGTTAAATAACCCCAGGGGGTCGAAATCTCCGGAGCCCTCCACAACGGCGTCTCTCATAATCATATGGTGGTTTCGGGACGTCAAACCCCACATATCAATCAATCAACAATGAGCCAGTTCTCAATATTAAAACCTAAAAACTAAACGTGCCCGAAGAGTGTATGTATTCGTAGAACTGACCCGGCCAGACACATCCCTGTCGATTATGTTTACCTTTAAGGTTAACCCAACAAATATATCAGAAAGAACAAGAGCCGACGATATGCGTGCACCCTTACAAGACACCTAAGACGAGCAACAGGATTGCTTTCAATCTTGTCGCCTAGCGCTGTCATAGACTGTTTCATTTTTTTTTTACGCCCACTTGCCCACTCCCAAGTACAGGGCATGAAACCGGAGGCCTAGTTTGGTTCACACTAAAGTACCTCCTTTGTCTCTCTCGATCCCCAGTTTTCTTATAACGCTGCATTTTACAACAAATACTCACGCTTTCAACACCTCGTGCAACGAAAACACTTTCGATTAGGAAAAAAAAACATCCTAAGCAAGTGTGTGTAGCAGTCGGGACTGGTAGACTTAAAGGGAACTGTGGCAGAGCGCCAAGCCGAAATGCGAGCGAAAACAAATAAAAACGTATATTGAAAGATAACGGAAAAAGAGGAAGGGTGAAAATAACGAGGTCAGCTTCGCTTAGATCCGGCATAATTTCGTCACACGGAGCTCGCCGCCGTTTCTTTCTCTCTTAGCGAGATGGGCGGAAAATTCTCGCGGTTCCAAATATTGACCCCCCCCCCCCCCCCTCGTTTGTTGACTCTCTGGAGAAGGGCTTAGCTCATCGCCGAGCGTGCGCCACCTGTGGACGAATCTGGCTCCCTTTAACTTACCGAGGTGAAGTGGTTTCCTAGGTTACTGACTCCACCGCCCTCCTTAACCTTGGCTTTTCTCTCTTCTCCTTATTTTCTATATTGGCGTCAAAGTATCCATTGAATTATTGAATTACCTAGCACAGCCTTTCTTTCTTTCTTTTTTTAGCTGAAATCACGGTGGTGTGTGGGAATGGAATTAGCTATTACTGCAGGTGTTCCGTGGTGTCAAAGAGGCTGGGCCATTAGATGCATTAAAATTTTGATCTCGACAAATTACAGGTTATGTGGTTACGCCTTTAGATGCGTTGAAACATGGCAATGAAAGAAATACTGGATACAACGAATGAGGTGACATGCTTTCGTGCTTTACATAGCGAGTTCCGTCCGTCCGTCCATTCGAAATAAGCACCGTAAAATGTGAATGTATAACTACCGTATACTTAAGGTGGTGTTGTGGTTAGAGTGGTGTGGGGGCTAGCGTAGTGTGGAATCTAGGACAGTGTGGGTCTCGAAAAATGAATATTGTTCTTGCTAGTTCCGACTGCGTGTGTTGTCTTCCTGTTTGCGTCCTTGTGTCAAGTTCACACTGCAACCAATTTCTCGTGTATAACCATGCATTAATATATGACCTCGTGTTAGCCATGGATCTACTATCACTGCTAGCCATAAAACACCAGTGTTTCCATACCTCGCAAACCAGTAAGCTAGAAAAAAAAAAACTTCTGATGAGCGTGCCAACCTGTTTACCAAAAATACAAATTAAATCAGCTCTTTTATTCATCTCCATCTCTCTATAAAGAAATTCGCAACGAACATATTCAACCTAACTGCGGATTCAAAAAGGAAAGAAAAAAAGAACAGACGCTGAGCTACGTTTTCTCTTCATAGTAGCTAGTTCAGCATTGTCCCGATTGCGCAATGTATTTCGAGGTCGGAACACGACCTTCAACAGAGTCAATCGCGTTATACGAGGACACACATCCTCAAACAACCCACTCAGACAGGCGGTAGACGGGCGTTAAAACAGCCATGGAGAGGAAAGCCCCCTCCCCCTCGCGGCGAACGATCAGCGCCAGAATGGGAAAAGAATCTCGGGATGGAGAAACACTCTAGTCAAATAGAGACGCCCAGAGGAGAAGGGACAATATCGCAAAAGGGGAGAAAATAAATAGAAGCCTAATAGAATAAGCGTAACGCGCGAGAGGAGAAACACATACAGAGCGGCTATCAAAGAAAATAACAAGAGAGTGCTATAAGCCGAGAATAAACTCCTTGGTGAGATAACAAGAGAAGGGGAGCAAAAGAGGGCACGCAGTAGTCGTTTCACGAAATTGCTTGCCTTTCTTTTTTTTTCTTCCTCCTCCCGAGTATGACATAAAAGAAGAGAGCGTATAGATATAAAAATAAAGAGAGAAAAGACACAAAACGCGCGAACGCGGAATATAGGAGCCATTCGGACGCTAGGAATCCTAATGCGGAGAGGGAGGAAGGGCTAGGGGGAAAAGAAAAAGGGATCACGATGTTTCTTCCTTTTTTTGTTTTCTTTATTGTTTATTTCGGTGATTTGATAGCATCATTTATCGCTTTCATTCCCCTTCTTTGCTCGATTTAGCCTGCACACATCTCTCATTTCTTTTCATCCCGCTTTTTCTTGATACGGACGCGTTTAAACCCGTTTAGCCGGCAATTTGCTGTTATGCCTTGTGTAGCTCTCTCTCTCTCTTTCATTCTCTTTCAAGGCCACATTGCTAGGATGGCAATCAAGACGTTCATATTGAGACGCGTGAAAACATAGTTCTATTTTTTTTTCAGTATTGCGCACCGAGTGTGATATAGCTCGCGTAAATCACGGGATAGATTTTTCGTTGTTGTTGCTGTTCATGTTTTTGTTGTTGTTGTTGCGGACATTTTTTATTCGTTTATTTCTGGTGGGTGCGCCCCGGAACGTTGTTTATTTTGTCGCTGAAAGCTGGATTTTTATTTCCAGATTATAAACAGCGTGGTTGTGTGAATGTAAATAAGGAAGCTCGTAGTTACGATGAAAGAAAGGGGAGATCGAAGAAGGTATTACGTAGTTGTTGGTGTTCGCATCGGGGCTTTCAGTGCAGCATAAGGGATGCGGAGCAACTTTACCCTGTCAGGCTGGCATTGAGTAGAGATGGTTTGAATTCATTGTGAAAGAGGCCTCGCGCTTTTTTTTTAATTTTTATTTCTTTAGTGAGACGCATTGCTGGACGTGCCTGAAAACACGCGCAATGTTCAGCACGCAACACGCGTTCTGCTTAGACATTCGCAGCACCTACATCAAGAATTCAAGTTATTGATTGATTTGTGGGGTTTAACGTCCCAAAACCACCTTATGATTATGAGAGACGCCGTAGTGGAGGGCTCCGGAAATTTCGACCACCTGGGGTTCTTTAACGTGCACCCAAATCTGAGCACACGGGCCTACAACATTTCCGCCTCCATCGGAAATGCAGCCGCCCCAGCTGGGATTCGAACGCGCGACCTGCGGGTCAGCAGCCGAGTACCTTAGCCACTAGACCACCGCGGCGGGGCAGAATTCAAGTTATTGTAAAGAGTTTAAAACCTTTAGATAAACTCCACTGAATCATCACGCAATGAAATGACGTGGCAAATAGTGTACGATAAGAAAAATACGCGCGTAAGATAAGTCGGTGCAGATTTACCGTAAAATATAAAGCCTCGTTAAAATTGGCTTTTACAAGAACACATTTGACGAAGGAGATCTGACTCGGTGTTCGCTATTACCATAACCGATTCTCCATAGTCATCCCTCAAGGGTCGACCTTGTATGAAATGCCACCCAAGAATCGCTATGTAAATCTAAAATTTGGGGACCCTTAAGCTTCGCCTTTAAGAGTTGAACGCGATAGCGAAATCTGGCCCCTTGTGCCTTCTTCAAAAACTAAGTGATACTTATTAATATGTTTTGTCACACACACACACACACACACACACACGCACACGCACACACACACACACACACACACACACACACACACACACACACACACACACACACACACACACACACACACACACAGTAGATTGTACCAGAGCGCGCGCACGAATGGTAAATACAGCTTTTTCATCTAAATCAAGAGTCGCATGGCCTCCAAGATACATGCCGCGCGCTCATCATAAAGAATCTCACAATGCCTCACAGATGGCAGCACTTTATCTAGCGTTTGCTGTATGCTTGATCAACGCTTCTGGAAAGCCATGATATGTTGACCACTAGATGGTCATAGTTGTCCATTTTTAGAACTGTTTGAAGGTTCCTATGTGTTTTTAGCAGCGATGGCTGCACTGTCCCGGCCTCTTTTGACGTAGTTTGATGGCCTCCTGAATGCGCCTACAAATCGCCGAATGGGACTTAGAAGTGTGGCAGATTGGGCTAGTTGGTATGGCATGACGATAGTCCTTCTTGTCTCTGTGTCGGCGTTTTGTTCTCGCGCTATAACTATCGTCACGCCGAATGGGCTCGTTTTTGTCGTGACACCTGTCGAACAAAATGCGCTAAGGAAACTGTTTTCACTATATAACATTTATAAGCAGATTTTTTTATCGAAAGCAGCTGCAAGTAACATCGTGGCTTTGTGGTAGGACACTTGCTTGCCCCGCGAACGGCCAGGGTTTGATCCTCAATAGGACCGAAAATTTTATTCTTCATTTTATTTGCTTATTTCTCGATTTTTCGTTCACGGGCGATATTTCGCTCACAACTAACGGTGCCGACGCCAACGGTGGAATTTCTGCGACACGACCTCTCTAACGCCATCGCGTTAAAATGACCCCTGCCCGCTTCGGTGGCACAGTAGATACGATGATTCGCTATTCACCCTAACACAGTGGGCTCGATTCCGAGCGTGCCGTTCGTATTTCGATTGGGGTGAAATGCTAGAAGCCCGTGTAATGCGCATCGTCAGGGTGTGTTAAATAATACCAAATCATCGACGTTTCCGGAGCCTTACATTGCGATGTGCCTCGTGATGATGTCGTAGTTTTGGCTCATCGAACCCGAGATATTATTACAGTGCACTTAAAATTGTGGTCATCTGTCTGATGTATCTGCCTAGCTCCTTATTCAGAGGTCGGTCAGTTTATTCGCCAGCACGGCTTCAGCCGGAATATTCACAGCATTGATTGATATGTGGGGTTTAACGTCCCGAAACCACCATATGATTATGAGAGACGCCGTAGTGGAGGGCTCCAGAAATTTTGACCACCTGGGGTTCTTTAACGTGCACCCAGATCTGAGCACACGGGCCTACAACATTTCCGCCTCCATCAGAAATGCAGCCGCCGCAGCCGGGATTCGAACCCGCGACCTGCGGGTCAGTAGCCGAGTACCTTAGCCACTAGACCACCGCGGCGGGGCGGAATATTCACAGCACTTCATCTTTGAAACGTTACACGATTGTAAAGCGTTCAACGCCGTTACACGAAAATATGAGCGTCAGTCCATGCATTAATTAAGACCAATCCAATAACGCGACGTATAGCACACCAAATTTTTCATACTAGTTGAAAATCCCTGCGTTTCTCATTTCCATTGTCTCTCTGAGAAAGACTTGTGCAAAGTTCACGAACTGTTTCCCGAGCCTGTGTAACATAGACGAACTAGGAATTCAATCCTCGCTCTTCCTCTTCGAAAGCTAGCTGTCTCTCTAGTAGCAAAAGAACGTACAAAAACCTGTCATGCGATTCGTGTATTCACGGAGGTTATGCATTACTGCAACTTATGTGCATCAAGTGAAGTTTCAACGAAAATATGTCTACAAACATGTCAAATATATCGCACTTCCGAGGCCAGCAAAAAGGCAATACGAATCACTGACAAAGTTCCCTGTATTACATTACTGTACTTTTTTTTACCTATTTTTAGAAATGCTTGTGTCGTAAATCGGTACGAAGTAAAATAAAAAGAACTTCAGTAGACACTGTTTCACAAAACCAATGCACAGAGCTTCCCACCATTTGATAGCACAGCTAGGTTACGCCTTTCTATATTTCTCTCTATTTCAAATCACGCTTTTTTTAGGAAATTCGTCCGCAATTAAGCCGCATCAATCACGTGTGGCCGTCACTCCACCACGTTCTTCGTAACCACTAAAGACTGAAAATAAAACGGCTGGGTAATAACAAACGAATAACTTGAACCTGCCTAGATCGATAGCCAAGCATTCCGCAAAACTATTTTGCACTTTACATACCTCTCCTTTGTATATATAGTTCGTCTTGCGGTCTCATTGACGCTTCTGATTGGACAACACTTTGGACCACGTCAGTGGCTATGCGCATCCTTTTATGCGCATTTGTTAGGTTACTGTCTTTGTTTCTCTTCCTAATCGGTGGCCTGGTTTCTCGGAACTCTATACTCCCCAGAGAGTTTTCACCGTTCAAACCCCGCGAAGACCTCCAGGGAAACAGGGCCGATGTCGGGATGGGTGGGCGGAAAAAAGCAGAACTAAATAAAGACAAAAAAGAACCATGACGACGTACGAGAGAAGTGAGGGGACGTAATTAAAGTTGTTTCAACAATAATTAAAGTTGCCGCACTCTCTCTCGCTCACCCTGATTGGGCAGCTTGCTTCGAACCTATCTCACGTGTTTTACTTTGTGTTGCCACTTTTTTTTTTCACTTCCTGAGGGGTGGGTAGGAGAGAAGGAAGAACAAGCTGAAGAGGACGGGGCTGCCCCTTGAAGCGCTAAAAAAAATTAACGGTTGCCTCACTATCGTTGTGACGGCGTCGGCTAAAACTAAGCCGCTAAAGCGAGAAGAGAACAATGCTAGCGTGCAACCGCTGGAGCTTCACAAAAAAAAAGAGTCGAAGAAAAACTTTTGAATGACGACAATCGACTAAGCCGTAAAAACAAACGCGCAGCGGGAATGCAGAGACGAACAGAATTCAAAGAAGTAATTAATGACGAGGCATACAGCGCGCATAGATTCAAAGAACCAGGGGCCAAAAAAAAAAGCGAGCACGAACAAAATACAGAAAAGCCACGTGATTATAACAAAGATGCAATCCAGCACCCTTACGCTTAAGACCCGTGCCATTTGTACACGACGTTTTTCTATGTTGTTACCCTAAACTTCGTCTTTGTTATATTGTTGCTTCGTTTTTCTTACTTTTTGATCTGAACGCCATTTGTGCGCCTAGTTCATCACGTCGTGTACAGAGGGGCCTGCAAGGTAGTAGATAAAACTCCAACTTTAAAATATCAACGCTGAACGCTGTTGAAACAAAGTATATTTTAAATAAAAGTATTCCAGGCTGAGCGGTTGAACGCCACCAAAACAACAATTACTAAAGCTTCGTACGAAACAACGTCCATCGTACACACGCACACACACAAAAGGCTTCTACAAAAAAAGTAACTGTCAAAATTTGAAGCACCCCCGTCCGCAGATTCTTTAGCGCTGAAACAGCGGGGGACGCAATCCCACGCATTGTTTCTTCTTGACTGCTCATTTAAGCAAGTTCTCGCTTCACAGGAGGCGTGCCGAAAAAGCGGGCGCGTCCCGTTTTCCGAGCCGCTTATTTTATTTTTCCCTTTCTTTTTTTTTCTCGCACTCAGACAGTTACGCCCACCTACGCTACTTCCACTGCGGATTCGTTTGTTACGTTGTTACGTTTATTATTTTGTTTTACTTCTTAACGATTTTTCGAAGTGACGGCGTCACCTTTATACTTGTGTCTCCAATCCCCACCCCATTTTTGCTTTTTATGTATTGAAACTTCTTTTACACTTTGCTCCTGATCGTTCTTTATCAATACTTTTTATGCATGGCTGTTTTTTTTTAGGATCTACGTGCGATGACACTCCCAGCGACAGTTCTTATTTGTTTTTTTCGGGACTCAATCGCTGTAAATGCCTTAGCCGGTGCAAGTGGCGCTTTGTTTCGCCTTGCTTTTGTTTAACTCGTACCATGAGTGGAAATTCGCAATGAAAATAAGTGAAGAACGACGGTGACTCAAGTTTACAGCTATGTTTCAAGCGATTAGAAACGCAATAGGACAGAAGTGGTGAGGTAGAATTACAACCTGCAATGAACACGGCATGTGCACGAAATAACACGATAGTGTAGAGAACAATAGTGAGATAATGGGGATAATGATATTGAAAACTGGAGACATTTGTTGTGAATATGACAGTGATAGCACTGGTTGCCATCGAACGGAACCACTTGCTCTCGTAAAGAGTGCTTCACGCATTGTCTTCCTGCATCAGCTGCTGCATACACATAGAGGCGAGGGAATAGAGATGCTCGCCCCGTCTTTAATGAGTGTTTTGGTTCCTTCTAAGCGTGCTTCACGCATTGCTTTACTGCATTAGGTGCTGCATTTATATAAAGGCGAGGGAGTTGGGATGCACGCCCCGTCTTCAATGAGCGTTTCGGTTCCTTTAAAGCGTGCTTCACGCATTGCTTTGCTGCAGCGGGTGCTGCGAACTTACAAAAGTAAAAAAAAAAGTGTTTTGACGAGGTTATTGGCTCCTGCAGAGCATGCTTTACGCATTACTTAACTGCACTACGTGCTGCTCACACACAAACATAGTCAGAAGAATTGTCCCAACAGAATAACTACGAATAATTTTCAAGTATTCTAGTGAACTCCAGAGACACTTAGGTTAAAAAGGACCGTAAACCACGAATAATGAGCTGTGCCTAATACTTGCAGTATCGTGTACGTTGGCGCTCATGGAAAACATTAAGTATTTAAATAAATACGAACGCTTTTTTAAATGAATAAGTATGAAGTCGTTCCTCACCAATTATAGAAATCAAGGCACCCAAACGACGCATTTTCAGAAATGTTATACAGCTTTGACATCTTATATATTCCGGTGAGCGAGACCATACGTACGTTCTAAATGCGTCGAAAACAAATTAATATTACTCCAAAACTTAATACAAGACCTTCCACTTCATAATAAAGGAACCATAAAATAAGTTACTTGCTCTATATTGATTCATAACAACCATAAATAAGCCCCAACCCCCTTTTTTCTTGTCCCTGTCATTTTGAATAATATAAAAGAAACAGCTTATGTTCTGTTCCCCGTGCTTAACAGATTGATTTCCTGTATCTTCAGATGCTGGTAGTTCGCTTAAATCATTGCCCCACATATAAATGTAACATTGCGACACATAAACGATAGTTAAAAGATCTAAGTCATGAACTTCTATGTTCTTTTCTTTACAGCGACGCCGTTTTTATTCTTTTGGTTACCCGTCTACAAACTTCTCTAGAAAACGTAACCACACTGTACCTAAGTATAGTATTTTAAGCTAATGTGAGAAGATGCAGTGCCGTTGCAGAGAAAGTAAATAACATGGTCGCATTGTTGTTTGTAGTGTGAGAGAACATTTGGCTGCGTTGGCGGTCACTTTTTAGGCACGCTATGTATAGTTATATGATAAGGTTCATGAATGTTCGACTACAAACACCGTAGTCCTATCTAGATCATTTACGCTCGATCGACGGATTGAGTATTCGAAGTTGTGTACTATTTATATCCACCCAAAAATATAGCACAAAGATGCTTATGTTAACCTGAACAAAGAAAAACAAAGAAACACGGGCGCCGTATAAAATTAGGCGTGTTCCCAATTATTCCCGTCCAGGTTAGCTGCGTGTGATGCGCAAAGTCAACGTTAGGTGCAAATTAGTTATGCAGTCTCTCAGTTAAAATGGCTCAAATATAGCTTGTATGTATACGACGTGCTTGACATTTTTACTCAGAAAATCTGTTCTTTTTGTCATTGTTTAAATTAGTCATACTTTTCTTTTTCATTTAGCTTCCTTACAAGTGAGAAAGTATTCGATATTGAAGAGGATACTACAAGGTCTTTGTCCTTTTTTGTAATTTTAGTGTCTAAATCAATTCGAAAGTTTCACTGATCGCCCAATTATATGTGCTGTCTAGGCTTGTGCGAACATTCGAGTACTTCAAATATTCGCACAGGCCTTGAAAATTGAACGTATTGAGAATCTCAGCGAATATACTAGCTCTTCGAATATTCGCACAAGCCTTCGATTTCAAATATTGGAAATCTCAAAGTGTTTGAAATGTATGAAAATGTCTATATTTGTCCGCATGTAACACTTTTGTAAAGGTTGCTTCACTGCGGTTGAAGAGGGCTACGCAATGATTACATATATTAAAAAAAAATCCTCACTGCCGCGAAGCCCCGCTTGAAAGTTAAAGAAAAATGTGACCCTCATACTCGAAAGCTTCTTATACCTACTTATATGCTCTAAGTACAGTAAAATTGGAAATGTAAAATACTATATAGGTGCAGGTTAGTAGGGTCTTGACAAACATTCTCTTTTTTTCTGTATAGTTTGTGACATATACTATTTGAATTCAATTAAACGTTATTCGAACCAAATGGCAATTCGCTTCGAACCTAAAATTTATTATTCGCACAATCTTAGTGTTGTCATTTCGCGCTTACTGCTCCATGATGACTGTTTTTGAGCGTCCGGTAATCTGCTGTATGAGGCAGCCACATTTTAAACCCAATACTGCCATCTGATTCACGAAAGCATTCCACCCCATATATCGTAAGGTGTTCATAAAAATACCTCAATATGTATAAGACCTTTTGTTTATTATGTATAAGACCATATGTTTATTTTCTTCTGTTCACACAAACACTAACCGAGAAAGAGATCAATATTTAGCTCTCCTTGTTCCCCCACCACACGCGTACAAATGAAAGCTGATTTCCAGGGAAGCGTCTCCTTCCTTCTCAGCCCTTTCCTATCTCCTTCGGCGTATTCAGCGCATTCCTTCACTTTTGGATGCACTACCACTTTTCCTAGGTCTGTTGAGCCAGTCAAGATTGTAACTACACCCTTCTTCCTTACAGTCTCCCCCCTTTATCCGCAAGAGAACGCCAGAACGAACGAGCGAAGGTGCCGTTAGGAATGCAAAGACGGTGAGGGATACCATTCAGCCTGCTTCACCCCGTACCTCCAAGTTGGAGAAAACCCGCTCCTTTCGTCCGCCTCTTTCGCTGAACTTCCTCGCGGAGGTAGCTAAGGTCAACCCTAGCCTGCCGCCGCCAGCTAGCCTCTCGTGGCTGTCTTCAGACGGGCTCGGCGTAAGTCGTACTCGTCGGAAGCCCGGCTGACTCGTTCGTTCACTCGCTTTCCTCTTCGTGACGCCTTGGCTGCGCGCGTGTGTTGTAATCGGCCTGGTCTCTCTTCCGACGCCCGAAAAGGCACAGGGCACGCCAGCAAAGACGAAGGGAAGCGGTGGCGGCAACGACGGCGCGCAAGTTCTCGTCGGTAGCCGGCCGCCGTTGCTATGGCGACACCGTCCGTCTACGGCCACGGCTAGCCAGAAAAGAGACACCCCCCCTCCTCCGTCCGAGCGAAGCACGGGCGACGTGCCCAGCGGGAGAAGGGGTGCGACAAAAACGGGTAGGGTGGGTGGCCCCAAGACTGGTGGTTACGTCGGCTAGTTCGCCTAACGGAACTCCGCCTAGCTCGCCCGCCGTCGTTCGCTTGGCGTTACACGCATGCAAAAGCGACGCGACGACGCACTTTTTGGAGGGGTTGAGAGAGAGAACAAAGGAGAGACGACACGGCAAAGTGGACGAAAGCCAAGACGGCAGCGGCGCGTGTTGTAACGCGGAAAGCAATTTCGCTTCTGCAGCCGCTGCCTAGTGTCTTCGCAAACCCGGGTTGTAATGCGATGTAGGTTGCCACGAGTGACGGAACAAAAACTAAAAAAACATGTAAATGTTGCTATGGTGTTGCTTACTAGCGTTTAACGTTACGATTGAAGCTCGGGTTATTTATGTTAACGTCGTTCAACTGTAGAACAACTTCGTTAAAGCCGAGAGACTTCAACCTGTGTTGCGCTGGAGCCGCTAAACCGGCGCACCCTATTTCGCGCATTTCTCAGCTTGGGCGATTCAGTGGCGTTAACCTAGCGTTTGAGGTGAGTTGCAACACAGGATTATGAGAGTACTTTGTGTCAGCATCAGAAAACATACACTGACTATAAGAAACAAATGATACTAATATAGAAAAAATAAAGAAATATTGACGTTATTATGAACCATTTCCGTTGAACAATTTAGACGTTTAGTATTCTGAAGTAGTTGTATAGCAAACCAGCCCAAAGACATGAAGTAATAATAAAAGCGGCAAACCAGGCTTTTAAATATTATTAACTCCTTCGTTTGAAGTCGGCAGTTGGACGGGAACCTGTCTGGTCGAGAAAAGGCATGGGGACAATTCAATCAATCACAAACCACCAATAAAAGCAACACAAAAGAAAGACAAAAGCAAAGGTTTTGGCTCACGCACGGAAGCCTTGTTCGCAAATGAACATGAATCCAATGAATACGACTGAAAATGAATGTCTTGAACGAAATGAATAAATGATGCTTTTATTCGAGGTTGTTGTTTATTTTGTTTCAATCATTCGTTTATTGACATTACTGCATGTTTTGTTTTTTATTAAAAAATAGTAAACGAAAGAGTTGTTGTCACCGTTAATTGGCGAATGCTACTCCTTTACACTTCATAGTTACAAAAAAAACTTGAAAAAACAAAATGACATGTATACATATATACATTCCTACATTGGTGAGTCCAAAAGTTCTCACTTGGGCAGAACAAATACATAGTCACCACGCCCACTTTCAATCCAGTTCGCTCAGTACTTGTCACAAAGTTTTGTCTTCTGAAAAAAAAAAAAAACGTTGCAGCACCTTCATTGTTTTGCAACTTATACTGGACGACCATTCGCCTAATATTTTTTCCAACTTGAACGGTCGCTCGGAATTAGTGTTTGTTGCGTTTATTCGAGGAGTTTCGATATGAAAACGCTGATTGATTTTTTCAGATATACTCTTTGAAAAGAATAATAGCTACAATTTAATATTAAAACTTTAAACGAAATAATCTTGAACAATAAATTTCAGCAATATGCTAAATACCTAAAAAGAAACAAACGCTCACGCGAAATCACATTACACATTACTGATAACTTCCCTCGGCGACTGTAAAGAGTGATTAGACACCGATCATTTTTTAGATTAGCTCTGCACTCGCAAGTGCACGACATCGTAATGGACTCGCGAACAAGGTTACTACTAGCAACGTCTCTAAAGAACGAACGGTAAAACGAAAAAGCGTTAAATTTAAATCTCACCATCAATAATACGACGCGATGCCAGTGGCCGAGATGTGGTGGCTTATGAAGAGAGAAAGATGTAGATACTAATCGGCAGTCTTTCGGCACAAGAGCAACGTAGCTTTACTTGCGTTGCTCTCACGCATATACATGTCGTTAGTGCCTAACCCGGACACTCGAGTTGCGGGGCAGAACACAACAGTAGTCTAGACTTGCTTCTTTTCATGGCCGAAATGGCTTCTAGGTTTTGCTCCTACGCTTTCCTTATTTAGGCTTCCTCCGGTCCACTCGTTTGAATGCTCTTTTGAAAAGCTCCGTGAAACCCCAGAAGCTCTGAGCGAGGGCCCTTACGGCTCCAAGAACAAAAATGAAGAAGCAAATAAACCAAGAAGGTAAAGAGGTACCAAAAAGGAAATTGAGAAAGGGTAAGGCAGCTTCGGCGTACCTTGCCCCTGCGTACGCGTTTAACTCGAGGAAAGCTTTCTGCCATCGCCATAGAACTTTTCTTTTTCGTCAGAGCCCGTATCGTCAGGGCGAAAAAATTATATAGAGAAAAAAAAAGAAAAGTAAGGCTGCTACTTCTTTCGTCGCTTTGTTCTCTCAGCAGCCTTCATTTTCGCGTATTATTTCCCTGTTGTTTGGTTGTCGAGCTTCCGTAGCCCTCTGGTCTCCTCATCTTCCGCCCTCTGGGTTGAAAACTTTCCCGTTCGTCCAAAAACTTCTCTATTTTTCTGTTCCTTTTCGTTTCTGCTTTCACCAATCCTTCGTTGGTGAATCGAGCTGCGGGTAAGAAACACGACAGGTTAAAAAACATATAAATAACAAATGGCGGCCACCGACGAAAAAGGTCCAGGCAGTGACAGCGTCGGTGATGGCGCTGCTTAGCGCCGCTGCTGCCATTCGCTGTATAATACGCGGCACCGTTCGACGTCGATTGCGCCAGGAGAGGCAGACGACAGCGAGCAGACGACAGCGAGCAGACGACGTGCATCGGCGACGTGTAGCGAGGATACGACCTCCTTCTCCCGTGACGTCGAGAGCATCTCGCGGGCACTTTGCGTCGCGTCAGCGCGTACGACGTTAGCGCGCACGCGCGTCAACACGCGCCCACACACGCATGTACAAGCGCAAGCCAGAAAGTGTAACGTTGGCCGGGTTGGTTTATACCTGTGATGAAACAGGACGCAGCAAGGGACGCAGCAAGCGAGAATACGCGAAAAACAAACAAACAAACCTCGTGCATGTACGCATGCACAGGTTCGCGCGCGAGCTAGAAGGGGCCATCTTGATGGGAAGGTCGAGGGAGGCATGAGCACGCTGTTTGGGGAGAACGTGTTAGCAGGCTGCTACAAAAACAAAGAAAAAAAGAAAGAACCCAAACGCACACGCGCAAGCATCCCCGGATCCATCGCGCCCCCTCTTGCTTCTGCACTACTTGGTGCCCCAGCTACTGCCACGTACACGTTTCTTACCTTTAACATCGACCTTACTTGTGCGTACTTTACGCGCGTGTCGCGTGTGTTCGCCGCAAGGCCTGACGCAGTGGCGCTACCCGTCGGATTCGCCGACGACGCTGCTGCCTCTGGCGTCGCTGATGCAATCGCGGCAGCCCGACTCACCCCCAACTTTCCTTCTGTTTTTTTTTTCCTTTCTCATCCTCACTTTTTTCTGTTTTCGGTTCCCCGCTAGTTCTCTTTATTGCTTCGCTTGCTCCAGCTTGAACCTGATTCCTCTTTCTCCCGTTCTTCCCCCGACACACGCGAGCCTTTTCGCTTCTGGTTACTCATCGCGATTCTTTTTTTTTTTTCTCCTTCTTTTTTCACGTTGAGTTAGAAGTGCTAGCGAGCTCGTTAGGCTTGATGAGAAAAGCAGCAACAGCGGCGGCGTCCTCTGGAGCTAAGCACACGGGGCGGCGACTAATAAAAGCAATGAGAAAGAAAATAAAGCCCGTAAAAGGTCACGACGGGGCAAAAAGGAAAAAGCAGCCGAGAGAGGTTGCACGGGGGGAGGAGGGAGGATGGTACATTCATCGGCTCGTATAGGGTTTGGTTGGCTGTCGGAGAGGCAGAAGCTTTGGGGAGGGGGGTCGCTGGGCTAGCGCCACGCCGGAGCGAGGAGCGGCAAACATGAATAAACAAGGCCTCGGCAAGCTCGAGGGCCACGCGAGCGGAGCAGGCAATGTCTCCGCGCGAACACTGTATAGCGGGGCCGCCAAGCGAACGAGCCGTGGGGGTCTTCTAAAGCTGGCGTATACACGCACGCCGCTGCAAGAAACAACGAAGTCAAATGTGCGCGCGACGAGGTTTAGAGGAAAGCCGGGGAGAAAAACGGCAACAGAGCGCGGACGAGAGAGAAAAAGAGCAAAATGGAGCGAAAAAGAAGTAAGAGACCAATCGGAAAGAGCAGAACAAGCGCATGCCAAGTCTTCACGAGACCTCCTGCTCCTCTGCCTCTCTGCTTCTTCGGCAACTTTATTGGCTGAAGAGGAAAGAAACGACTAAGTTAGGGCACTCGAACGAGTTCACTCCTCTCGATCTTATATAGAAGAAAGCACGGTGTAAGGAGAAGCGTGGAAAACCAACCAGTTGATAGAGCGGTAGAAGAGCTTTTGTACTCGTTGAAAAAGCGAGATTGGCAGCGCGCAAGCAGTCAGGCGGTGGATTCTGAGAGAGATTTTATTGTCTGCGTGCTGCTTGTTTAGTGGATGCATGCCACCCGCTGCTGATGCCGGCGGCGTTGTGTATCGCCACTTCATCGGCCCCAGACTCGTCGACTTCACCGCTGCTTGTAAAACGCTACACAGTGCATGCGCTTCACTCATCTCCCCCCCCCCCCCCCCCCCATCCCGCCCGCTCCTGTTTCCTAAGGCTCTTAGTTCACGCCACTCTTTCCTATTTGGCTCGTGAGAACTTACCTCTTTCCTGCTGCTCGTCGCTTCTTAATCATCTGACCAGCCCCCATCCCTCTCCCAATACGCACAGGAAACCCCATACACATGGGTCATTCCCTTTCTTCCTTTCCTACGGTGGCAAACGCGTTTGCGTTCCCATTACGCCGTGTGTTCTTTGTGGAGCCTAGATTGAGCGAACCTGCGCTACCACAAGGAAGACATCCAGAACATTGCGAACGAAAGAGTGAAGTTACGCATCGACACAGCAGTGGCTTTGACAATGCCTTGCATTGCAGTTCTAGTCAGGGGTATAACAAATGAGGCGATGTTATTGCTCCATATTGCATTCACTGTAAGCTTTTGTGCTCCCCTGCACCACAGGTAAATCACGCCTGCACAGGAACACATTGGATAACTTTCTAGTGCCTTTGCTTTTCTTGCGCTTGGAGCCAAATATATACTCGCTCAACGACAACGCTGGCGATCGCTGGGATAGACGTAACTGCAATACCTAACATTATGAACAAGCAACTTAATGGACGTCTGAGCACTTGTGTGCGTGAAAGAGAGTGTGTGCGTATGTGTGAGTGCACGTGTGTGCGTGAATGAGTGCGTGTGCACTTAAACAAGCGCGTATACCCACGCTCAGGTTAACTGTATACGACGAAACACACACGATATATATTCCAGAGTTATAGAAAAGCTGGCTTGCTTTCATCTGTCCCCAAATGTGGAACTGTTCAGATAATCTTCCATGGGTTCCGCGTATGCAAGCGTTCCGCGCCAATTTTACTCGTGTAGCTCCGCCCCCTCCCCCTCCCCCCATTCAGCAGCGATCAACCAAAATGCTAGCGCAGGGGAGTTTACCAAGGTGTTTATGCGCGCACACCATTCTATCACGATCGTTCTTGTCACGTATTTCGGCGTTCATATTTTCCCGTATTTCGTATTTCGGCGTTCATAAGTTGACATACATACAAGAGCGCAATGACGCAACAAAACTATTAATGCCCGGTATATGGCTTGGGTGAGAGCGAAGCACAGATAAACAGATTTGTAGCAGTTAGACTTGGTAAATTCAAGGGTGCCCGGAAGAGTGCCAAACGGATTAAGCCCCATTTCAGACGCCAGGAAAGTAGAAAGTTCGTACGTAGTCGCTCATCGCGTGCTTAGCATCCATTATTATGCCAGCCCCTATCATAGCGGCCGGAACCATGCTTTACAAGGCCTGACTGCTGTTAAAGTAATGCCGCAACACTAGTCAACATAAGTGCTTTCTTTTATTTGCTGACACAATTCGAGAGGACATGCAACAGGGTGCTAGAACAACAGCTTCTTGATACCTCTGCCTTTCCTTTCGCGTTTGTTTCTCTGTTTGTTCCTTTGATTCGCGAGAGCTAACTCGCGGGTCTTCTTGCGAAATCGCGGGTCGATCTTCGCGCGAAGCTTCTTCGACGGCCGAACCCGCGTTTCTGTAACCCTCTTCTTCGGCCTTGGAAGGGAAACAAAACAACCGACTCGGCTCGGCTCAATTGACGCTGCCCCGCAACAGCCGGAGTGGCTGCAATGGTAGCGAGGCTGGCTGCGAAACCTCGGCAAAGAAGGAGGGGCGCGCCTCCGTCCACCACGCCATAGCGTTGCTTTGCGGCCCCCGCCAGCGTCGGCGCGAGCGTCCGTCGGGTCGTTACTCGTCTAAAATTAGAGGAGAGAGCTTGCTGCCCTGCATGCCCGCCGCTGCGGAGAAGAGAGCCGGTCTCCTGCGGACGACGACGCTGGAAAACAAACGGAAGGCTCAAAGCGAGCGAGGGCAAGGGTGAATGAAAGCTCCTGGCGTTACGGGCTTCCACGTCGACGGCGTCGTTTGCGCCGCTACATACGCAGCTGTGTGCGAGCGGGCTTGTGTGCGCGTGGTCAGTGTATGTATGAGTGTGCGTGTGTGTTTACGGACGTGTGTGTTTTTTGAGTGCGTGTGCGTAGGTGCATGTGTCTCTTCCAAAGGTGCGTTCGGGAGCACACCCGCGTTTGTATATGTGTAAGGAAGGCGAAGAGTAAGTACTAGGGCCATCAGCTGCCTGCCGGCGAAAGATCTGGAAGAGCATTACCACGCGGAGTAGAACGAAAGCGGGGCGGAAATACGGGGGGGGGGGGGGGGGCAAAGGAAAATGGAGGCTTCGAAGACGTGGGCTGGCAGTGAAGGAAGTAGGCTAGAGGGAAAGAAGGTGGAGGTGGTGCGGTGGTGGCACGACGAGGCGCTCGACAGCTACGGCAATTTCGGACGGACGCTCCTCCGTCTTGGCCCCGAGCCGCCAGAGCCAGCGCTGGCGGCTGAGCGATGGGATGTATGTCGCAGCCGTGCCTCCTGGAGCGGCAGTGATGCGTTTTAGTACCCACACTTGGGATGAAAAACTCTTCGACCACGGTTTGTCGTTGGAGCGAACGTTTCGACAGGCTATCATGTCTTTTTCAAAGCTGTACCTGACATCGAAACTTGTCGAATAGATGGCTACAGAGTCACACCATATGCTGGTTTAATCCCGGCCACGGAGATCGCATTTTGATGGAGGCGAAAATTTCGCGGCTTATGTTTCGTGCGATGACTGCGACATTCAAAAACACCGGGCATGGAAGGGAAGGAGGAGGAGTTTAAAATATCATGGGCCTACTACTAAGGCCTCCCGCATTGTGTGTTTTCATTTTTTTTCAGTACCGTTAAAGTAATGTCCAACTACATCCCTGCCACTGTAATCTACCGTAACTACAAGGCGGATAGGCTATGAATCGTTTAGTCAGGTATCTCGTGACTGCTAGAAAATTTCGTATGAAAGTTCCCAAAAGGATGAAATGACAAGCTCTAACTTTTCAGGTTTATCCCTTAAATTTGCCCCCTCCTTCCTTCCTTCCTTCCTTCCTTCCTTCCTTCCTTCCTTCCTTCCTTCCTTCCTTTCGTTCTTTATTTCTTCAATTTGATCCGCTATTGGAGAGGTCGGTGCCGATAGGTGTGGCTCCGGCTCCTCTTATACCTTTACATAACTTTAAAACTACAAACTTCAAATTTTTACATATCTATCTATCTATCTATCTATCTATCTATCTATCTATCTATCTATCTATCTATCTATCTATCTATCTATCTATCTATCTATCAATCAATCTATCTATCTATATCAATCTATCTATCTATCAATCTATCTATCTGCATGTCTGTCTGTCTGTCTGTCTGTCTGTCTGTCTGTCTGTCTGTCTGTCTGTCTGTCTGTCTGTCTATTGTTCCCTCTTTCTCTCTTTCTTTGTTTCCTCTATTTCTTTCTCTGTTTCTTTCTTTCTTTGTTTCTCACTGTATTTCAACTACGCAGGCAGCTACGTCTAGGCGAAGAAAGCCAAAACACAATGTGAATAATAGGAACAGCCCCGGTCCCTTCACCGAAGCGGATAGCTCCCTCGTCTGGCCTTCTTTACCTCCGACGCTGAGTCGACCGCCGCCGACGCACAGTGACGTGCCGCCGCCGTCGCTTCGAGAGAAGACGGGTTAGAGCCCGGGGCTGGCGGGTTGAGTGGCGAGGACGACGGCGACGACCAAGCGACGTGCGGGGAAGGAAAGCGGGGGGGAAGGCCGGCAACCGAAGCCCGCGAAGATGTTGCGGAGGCGGCGGCTGCGACGACGGCTTCGGAGGCCGCCGAGAAAAGCCCGACACGACGATGGACGACGAGCCGCTGCATCTATCTAGAAAAGAAAGCGCGTCACCCGCAGCCGCACTGGCTGAACGAAGAGAAGAGGTGAGCTACGCCAGCAACGGAGGACACCGTCTAGGCATCGCCCTCGTTTTCCCATACCTCATTTTTCTCGGAGCAGCTGAAAAAAAGTGCGCTTCGCTGAAAAAAGCTCCATTAAAGAAGCAAAAATACACATTTACGAGGCCACCTATGCCTGAGCGCATGCATCATCATCACGTCACGTGCGAGTGTTTTCTTTTTGTTTTTGTTTTTTAACCAGGTAGTGTTGGCGCTTACGGGACAAGTTCCAACTTCTCCCATATACGACCTTCAGCTCTCTACGGCGCAACAGGTTCGACAATAGCACGACGGCGTGGCCTATTCCAGTCATTCACCTTCCGATGCTGCGACCCTACGATCTATTAATTCGCAGGGGTTTACCATTCAGTAGTGGTCTTCAGACTTACTGAAATAAAGTGCACCTCATCTACGGAGGCCGGCGGTATACCATACGTAAAAAACAAAACAAAAAAATGACGCTCCCGAACTAGCATGAATTTGAAGTGCGGTGAGCAACAGTGATCCTCCAAGGTATTCATGAACTCTTTCTTATTTCACGGGAGTACTCACTTAATTAACCTCTCTGAAATCGGGTTATTTTTGTTGTTCGTTTCCAATGGCTTATGCTGAAGTCTTCATTAGTTGCCCCCTATAATTGGCATAGCCAGGAAAGGGGGGGGGGGCGAACCTTTCTATATTACATGCGTATATTGCCTCCCGATGTTTTGAGCCAGCCCGCCGCGGCCAGCCACAGGGCTGGTCACACCACAGGGCTGGACTCGCGATGTCACCCCTCTGCCCATTCTGCAGAGAATTACAAAATATCGCACACTACTTTCTGTCATGTCGCCAATAATCAAATATTAGAACATGAATTCTCATTATTCCCCTTTCAAAAATAGGCTTGTTTATAACTGAAGAAATCGTATTAAGCTTCGGCGCCTCAGGTTTGGGATACTGCCACAGGGATGTCTTAAAGGTGCCGTGTGTAATTTGATTCTAACTACCAAGAGTATCATTAAAGTGTTGCCTTCAGAAACTTTCGTTATTTAGGTGCAGTGAAACGTAACTAATCTCTCCTAAATTGTCTTGACCAAGTTTTTACGGCAGTCTGACATACGAGCTCAAAAAGCTATTACTTGAAGTCTTAATTAATTGTAATACGTACCAATAGCACTATATTTTTTTTTTCTTTTCGGATATCCCTACATTTTCGAATGACGTTTCAGATTTTATACCACTAATTCTTGGCCGATCCCTCATACTGAGCACGTGCCATCATTTTTGAAGGAAAAGCAAAAAAAAAAAAGGTTGGATCGTGTTTGAAATCTATGTGTCGTTGTTCCTCTATTCCTGCCCCTACAGTGCTTATAGCACGTGACTATGTGCCCCGCCGCGGTGGTCTATAGTGGCTAAGGTACTCGGCTCCTAACCGGCAGGTCGCAGGATCGAATCCCGGCTGCCGCGGCTGCATTTCCGATGGAGGAGGAAATGTTGTACGCCCGTGTGCTCAGATTTGGGTTCACGTTAAAGAACCTCAGCTGGTCGAAATTTCCGGAGCCCTCCACTACGGCGTCTCTCATAATCAAATGATGGTATTGGAACGTTAAACCCTACATATCAATCAAGCACGTGACTAAGTAAATGCACGCACACAAAGTTAACATGTTACGTATATACACTCACACACAGAGCGAGAAATAAAACACACCCAAGAAACACATATGAAGTGCGGTTGAACACCTACACCCTTCCCGAAAGAATTTCTGGCTGCGGCCCTTACTTGCATGACCCTTCACGCCGATAAAAGCAACAATATCCTGACCTCAAAAAGATCACTAAAACAGCAGGAGCACACCGTATCTATCATTTTTTCCTTTCGTTTTGGTGGTGCAGAAGATAGGGCAGTGCTAAACGACGCTGTGGATGGAGAAGTGAAGGGCGTATAGTAAGACGAGCCTAACGCATTTACCAATGCCAGACATGCAACATGGAACGATGGCACCTCGAGTTGTTTATCGTAAGAAACGTCTGCAGTATGTCTAGCTAGTTTTATAAAAACATAAGAATGGCGCGCTTCACCAACCACAGCATAGTTATTGCGCAGTAACTTCAAGCACTGCAATGCTATATATGCGCTAGAAACATCGAGTTGATGCTCCGTCTAACCTAGAGCAACGCCTCCTTTTAGAAGGCGTTGCCTAGAGGTGTATAGAGATATAGATATGGAATGACAAGTAGGTTAACCTGTTTGAGCTTTATACTTGCTGTCCTACGCTGGGCGAGCGTAAACGTCTAGCTTGAAAGAAAAAAAAAAAAAAACAACGGTGACTGAGGTCATACATACGAACGTGTTCCTAACCTCTGAAACTTTCAGATTTGTGTGAGCGAGTCCTAACTGACGCCGGCGGCCATAAAGTTAAGAAGAAATAAAAGTACGTAAAAATAAAAAGAAAACGACTGAGAGCAAAGGTTGCACAAAAACCGCGATACGGGATAAGTCCGATGACGAAATGAAACAAATGAATAAGAAAGAAAAAAAGACACATTCTCTCCTTACGTGTGATTTAGTTATTTTGCATTGGAGACTTTGCTTCTTACTTGCTCTTAAAACCACCTCTCGTTTATTTCGAGCCCCTGTTTCCTATCACGACTGGCGCACGGCCAAGACCGGGAGGGTTGGGATCGCCTGCCGACCGATGAGCGATGACACCAGAAGTGGCTGCTACCACCTCTTTGTGTTTTTTTGTTTCTTCTCCAATACTTCAATTATTCTTCCCCGTCAAAGCCTACAACTCTTTCTTCGTTTACCCTTTGCCGGCAACGAGCTGCTTTTGGTGACAGCGACAACTCTTTTGTTGTTTTGTAAGCGGGTATTATTACATCTTCCTTTTTTTTTCTTGAATTTGTGTATGTGTCTCGCCTTCTCTATCTCATTCTTCCTTTCGTTCGTTCTTCGGGTGTTTCTCTTTATTGATATATTTATTGTTTTTACAGACCACGAGCGAGTAATACAACGTTTCACTTTGGCTTTCTGCAGTTGCACTCCGTTACAGACGCTTATTATGGGAAGTTGCATTTGCTTGAGCATCACGTTATTTTTGGCCACTCTTGGTTCTTCGACGTGCTCCCAAGTGCACCTGTGCACTTGTTTTTTTGCACCGATATGAATGCCACAGCTCACAAAAAAAAATGAGAAAAGTTAATCCAGCATTCAAAGGTAGCATTGTAGCATGCATAAGTATGCATAGAGTTCAAAACATACAAAACCGGCTTTTATGTGTGTTTTAAGTTTCATTTCCAGAAAAAAAGAGAGACAGTCTTGATGAGAAAATCAGGTATTATAGCCAACACCTATATACCACTGGCATGCTACTCTGTATAGGTATGGAGAAGAGGGCAGAAAAAAAATTTAGAATAGGTGAAAAAAAAGAACAAATAGAAACTATTCACGGCAGTTCTTCAATAGCAGTAGAATAAGTGGATAATAAACTCCCTGGCATGAGTTCTAGATGTATGCAGTGGAGAACACAAAATATCCCACAAATTACGTCGAAGAACGAAATAGGTGCTTCATTCAAGTCCCTGAGAAGCAGACGCACGAGCGACAATTATCTAACAGCACTTTATACAGCGGTATACCAGCTAGTACAAAACAGACAGCATATGTGCCTGCTCTATACCAAACTTTTCCGACAGGGAATCCTACGAAAACAATCATCGCACCAATGGATTATCCTATAAGTAACATCTGTAGATTATACCAGGCTCATTAAAGGAATACTGCGAACAATTTCTGAGAATGAGTTTACCCTAAGATGAAAAATCTACAAGTATACAAAGACCGCTCAAGGCAAGTTTGAAGTTCAGTGAATTCCTGATATTTTGTTTTGATATAGAAGTCTATTTTTGCATGGTGAACGAACTAGACATCGACATTATAGCTTGGTGTCAGGCTACAGTGTCAACCATGGCGGCTTCACGAGCTAGAATGGCTGTTTGTGATGAGTTGGAGCACCAAATCACACAAAATGGCCACTTGCGCATCCCGTAACAATATTTAAAATGTTCACTTGTGATTCACCAACAGAGTAACACAGATAAGTGGCCGCAGAAACGTCACAACATCTTGAGCGCGCACGTGACGAGAAGGCCATAACGTGTCGTGACTGTCAGAATGCAGTAGTAACCAAAACTAGCTTTTAAAAACATACTGTGAGTTATTTTTAAAGTTGTCCTGAGGCTTACCAACACATTTTTATAGGCTCTTGAACACTAATGCAAAAAAGAAGCGAGTGAACATAAAATTTATGTGACCCCTTGAGGTGCGTACTGTGATGCACCGTCTGCAAAGTCCGAATTTCGCACAACATAATCTAAAGCACTCAGTATTTCATTCCCAGAAAAAAATTAGCTATGTTGTGCGAGGTTTGCTAATTATTGTTGATTAGTGTTTATTACAAACATGTACATTTGCAGCAGCCGGTAATGTTTTATTTCTTCCCCAAAATTAGGAAATAATAAACTCAAAATGCACATGCAAGTTGTTTTTGGCCAAGTTAATTTTGAACAAAAAATAATGCTTACAAAGTTGGTCCTAGAACGTAGCACGTCGATCAGCCGACCAAACGTCTTCGTGCCTTCATCAAAATGATCAGCTGCATGCAGTCATATGCAGCCCATTGGGGTAAAGTCACGACGTGCTTACTATGCAGAAGGATCAACTGATCCTGCGTGGAATTAATCTTGCCGCTTCTTTCCCAGTAATTGAAGCTACTGGAAAAAAAATGTTCACATATGCAGACACTGCGCCTCAAGGGATCAATTAAATGAGCAGTTATGCGTATCAGTTTACGCGTTTGTTTCGAAACTTACAGGAGCACCTTATACGGTAACACGCTTTTTCCTGCAGCAGTCTATCAATATTCTTGGCAATTCTACAAGTCCACAAAAGGACCCAGCCACAAAACACCGGAAACAACGGCTTCGTAACCGTAATACATAAACAGCAACAATGAGGGACTTATCCATGCTCGGGCGAAGGAATGTCGCAAACATCGTTGAGAAACAAAGAAATAAAGCTGTTACCTACGAGAAATCTCCTTTCCTTTTCTTATGAGAATACTTCCAAGCATCCACCGTCTTTTGTTAACGTCCGAAGGAACAGATCTCACTTTCTTAGCTTACCGCGATTCTGTATGCATACCAGCGCTGAAAACGAAATATAAACGCATTCCCAGGCCGCGGTCACGGAAGCTCTATGAATACTCTGATTCCAGAAAGACAAAAAAAAAAAGGAAAGAAAGACTGGAATGGGACAAGGGGGAGACATTGTCCATTCTCGTGTCGTATAATTTTTGGACGACGGTGTCTGCTTCCCACGGGTCAACCGCGCGCGTAGTAAGGGGCAAAAAGGCGTAATGCTCGGTTCGTTCTTTGTATGTGTACATAGTACACGAAAAGGGAGCCAGAAACATTCTCTTCATACACACACATACACACTCTTCTCATTCCCCATTCCGTCGTTTATTCTATTATCAACTATAAAACTGGGCGCGCACCGCTTCATCACCTCATCGCGCCAGTCTCCCGGGAACAGCCATCCCCTCCACCTTTTTTTCTTTAATCTTTTCCGTCCACCATCGTTTCCCGTCTCAATCTTCTGGCAAATTTGGTTGACACTCGAGAGCAGAAAGGAAAGATGGAAAGAGTGAAATAAAAAAGAACGAGAAAGCTTTCGCGGAGCGAAAAGAATGATCGCCGAAGTTTCGAAGAGCAGCGCAGGGGAGAAGTGGGAAACAATGATAGAAAGGCCATATTGGGAAGGTCGCGCTCAATGATGTGGTTCGGGAAAAAATGGGGGAAAAGGCTCGAACGTCGCATGAAACAAAAGTTGATCGAAAGATTCTTGGACGGATTCTTTTAGCGGCTGCATGCGGTCGCGAGGGAGAATCCGGCAGTCAGTAGGGAAAGGGGGAAGAGCCATGAAGTAGGCAGGGGAAAAGGGTTCAAGGAAAGACTTGCCAATCGTGAACGGGGATGAGACAAGGCAGTTCTTTTGTCGGCTTCCTTAGGATGAAGACCTGCCCAACAATCCGTGCAGAACGCCGTACCTCTTTCTCGCGCCCAACTGAGGCAACCTACGAACCGTACAAAAAAAGAAAACTCGCAGCTGTAGACGCCGGGATCTCTTTTTACACCGACGAGTCCACAGCGCGGTTACGGCGCGGAGCAACTCTGACAACAAGCCGGCCACCATACCATCCAAAGCCAACCCCACCTTCCTTTATTCCCTTTTACGGGAACTTGCCCTTTCAATGCCACCCCACGTCTACTCACGTAGGATGGTATCGCAAGACGGTCCTTATGTTGATCATACACTACCCCTTTGGTATTCTTCTCTCTTTCTCTCTCTTTCTAGCTCAGCTTTCTCAAACTGTTTCTCTCGTCACGTCTTTGAACAGGCGTTTACATCGGACAAATAAAAAAACAAGAAGGGGTTCGCCCACCCTGCCCGCATGGCCAGACGAGCTCGGAACGCTTGAAACCGTGCGCGAATACTCTGGAGATTCGGGGAGGGGGCTGAGGCATCAAAGACGCATACAAGAATGCACTGGTGCGCACAACCACCATCACGGGGTCGTCACTTGCGCACTGCGTATACTGAGCTGCGACATCACAGCGTAAAGAAATCAGTCGAAAAAAAAAAAAGAGCTGAGAACACCAGCTCACCGCCTCTTTCTCTCAAGACCCCCCCCCCCTCCCCCTCCACGACTATATAAAAAATGTGAGCATTTACTGGACAGCAAACGATTGGGAGCAGAGTTTGTTATCAACAAAGCGTCGGAGGTCCGGGGAGCAGAGAAAAGTTTCGTGGAAGGATCAATGGCGACGCTTTCGTAATGTCTCTGCACGGCCCTCTTCGCCGGATCCGCTTAGAGTCGGTTTCCAGCTTTCAGATCGCTCAGAGGCGTTTCTTTCTTTTTTATTACAGTCTTCGCTGGTGAAAAGGGTCAACTCCTTTTCGTAACCGCCGTAACAATCTTGCGACACCGTAATGCCTCGAGGATCGGGTGCGCACTGCACCAGTAGTCGTCGTCGCCGTCTCTGCATAGTTACGCTAAGGGCCATCGCGCGGTGCATGGGAGCAACTGAGACGACAGCACATTCGATGGACTTCATCTAGAAACGTCACCTAAAGCTTCTTTTCTTGAATCGTATAAATGCAGCCACTTTTTTTTTTCTTCCGTCAAGGTTAGGATGAAACGACGCAGTTTAAGTGTTTAGAAGACTAAAACGGAAGGCTTATATACCTGACAAAACACGAGGAGTGACCATCGGCAGCGTCAACACGGGCCGTACATAAGGTCACAGTGATCAAATATGACGTCATAACGCAGTCACAGATATTAGATTTACGCTACGTCAACGTGGCGCTACTGTGAAGTTACATAATATGGCGGCACATAATGACACGATCACATGGCGTACTATATTGCGATGTCGCACGTGATGTCATCATGACGTGACAAGCGTTATATTCTTGTGACGTCGTCTGTGAAATCCTTAGGACGTTCACAAGATGGCGCCACATTATGACGTCCTCGGATGACATCGTCGCTAAGGGTGGGCCAATCTTGGAGGAAACAGAACTCCACGTGAGGTGAATATATAAAGCTTCTGATGAAGTGCGGTGGAGGCGTGGAGATCAAAACGATCAAAAAAGAAAAAGTAGTAAAGGGTGGATTTCTTTTTCCACTGTTCCTATTGGACTGCTCAAGAGACCTTGCTGCTTTTGTGTGTGTACTCCATCACGACATTCATGCGACTTGCTTGCATGTGACGTCATGGTCACCGCTTCATAACTTACTGATTCACCAATATGGTGGCTTATGACGTGAACGCAGCGCAATCACACTGCATTTAACCTGTTTTGTTTTACTGACATCTGGGCGTAAATAACAAAAGAACGAGCGAGCTATGTCACAAGCCTTCTGGGTGCCATGTGCATGGTGTACTAACACGGCGGTTTCAGTAACGTGAATGCTAGCCATCGGTATGTACCTGGAAGCTCACATTCTAAAACAGACTGAACAAGAAGCACTGCCCAGGCTGCAAGAGACACGAAACGACCCCATCTCTTGCGTAAACCTTGTAAATCCAGCTGTACAAACACGGAGATTAGCTCGAAAGTAACTACCTATATATGCATTAATGCCCGTGTTCACAAAAGATCTTGAAGGGACACTGAAGTCAAATAACGATTTACGTCAGAGTGAGAGCTCAAATTATGACAATGTGTAAAACGACAATATTATCAACAGCCGTGCCCTACTTAAGCCGAGAAGTTAAGGTAAATGCGCAAGAATACATGCGCCGCAGTAGGACATTCTCATAATCATTCCTATGACGTCATACAAACCACCTACAATTGATCCCTAGAAATCGATCTATCTGCACTTAATAAAGATCCTTCCGCGCATCAAGAGACGAAATAAAATGTTGCTTGCTCATTTCTGTTCGATTTATGAAAAAAAGAACCACAGGACGTTATTATGCATGGGGAATGATACCAATGGTTCAAAAATTCCATTTTTGCGTGGTCAATTTGGACTGGTAAAGCCATCTAGCGGGGCCCAGTTCAACCAAGCACACCTGCAGTTTTTAAGGCCATGATTGATTGATATGAGGGGTTTAACGTCCCAAAACCACCATATGATTATGGGATACGCCTAGCGGAGGGCTCCGGAAATTTCGACCACCTGAGGTTTTTTAACGTGCACCCAAATCTGAGCCCACGGGCCTACAGCATTTTCACATCCATCGAAAATGCAGTCGCCGCAGCCGGTGGGACTTGATCCCGCGACCTGCGGGTCAGAAGCTGATACGAAGGCCATGGCTAAAATTGTTCAGTGGCCGTTGTTGCCGCTGTGGCTCCTGCTGCTTTCCCATCTGCTGGTTTCCCATCCACTGGTTTCCCATCTGCAGGCTGGTAACTTGAAGTGCGCTCCACTAAAGCGCGATCTTATGTCATAAGAAGCCCTTCCTTGGCAAAAAAATAACACTACGAGGTTTCTGGACCGCTATATCAACAATCAACGTCGACCTAACAGTTGTTTTTAGTGTCCCTCTAAGCAGAAAAGTTTGGTTATAGTTCACGATGCTCGATATATCATTAGCGAAGTCGGCTCACCAATGGTAACGTAAATAGAAACGCACTTACGAAAGAAACGTTTTGTGATCTGTACCTTGAATCATCGACGTAGAAAATCAGACAGATATTCGGTGAAGTTTGGATAGAAAAAAAGGCACAGCATATCTACGGAATGAATGATGATGAGTGGGGCGAAGCGTCCATCCGTCTGTGCGTCCATGCTTCTGTCCGTCCGTCCGTGCTTCCGTGCGTCCATGCGTCTGTCTGTCCGTCTGTGCGTCCATCTGTCTATCCGTGCTTCTGCCGTCCGCCTGTGTTTCCATCTGACCGTCCGTGCTTCTGTACATCCGTGCTTCTGTCCGTCTATACTTCTGTCCGTCCGTGCGTGCTTCCATCTGTCTGTCTGTCTGTCGGTCCACACCTGCTGAACTAGGCGGCTAGTTATTCATCGAACTAGGCGGCTACTCGACCGCCGTCCTTGGCATGTAACTTGAGCGAGCGTTTCATTTTGGCGATGATGGCAGGTTTCTCTTGGGCCAAAAAGACATGCTTTCATCGTGCATTTCAGATGGTTACTAAGGGCACGAGCTCGCATGAACTATTTTGAAGTAAAGACCTGGATCTAGCGTTTGCGGCTTTCATATCGCAAGAGGCAAGACATATGAAACGGTCTGGACGCTTTATGACAGCGCCGCAGCGACACTCGGAGACTGCTGCCACACACAATAACACAGCCAAGAGTAGGCACAATGTGCAAATCTACCGAGAAGCTGCGCTAAAGGAAGGCTTTTCTTTACGTTTACAGGTTTAAAAGCCATCGGCGTATATTTGAGAATGTCGGCAAAAAAAAAAAAATCAACGTTCAAGAATAATGATGAAAAGCTGGCGTTGCGTTAGATAAGAAAAATTGAATCGTACTGCTCACCATCTTTGCACTTCTATATGGTTACGTGGCATTGTGCTTGGGCCCACGGTCGGAGACAAAGAGACGAGAAAGAAGCTCGTATGCCACTCGAGAGGCTGGCAGCCATTCGGCAGCGCATTCAGCTACTCGTAAATATTGCAAATATTACTTTCGTTTGTCTATACCACGTATTCGTGATCCCTGTGACAATTTCGTTGAGGTTCATAGGATCGAAATTCGAAAATATTATATACACATACTGCTTTTTTTTTCGATCTCTCGTACGGTCAAGACACCACCTGATATTCTCAAAGTAGCATCTGGTACAATCAGGATACCTTCGAATACCACCATGTTAAGTCACGAGAGCTGTAACAAACTGCTCACGCTCTTATCATTCCTGTACTCACCCGCGTGCTGAAACCTTTCAGTCTGTGGTACCATCCGATACGATGAAAATACATTATAATGACGCCAGGACAGCCAGTGACGTATCTATATTACTAAACAGCATCATACCATTGGAAAAACACGTCTACACTCAAACCAGCAGTTCTGACTGGATTAACGAAACTCATATTTCAGCAGTGTTCAGCATGACATTATTGTGGTTGTAGTGTGGACCCAGATACAAATACCGTCAGCGCAAAACGATAGAAAGACGAACGCGACCATGGAACTCTAAGAACGAAACTTCCGTAAGAGCTCTACGGAAACTTTTCTGCCGAATACCGAAGCCAATGTGCTGCTCGCCTCACCCCAAAGTTGAAGTCGAGCCTTCGAAGAACGTTCAAAGCGCTTGGAATGCTAAGGGATAGCCCAAACAAACATGGGGATAGCCCAAATAAATATGGACTCAAGTATCTACAGAAATGAAGGCGAGACAAGGCCAAGATTTAACAATGCAAGAAGACATCTCGTCCTCGTTTCTTCTTGTCTCCATGTTTAGTTGCGCTATCCAGATAACGTTCCAACTATGACTGACCAACTTGCGTTTTTCGCAACTTTCGTCAAGTTCAAAGCAGTGCCGTTGGTACAGAAGATGACCAGTCTGAGCGACGCGTACGTTGGACAGACAAGAAAGAGAGAGAGAGAAAGGGAGAGAGAGACAGTCCTGACAGTGTGAAGGAGAACGCAAAAACAGCCACGAGCCAGCCTAAAAAAGGGAACGCCGGAACACGGCTACACACTTTCGCCTCCGCCAGCCACCCTCCGAAGTCGACAGATTACAATCCTCCTCCGGACCGCTCCACATTACGAGCGACCGTCGCGTGTACCGGCACTATACAGCTCCCTAATCCTCGGTTCGCTCTCTTTCGAACGGCTGCCTGTCTGCTTGCCCGGCGGCCCTCGCTTGTCCATCGTCCCCTTTCCTGTCCCACGCTGTATAGCCTCAGCCGATCCATCGCCGGCGAACGTATACGACATGGCGAAAAAGATGAAAGCGAAGAAGAAGCCGCAGCGCTCTCCTCTTCCAATACGAGGACTGCTGCAGAGATGCTGCTGCTGCTCCAGTCTTCCTCGCATCCGCATGCTGCGCATCCGTTGCTGCTGCTACCACGAGCGTGCTACGGTGTTTCCTCTGCTGCCCGGTCTGCCGGCCCTTCGCGTGCCTCGCTCTTTGCTTGCGTTGATTCCGTTCATCGAGGGAGTGCCGCAGTTGCCCACTGCTGCTGCTATATAGCCTCGCAAAGCAGGCAAGCAAGCGAAACAGCTAGGCGACGGTACCAAGCCGAGAGAGCCGACAACAACCCCGCTGGAGAATGGCGAAGAAAAAAAAAATAACGAATAGATGGGAAGGGGCCGAACTGGCAGAGCGCGGGAGAAAAGGAAAAAGTACAGTATATGTATATATATATTCCAGGCACAAGAGGGTGGCCGGCTATCACGCCGACGCCGCCGACGCCGCCGTCAGGCTCCGCCGTTGCTTCTTTTACTGTCTAGTTTATTTTTTTTTCTATACTTTTTGTTAGCGTGCGCCTCTCTTGCGATTTTTTTCTTGTTTTCCTTTCGTAACGGCAGCCTGCCACCTTTTTTTTTCTGCCTCACTTTTTTTCCCCTGCAACCCCTGGCCTTCCGCTTAGGGAGACTTCTATCCGGAGATAGCCGCCCTCGTCGGGGTGCCCGTCGCCTTTACCGCCGCCGCCGCGTTCTTTTTTATCCTCGCCAGCCACCGCTCCGCATATATATTTTTTTTTCTGCCTTCGCCTCACTTCTCAGTTTATACTTGAGCTGGCTTTTTTTTTTTTCTTTCTTTCTTTGGCACCCTGTTAGCTTAGTTCGCCGGGTCGGCACGACGAACGCGCGCGCGCGCGCGTTTTTGCGCGTGTGCCCTTTTTGTGTTTTGCGCATGCGCCCGCGTTTATTCGCTTCTTTCTTATCTTCCTCTTATTTCCTCGCCGTCGGCAACGGCAGGCGGCGGCTGGACTGGCAGGGCTGACGGCGCTGCTGTCCGCTCTTTTCGCCTTGGCACACGCGGGCTTCGTCGTCCCTTGCGTCCTTTAATACTTCAGTCTCCCTCCTTCTTACCTTTCTTTCCGCCTTCCTATAGATCGTCGCTTCTTGTTTTCTTTCCTTCACCTTCCTTTCCAGTCGTCGGCGGCAGGGCGACCCTCTACTTCCTATCCTTTTGGCTTATCCTCGCTCCTTTCCTCATTTTTTTATACTTTACCCCCGCTTTCGCGCGGGCGGGTATACACCGTCAGCGTTCGCTAGGCGTCGCATCAGCAGCAAAGCCGCCGCCGACGCTTGCTCTTGGCGTCGGTCCTCGCGAAACGCTCGCAGCCTCTCGTCTGCGTGCGCCGCAACCCATCGCTCCACCGAACTTCAGCTGGCGTGCGTGAGCTCAAGGATAGAGGAGCAAAGGAAGAAAAAAAAAACTGAAAGACGTACGGGATAGGAGGACTGTTGCAACGTGGGCCAGCGCTCTCGGAAAGCAGCCGCAGAAACAGCCCCCCCAGACGCACATAAGCACGCGCGCCTGCGCACCGTGAGGGCGCGTCGTGCTGGTGTTCGCTCACTCGTCAAGTGTGGGCGTTTGCGCTACAAGCACTGCCTGCCGCAACGTTGTTCGTTCGCTCGTTCATTCGTTTGTTCTTTCATTAGTATGTACCGTCGTCTGGTGTTTTCTTTCTCCTTCGTTGTTCTTTGTCCTATTCTTTCCCTCAAGCCTTTCTTGTCATCCCGTTTTCTTTCTCCCTAAGTTTCCCTTAGCCCTGCCCCGGCAAGCACGTCCTTTTGTTCTAGCTCCCGCGGCCCCGTCCGCTCGCTCGTTCGCTGGATTCGGCCCCAACGACGAGCTTGTTGTGTGCGCGTCTTTTCGTTCTCTTTTTCTACGCACGCTGTACTTGCGTTCGTTCCTGCAGTTATGTATTTTCATTCCCTCTTCTTTCCTCTGCCGTGTGCGTCGCTTTCGCGCGCAAAGTTCGTCGCAAGCCGCTCTGCGCCAGCGTTCTTTGCGCAGTTGTTATTGCTTCTTTTCCCCGCTTGCCGAAGCGGCGGCAGCGGTAGCACGCCAGCAGCAGCTCTAGCTCCAAGCTATACACCCTGTCTCGTCGCATTTCCTTTTCTATTTTCTCTTTATTGCTCCCTTTTTATCCTTAGGCGCCGCCCCGCTCGACGGTCTTTCTACCGCCGGCGCACTTCGCTGTTGCTGTCGCTCCGCTAGCAGTCCTGCTAGCTGCCGTGAGCTGCTGCTGCTTCGCGCGACTGTCGGGCACAGAAGTGCGTGTGTATACGCGTGTTGTTGCCCAGCGTTTGGGGCCCCGAGGCGGAGATCTTGAAGCGACCGCGGATAAATTCCCCTCATTCTCTGTGTCCGTCTGCTGCCACAGAGAGATGGAACAGCACACAGTCTCAGAAAGAAAGAAAGAAAGAAAGAAAGAAAGAAAGAAAGAAAGAAATAAAGAAAGAAAGAAAGAAAAGAGAGACAGAAAGAAAGGGAGGAAGGAGATGATTATGATAATGGCGAAGACAAAAAAAGCCCACAAAAAAAGAAAGAGAGGAGATGATGATGACGAAAACACACACAAAAAAACCGGCATGTGAAGAAACAAGGTAGAGAGGGGGATACCTTTGTCGTGCCATCATGCCAAGGTGAGCCCCGGCAAAGCGCAACATGCATCTCGGTAGTGCGTGACAGTGAAGAAGATGATGGAAAGACAAACTGGATGAAAGAAAGACGGTTCCGGCATCCAATAACCGCTAAAGACGAAGGATCAAGACAGACCGTATATACCGCCACCGCTATACGAAGAAGCTCTTTTTCCTCTTGGATCGAAAAAGAGGGATGAAGCGGACGGATTGGGACTCGGGGCCAACAAGGACATAAAAAGGGGAAAGATGAAAAGGATGCGGTGGATGCGAGAACAACATTAAAACAAAAACGTGGATATAGTGGGAGAAAGCAGTAGGGCGAGCAAGAAGAGCAAGAAAAGGGAAAAGGAAAGGCGTCGGCCTCCCAAACTGACTTCGGGGCACGGGACGTTATAGTGAGCTAAGGGCAGCCAGCGATATCGGCTCCCGTGTATATAGGAGCCAAAGGAAATAACGTTCGCCGCGCCCGTGGTACCTAGGCACTGGCGAGATAAAAGAACGCCGCGACGCGCTGGAGATCGAGAGGGACGTCTTTGGCAGTCGAGAGTCGGCATCCTTTTATTTATTTTTTTTCGTCGTACATACCGTCCGTCCGCCGTCCCGGTAAAGCCGGGCGTCCTCCACGTCGGCTGTTTCACTTGCCTTCTTCGATCGCCTCAAAGCACAAAGAGATGTGGGACGTGTGACGCGTCTGTGTACCGCCCACGCAGTCTGGCGTTAGCGTCAGTGGAATACGACGAGATTATTCGTGATATCGACCTCGTAAGCCGTCACAGTCGAGAGAGAGGGAGACTGATTCTGAAGTGTCCAACAGACTCGATTGTAGTGGTGTTTCGTGAGTCTGTGTGTAGAGCATTTCGCCACAATTCAAAAGCATCTTGAGGGTTTGAGAGTAATTCTATCTATCCATCCATCTATCTATTCGTTCACCCGTCCGTCCGTCAGTCTGTCCGTCTATCTATCTATCTATCTATCTATCTATCTATCTATCTATCTATCTATCTATCTCCGTCTATCTATCTATCTATCTATCTATCTATCTATCCGTCCGTCCGTCCGTCTGTCTGTCTGTCTGTCTGTCTGTCTGTCTGTCTGTCTGTCTGTCTGTCTGTCTGTCTGTCTGTCTGTCTGTCTGTCTGTCTATCTATCTATCTATCTATCTATTAGATTCCGATTAGCTTGGCTAAAGTGGCTACGTCGTTAGTTCCTGATCAACGCGTTGGTACACTTCTACAAATTATCTACCTTCGACTTCGTGTCAAGATCTCACTTTACAAACCGATAACTCTGCATAGCGCACGTAGGCGTCAGTGGAGCCTCGTCTCTGGGAGTTGCAAATCCTTGTTGCAAAATGGTGGCGTAGGGGCGCTGGTATTGCTCGGATGAGAGGAAACAATCTGGTGTAGTTTGACCGTCTTTGGTTACTGCGTATAGGCCACCTACAGGTAGGAGGATTGCGTGCAGTCCTGTCTCGCCACCACGGTTATGCGGCTACACCGCACTCTTTTTTTTTCAGCCGGCATGGCTACCATGTCGCTTAACGATCGGCATGTTTAGAGTGTCGACGACCGGTGAATAACTTGGATGTCGATGACTAGTGCTAGTCCAGTTCACGGCAGTGGATACGTCAATAAATATGAAAATTTGACGGAGCGTCAACTTAATTCTCTGCGAAGCATGGTGGCTAACGGCGTTTGGCAGACAGACGTGCTATTCTACTACCTTAAGGTAGCATATACATTCACTCTAGACCCTGTCGACCGACACGGTAGGGCATACCGGCCGTGTAAAGGGGGAACTTCAGCAGTGATCTTGTTCGTTCCTTAGACATAGAAGCTGTTTTTCTGGAAGCTGCGCATACGAGAAGCTAACCTAATGTCTGCACTTACTAAAAGACAAGGATTCAAGCACGCGGTACGTGAGCAGTGTTCTCCACTAGGAGGGGAGGGGACGACGTTTCACCACAACATCCCCCCCTCACTAAGTCAAGTTCGAATGAAAACAAGCTATAGGCCCACAATGGATGCAAAAATCAAAATGAAGCGATAACCCGCTCCTCAACACAGTCTGCCCTTCGCATCCACCTTTGGGGAGGAAAGATAGGAAATAACCAGTCCATGGAGTGCAACATTTTGCTGAAAACCTGCATGATCATGAACATCCGCTTCAAAAGATGACGGGATTAGCCTAAGTAATGATACAGAGTGGACCTGGCATCTCAATCAGATGATTAGAATGAGCTTTTTTTCAGTAGCCTAAGTAATCATCATTTCTAATCTCAATGCACGTAACATGCAGAACACCTCCGGTAAGTAGGTGCTATAAATAGAACGTGAAATAAGTTGTTCTGATTCTAATGCTGCTTATCACAGTATACGTCCACATCTGTTAACGCACCTACTTGAAACAAAGTTATTACTGTTCGGGGTCCCTGCAGTGGTCATTATTATCGCTTTGGCCACCCGCGCAGGCAAGATGTCGAAATCTCTTATGGAACCTCTAAAGGTTACCTAGCGGGTGAACGTTGTTTAGACAAGCGAACAACCTAAGCAGCTTCCCCCGATGGAGTACCGAGAACATCCGCTTACGACGGCCAGCCGTCAGCGGTGGCCGGGTAAATTATGTTATGCGTTGGGCCGCGACAGGTCCTCGGCGCAGAAGCAACATCCTCTGTAGGAGCGAGCAAGCAAGCTCCCTATAGCCGAGCCAAGTTTGTCTCTCCTGACTCACTCTGGCAAGGATCAAGTAAAAACACAGACACCGAGACGGCGATCAACCGAGCCGACGTTACGAAACTCTTCGGGAAGGCAGCAGCAGCAAACGAAACCGAAAAGAAGCAGAAGTAGGACGGGTGATCAGCATCGCCGATAGCCCACTGGACCCGGTCCCGAAAGGTATCGGGTAAAGCAAAACGTCTGCCGCGCGACGCTTCAGCGGCTCCCTAACGAGAGGCGCCCTAACGACGGCGACGCCGCCCCAAGGTAACGGACGCCGGCTGACGTCAGAGTGTCCCCACAAACCGTCGTTGCCCCCCCCCCTTCTCCCGTCGCGTCCTGCTGCTGGCTCCCGTGACCTCCCCTTAGGGGACGGCGGCAATTCTGACTCAGAGGGACCCGCCGTGAATCCCCGTCCGCCGCTCACCGTCGGCGATTCAGAGGAGATCCTCATCCTTCTTCTCTCCTCCTCCTCATCATCTTCCCTCGCGTAAGTGCGGCAAAAGCATCAGCAGAAGCAGCAGCCAACGGGGACACGGTGCCCAGCGCAAGCAGCACCAGCAAGCAGCGCCGTGCCGGCGCAGAACACACACGCACACTCCCTAACGTCGCTTCTCTTTCACGCGCTCCTCCTCCCCTGCCTTTGGGGGATCCGAGTTCGGAGGAACTTTTCGGAACTCATCTCGTCCCAGTGCCGAGCGCCGTCCTCTTGCCCCTCCGCTTCCCTCGTTTCGCCGGGGCTAGTGAGTGAGCTCAGCGCGCTTGCTCCCGCGCGTCCGCCAACCACGTCGCCTTTGCCGGCACTGCCCCACGCTTTTACTTTCTCCTTTTATTGCCTGCCGCCGCCGCTTTCCCGATTGGGGAGCAAGCTTTCGGGAAAGAAGGGTCGGTTCGCTGCTGCTGCTGCTGATGCCCTGGTCGCTCGCTCGCCGCCGGTGTCGCTCGCCGGCCCCCGCCCACTCCTCTCTCTGTCCCGGCCTTCCTGTTCCCTAACCTACGTCCCACTTTTTCCCTTTTGCTTTCATTATTTTTTGCCTTGCCATTCGCAGCACCGTTCTTGTACTTTGGCTAGTTTTTATGCAGCTGCCAGTGCTGCTGCTGCTACTGCCTGCCGCTACAGCGCTTCCCCTTTTGGTGATACCCTGTTTTCTTTGTTCTGTATTTTATTTCTCGGTGCTTTATTCGTTCCTGTTTGCGCCTGCTGCTACCGCCGCCGGGAGTACAGCAAAAGAGGAGGGTTCGCCGGACCACACGCGCCAAGCCATGGGCTGACGCTGCTGTTGCTGCCGGCGGGGAAAAAAGTAGTTTGTGTGTGTGTGTGTTGTTCGAGCGCCACAGCTTCGGGGCAGTGGCGGCGCGAACCAAAGTGTTTGTTGGCTTTTTACTTGGTCGTCGTCGCCGTCGCGCCGCCGCGGGGTGTCTGTACGTGTGTGCGAGGGGTTGCCACGGTCGATCGAAGGTGCGTAGCGGCCAATGATCGATGAGCCGGGGGTCCGAGCTCCTTCTCCCAAACGCGCGGCAACAACCTACGCCGTCGGGCCGCTAATGGCGGACACCCCACCAGCGTCCACCCGATACAAACACGCACGCACGACCAACGAGCGAGCGCACCCTCTCCCCCGCTACTGGACACCTCCTCTCTCTTCACCCATAGTCCACTGCCGTCGCTGACGCACCGACGACGGGCACAATGTGCTGCATTCTGCGAAAGCCCAGGCGACACAGACGACGCCCCGCCAAAAAAAAAAGAGAAAAACTCAACCCTCTCACTCCGGGTCTTCCTTTCCCTCGCCATCTTCTTTCGACGCAAATTTTCTTTCCCCTTCACCCACTCCACTCACCGTCGCACAGTGGATGACCTCCTTCCCTAACACCCGCCCACTCACCTTTTGCCCACGTATATTTTCTTTTCCTGCATCCATGCCACGAATGCCACGACAGACTTCGACCCATGTGTCCCTTGTACAGTGCACCTATAGCGCCAGCCACCCATTCGCGACGCCTTTAAAAATGTCGACTACGGTACATGACACTGCGTTTCGTTTCATCTTTTTTTTTCTCATGACGAAACAATGCACCCCTTGTAATGCGTAATACGCACACAAACGACGTTGTCGAGACACTCATTTAATTTCGTTTGCCGAGCACGTCTAATCAATGGAATTGTCGCGCTCTGATTCTCCTTCTCGCGTGGTGCGCAACAACCTGTAGAGGCCGCACCGAGTCAAAAGTCAATCCGGTTGAACGCTTTATATAATAGGGACACGTTTCCAGTGAATCTGTCGGTGCATGTCTTGACGTCCCTTCAAGATTTTTGTCGGACAAAACAATGACGAAATAGTTTTACCCTTGGATAAAAATAATGGTAAATGAAACACACAAAAATTAAATCTGCAGTTCGCTTGTCCACTAAAACATTTTTGTACCTAGACGTAAAAATGCGTTGACATTAGTGATATTCTTTCGGTTTGTCTGTTGTATTTCTCTCTATTTTAGACTGTAGGGTATTATGCTAAGTGGCTACTGTACATACGCACCACTTCTTGTCCCCATCATCATCCTTCATTCCTTTTCTGCCCCCTTCCCTTATTCCTTGTATAAAGTAGCAGGCTACAGCGAACTAGCTCAGGCCAACCTCTCTGCCTTCTAATCAATTCTCACTCTCTCTCTCTCTCTCTACTTCGTAACAACTAAGAAAGGCTACAACAACTAAGAACTGCAAATGTTATTTCTTTGTTAACGGATTTGTGTACACCACAGTAGCCCCACTGTAGCTTACAGAAGCCGCAGACAACCATTCCGGTCACAGCAGACTGCTTTCGCTGGTCGTCCGCCGCTGTGCATGGTGTACCGCTCACGGTGCTCGAGTGCTGCAACCGAATTGTTGCAGGTTCGATCCCCGCTAGAGTGATCGCATTTCGATGGAGGCGAAATGGTCGATGCCCATGTGCTGTGTCATGTCCGGTAATTGGGGCATTTTATTCCAGGTCTGGATACGAACTGCTCCAAGACAGTACTCTGTATATATAAGCGGTAAATACGTATCCCTCGGATGTCGCTGTGTCTCACTTTGCACAACCATATAGTGAGGATTAGTAGAGTGCAACTCTGAAAATCAAAGTTTTCACGAGGCCACCTTTGAAGACGAGTGATCGTTTTTGTGCGCGCACTCACTTGCTGAGATGGTTCGCAGGCTATGAAGATTATGATGCCGACCGCCATGTGGCTATGAAGATTATAATGCCGACCGCTAAGTGTGTTACTTAGCTTGTTGGCTAAGTAACACCGTACGGCGAAAAATCATCTGCAAATACCGATTACGGCGACTTCCGTGGACGCTAACAATAATATCGAACATTACATACCCTGAAGCAATGAACACATTGGGCAATTTTGCTTCAACTGGTGCGTAATTCGATTGCACATGAAGTCTACACATTCATAGATTGATATACGGGGTTCAACGTCCCAAAACCACCATATGATCATGAGAGACGCCGTAAGGGAGGGCTCCGGAAATTTAGACCACCTGGAGTTCTTTAACGTGCACCCAAGTCGGAGCACAAGGGCCTACAGCATTTCCGCCTCCATTGGAAATGCTGCTGCTGCAGCCGGGATTCGATCCCACAACCTTCGGGTCAGCAGCCGAGTACCTTAGCCACTAGACCACCGCGGCGGGGTGAAGTCTACGCAGACAACGATTCCAGTGAAGACATAGGGAAACAAAGCTTTTTTTTTGTATCACTATTTAACTGAGAAACGGAAAATGTCATGAACAAATTACAGACGTCATGATTGAGTACCATGTTTTCGGTAGCACCTATTTCCAAAATTCACTAGCAATACGGCAGTGCCATAAGGCAGAGCTTTGTCACGAGAAAGGAGGGAGGGGGGAAGGCACCATTTTTTATTTGGCTGAGGTCCAGACAGGAAGGTGAGGTCAAGTGTCATATTGTGCCCTTTATCCCACGAGTGAAGAAAATTTCGGGAAAGGAGGGGGATCCATCTGGTTAGGCCAAAGCAAGACGGTCCTTTTCGCATTCGTAACTCTAAAACGACTGGATGTCGAAAGCGACATCCTCTGTCTCTTTTCAGTCGATGTAATGTTCCTCCCCGCGCTCTAAAAAAAAAAAAACTGTCTATCCCGAACGTGGTTCTGTACCACATCTATGATTGGCCCACCTTGAACATGAGACAACGTCACGCATTGACGTCATCAAGTGACGTCACGTTCTATGACGCCAAAGTCACGCCATAAGTTCTGTCGATACGCGAAGCCCTGATGATGTCATACGGTTACAACATCACGAGATGCTGATTTCTCGCTTTACCTGCGTCGACACCCACGGTCTCAATTTTCACATTTGATGATGCACCTCTAAGATTTCCGCCTTCATACATGTCTCGCGTTGTCGCAGAGTAAAGGAAACAACAAATAACAGGTACGCTACGTGTCTTTCTTTAGTCGTTATTAAACTTAGGCCGGAAACAAACGTGTCACGCCTCTCGGAATGACGTTCCGCGTAGTTGGCGGGGATTTAGCGCACACTCCGACGAGGCCGACGCGCTCAATCTGCACATCAGCCAGAGAGTGCGCGCGTAAACACGGACAAAAGAGCTTGCTCATCAGCAACCCGCGTAGCAGCAGCAAGAGGAGGTGGGGGGGGGGGGGGCTTTGGGGCCGAGGTCGGGAGAGCCCTTGGAGTCGTCTCCTAAATGACAGTCGGCCGCCGGACCTCGGCTCGCAATTTGTCACGGCGGAATGTTCTCTCAGCTCGGTTGAGCCCCGGTCGCACGTCGCGCCTCACTTTTCCTTTTATATATTTCGCTTCTATTTACGCTATTCTCATTCTCCCTTGCCGTCGCTCTGAAGATACCCGGAATAGCAAGTGTTTGTGCAGCCATCGCTCCAAAAACCAAAAACACGAAAAAGGAAATACACATTCTGTTGTGATTGCCGCCTCCCCTTGTTTCTCCGCTTTTAGTCTCCCTGCTTTGTTTGGTGTTTATCTCGAGGTGAAGTAAGGAGCATACAGTAAAAATTAGAGTTGAGCCATTTGGTGTTTAGTTGCTCTTTTTGCTAGTTTTTCTTTGGGGGGGGGGGGCGTGAGTGAAAAGAACTATTATTTTAAACACAGAGAGAAAGAGTGGCTGAGCACCTTTCTGACTCCGATAAACGTTGTCTGTGCCACGTATCGGTGCATGGCTCTACACCTGAGTGCTTCCGAGTTCCCGGCTGTTTGCTCTGCAACATTAGCTTATCTTTTCTTTCAAGCAAAGCGCTCGCTTTTCTGTGAGCGGAAAAGAACTTTCACTTGCCTCGTTGCAGAGGTCACTCCGTTATTGTCCCTCTCATTTGAATGCCATCCGGACTTTTATCTGGCAACTTTAGCCCCTCCTGAAGGTCTGTCGTTGCCTAAATGATTTACTATACACAGTTAGCGTGCTTCCCTGGCTCCGAGTCAGCTCTGGTTTAACAAAAAACGAGACAGCTCTCAAGCCCTCTATCACTTACCACAGATTTCCTCTCTGATGTACAGAAAAAAAAATAGCAAGATAGTCTCACATTCTTTGCGAGCTTTCCAGTATATTCCGTAGGGCACACGTGTTCATTCCGAAGACGCCGGCACCGAAAAATGAAATCACGTACTGGGATGGCTGACGAATGTTCGTAAACATTGGTGTCGATGAGGGAGCGTTTATAATAGTATACAATGGAGACCGGATTGGACAAGCGCCTGTGATAGACAGTCAGGGAATTGATATATATGAAGTGTGTTAGTGCGTATGCTGACAGTTGAAAAGGAAGGTGGGCGTGTAAACAGTTTATGATTGTGTGAACTGATCTAAGAAAACTGTGAAATGGCATTATATTTGAACTGGTTTCAGTTTGCTGTTATGTTTTTTTTTTCGTATCGTTAATTTTTGGGTACCGTTCTGTATTATTACATTTCTTTTCGCTGCAGAACTTTGTGACATGAAGTAGGCGAGGCAATATGCACCTCCACCTCTCCACAGCAAAACAGTTGAAACATAACAGAACATAACAGATAAGAATAATAATAATAATAATAATAATAATAATAATAATAATAATAATAATAATAAAGTTATTATTATTATTATAATTATTATTATTATTATTATTATTATTATTATTATTATTATTATTATTATTATTATTATTATTATTATTATTATTATTATTATTATTATTATTATTATTATTATTATTATTATTATTATTATTTACAATGTTACTAGTACATATTATATATTATACATATTATATCTCTCTATTATTAGAGTGGGCCTAATACCGACCTCAAGGGTTCGTATTAGGCCCCTTCTAATATTTAATTTGTGTTAACTACGTTTCTTTTGCAATCCGTTATTCTTCTTTGTCTATTGTATGCCGATGACATCAAAATATTTAAGAAAATTCATTCAGTTAACGACTGTCGCTTGCTGTAGTCAGATTTGTGTTCGTTCTCTGAATTGTGTGACAATAACAACTTTTTCCTAAAACCTCAAAGACTACATTCATGAGTATATCTCATAAAACATCCATCGTTTCATTTTCATACTCTGTCAGAATCGTGTCGTTATATAAGGTTTATGAGTTCACTGATCTTGGAGTTATTTTTGATAGTATGCTAAATTTTTTTCCTACTCGCACTAAACAAGCTGCCATGCGTGGCCTTCGTTTCCTCGACTGCCTTTGTAGAATCTCCGAGAATTCAGTTCCCCTACAGCATTCTACAAATTGTACACTCCCTGTGTTTTCTTCAACTTGAATATGCATCTCTGATCTGGAATGTCATTGCTAAATCTGGCATTGAGCGAGCCCAGAAAAAAATTCATAAGCATTTACAATCATCGTTTCGCTAGAAATAACTCTGTATCTCGTTCTAACACTGCTAAATTATTAATAATTGTCATCACTTCAGTACCAACGAAATTGCGCTGACCTGTTATTTCATCACAAACTAGTTCACGGTAAGCTATCCTGCCCTTCACTTCACAGTTGTATAAATTTTCGAATTCCGCAGTTAGTCCATTAGAGAGAATCGGCCATTCCATGTGCCTGCCAACTTCTTTCAACACTCTACTGTTCAAAGAATACAAGGTCTATGTAATGTTCACTTCCATTATCTTCATGTTTTCCACAGTCCAATGCCATTGTTTTTATCTGAGCTTTGCACTGTCTTAAGGTAGTTTTTCGCAATATACATATCCTTCCTTTTTTAGTTTTTCCTTCCACATAGTGGTGTATATTCTCCTTCAATTTCACTGCCATTCCATGACTATCGCATTGTGTTTTATTCTTCAAATTTTGATAATAATTTCTTTTTGTCTGTGCGGTGTGGCTTTTTTTATTTGATATTGAAAATGCTGTATATTGCACTGTATGTTTTATTTTATTGTTTTATTTTTGCGCGCAGCTGTACTTAGACCTCATGATTGTTCCAGGGCACGTTAAATAAATGATTCTTTGATCGATTGATTGATTGATTGTTATTATCATTATTATTTTAATGTTAAGATACATAAGGAGATGTTGGCGCACAAGTAAGGCGCCGGCTACTCTTTAACCCTTGAGTGAATATTCAACATACAACCTAAGAAATGAAAAACAAAGAAACGAGTTCATAACATCTAGACAAAAACCAATCTAACACTAAAAAAAAAAGAAATTGGACGGGGGAAGGGGGCTTTGCAGACGTAAATCTGTACGAGGGTGTCCACTTGGTACTTCACGGCGAGGTCAATTTGTAGCGTTAGGTGCCAGAGTTAAGAAAGTTAAATTTTCCAACTTTTTTATTGGGCGCTAATACCTGATCTTCTCACTATATCTCCCTCGAGACGTGATATGTCTCTATTTTTTCATCTACACTTTTTTTGTCACTTATAATTGCTATTTACCCTGTTGACTCACAATGTTGTAGTTGTAGCACCATAAATGAAGAACCATTTACGGCTACTATTGAATAGAGATGCCTAACTATCGCACTCGCTAAAAAGAGAAGAAGCATAAACACGGTAGAACGGAGTAACCGGAAATATGGATGGACACGGCGATAGAATAAGGTCTAAAAAGCAGCGGTTAACCAAAGCTGCTGCTCGAGTGCCTAGCCTAGGTGGTTTTGACGGATGAGTTGGAATATATGATGCACACGGCGCAAGAAGTAATTAGTCGGCTCAAACGTAACGAAGACACTTCAGAACCCTCACAGGGCTTCATGGATCCTGGGCGCCTTGAAAGCAATGCAACAACATGTTAAACTAGAGGAATAAATTATGCAATCGCTTATAAGACGACTCGAAGATGCAAGTCATCTCCATCTCAGCTCATGCATTGATCCTCTCCTCATATGAAAACTTTCAGACCCTAACGTGATGGAGGAAGGAATAAGCATAAAGGGAGCATTACCTCACGTATGAGTTGAAGCCTATCTTGTCAGCCGAACACGTGATAAAACGACAGAGCGTGTTGTATGTTTTGGTACGTGTTAGCGTGTTGTATATTTTAGACCGGCGTCGGCGTGAGTCCAGCCGGTCTGCACCGAACAAGCACGTTTCGGGTAAAAGCTATAGCGGGCGTCACACTCTGAAGCCTCGACAAGTTTCGTTGCTCGTGGGATCTTGACGCAAGACGTCACCTGCTCGGCCGACTCTGGTAGCTTAACAACGGGTTGGCTTGCAAAGGCTGGCGACGTGAGGTCGTACTTCCTCCTTTCTTTTTCTTCATCCGTACCTAACGTGCATTTTCAGTACCTCTGGAATCGGAAGCACTGTGAGTTTTCTGCACCTCCCTCGCTTTTGCACTGGCCCCGCGAATGGCCCACCTTTGACCAAGCAGCAATATCATGTGATATCTACTTATGCGACGTCATAATGACGTCATTCTAGGATGATTACTTTTTTTGCATCACGGTAAACTTTCGCTTTTGATGAAGCATCCGAGGCTTCCGCCTTAATAACCTTCGTGGATCGCATAGCCTATAACAGTTGGGCGACATGGCGCTCTGTGCAACCGCTCTTATTCGGCGAATACGCAAGAACGACGTAAGGCGGCGTCAAAGCGATGCCGTGACAAGTCGCGCCACTTACTCATTTGTTTGTCGCAAGCGGAGACTCGAAACCCAATCACAGCGCAATTTCTCAGAGTCGCGAACCTGATCCTCGAGGGATAAAAGGAAGAGCACAAACTAGGAAAAGGGTTGGTGGCGAAGAGACCGACCCTCCTTCTACTCGGTTCGAAGCCACTTCACCACTTTCCATGCAGGCTTGAGCGGACACTTCCCCGAGAGCGGGCTGAACTCTCGCATTAACGGTCGCGGCGAGCGTTCTTCCACCCCTCCCATTTGGCTCCTTAGGAATGCCGAACAACTCACGTCGGTCGTCGGTCGCACCTGTCCATCGAGCGGTGAGGGCAGAACGCGGCAAGGTGACCCGTGATAAGTTCAGAGACACAGGAAGGGGGGGTGGGGGGTAGATTGGAGTTCGCAGAAAGAAACTCGACGACACTCCTCGTCGATTTCTTTCGCACGCTGGCCATGCAACGACGAGAGAGTTTCGCAAGTTCGGCGTGACTAGGAGAGAGCCTACACAGGCGTGACCTTCCGCAGGAGACCATGGTCCACGGGGTGGCCGTGCCCTAACCGCGCAGGCGCTGCCATAGCCGCGCTGGCGTAGGCAGGGAAGCGAAAGGTGGAAGACTGGCGGTAGAAACGAAGGGAGCAACGGGGAAGAGCTTGATTGACCAGCAACCCGTCGCCGACCACGGGTCGAGGGATAGCGAGGTAGTGAGAGGGAAGTTGGTGGCCGAGCGAGCGTGCTGGCGGCGTGGCGACGCCGAGACAAAGCAAGCAGCGTGGAAACTTGGCGAATAGTTTCGTGCGCCCCGGGCGCGCCGACGAACCAGCAGGGGAGAAAAGGGGCGAGGACAGCGAACCACCGGCCGCTGCTGTGCGTCGTCGTCGTTGCCGGAGCGAAATTAGGAGGCGCTGTGTGAAAGGCTCGGGGATTGGTGTATGGACCGGCTGAAAGCGAGGGTGCGCCGCGGAGAGCCAAAGAACCGACCCTCTTGTAGGCAGCGTCACGAGCTTCGCCCCCCCTTTAAGGTATTAGCGCAGATGAGGCGTGTTGGAAGGCAAGGAACGCCAGTAGCTGGGGTGAGCGAAAGTGAGCGCTAGGGATGTTTCTATGAACTTACTTTATTCTCGTCCTTTTTCAGTGCGGACGTGTTTTGTGTAGACCGTCGACGGACGCGTGAAACAACCCATGTGAGTGAGTGAGTGAGTGAGTGAGTGAGTGAGTGAGTGAGTCATCGAGTGCGACTCAAAGAATGCATCATAGTGAGTGTGAGGCAGTGACCAGCAGTGACATACCGCCGATGTTAGAATAGTAGTCTTAAGAGTACGATGCTTTTGCAGTATTTCGATATGTTTACAACAGCCCAGAATGAGTCACTGATACTTATAAAAGAAAGAACACCAAATTTACCCTCGTATCGTTCAACACTAACACTCCTCTTTTCTGTATCTCTAGTGCATGGCCAAGAACTGGACACACTCATGTAGCCAGTCAGCATTCCTGCTTCCTTTTTTTTTTTTCAATCTTGCTTACGCTGTTCATTACTTCAAACAAGCAGGCTGCATCAGTAAAACCTTTGACCTCAACCACACGACAATTACTCGTAGTGGGATATTTATGCCGGCAAGGCTACAGACATACTAACAAATACAAACAAAGTATATGACCCGAGTAAAGAGTTCGCGTCCGTGGTACTTGGCTTCAGCCCTAGTCCTGATGCTGCATTCTTTAATACCGTTGCTGAAATCAGCCTCCGAATGAGTGTACTTGGCACAGAGTCGATATTCATTATACCGCAGGTCAAGTGTGACTCATCTCACACAGTTTCTTCCTTCACTGAACCATTCGATCGTATGTGTCCAAACCACACAACTCATTTACAACTACGAATGAAGTGGACCGATCTTGAATGTTAAAACAATGATGCATTGTTATAGTGGCGGAAGTTCGAGTTCCAAAGTTTTCACTTAACGGCAGAAATGAGGATTCACTTTCTGTTATCACTTGATCCGCTATTCAGCCGTCGAGGTATAATGTATGTTGCTGCTATCGTAACAGAAGTATAAGAAAAAATTCCAGCATATCCATGAAGTGAATGATGGTGAGTGGGGTGAAGCGTCCGTCCGTCCGTCCGTCCGTCCGTCCGTCGCCTGCCTTCCTGTCTGTCTGTCTGTCTGTCTGTCTGTCTGTCTGTCTGTCTGTCTGTCTCTCCGCCCGCCCTTCCTACCTGTCTGTCTGTCTGTCTGTCTGTCTGTCTGTCTATCTGTCTGTCTGTCTGTCTGTCTCTGTCTGTCTGTCTGTCCTGTCTGTCTGTCTGTCTGTCTGTCTGTCTGTCTGTCTGTCTGTCTGTCTGTCTGTTGATATGCTAGGATGGCTATGCCACCGAATGGACGCGGGATTGTCCTAGACCATAAGGATCTTCGCCCATTAAAACCGCCAGGCCTGCGTGGAACGCGCAGAACAGCCATAGCGAAAGCTCGAAAGCTGGAAGAGCAGACTTTCAGAGCCCTTTTAAACACTCTGAGTAGCTGCTACGAGCATACTCTCAGTGTACCTGCTACGCCATCACCCACCGTAATTTTTGTGTAAGTAGGAACGCATTCACAATGTCATCCTTCGTAATTTGTCAGAGAATAGTGGTACGCGATACTCACTCTCAGGGAATTTTGTGCAATTTTCGATGCTGTAGCTGACGGCGATGAAGAACTATGCCTGAAGGTTTTGTAATGCGGGTTGTAGCATTCGGCGACGCATTCGCTATGCAAAACGCATTGTGTGACGCCTGATTTTTCCCCTGCCGTTCTAAACGCTTCATTACTCATATTACGGCGATGATTTTCGCGACATCAAGCCTGCCTAAGGCCAGCTTGCAGAGGCATTTCAAGCACCGGCGCGACTCTGTTGTCGAATACTGGGCCGGCACGCTGGGGGCGATGCGGGATTGAATTCCCGTTTTGTCTTTGGTGTTCTTATTTCACTCTCAAATCCTGGCCATCCAGAGAGCCCGCGCGAAGGTGGTCAAGTTTAACCTGACAGTCCCCGAGTAGGCTTATCCAGGTGATTGCGAGTTAACTCACGTCTACTGTGGACCCAATAAAGTTATTTCACTGACTCACTCACTCACTCACTCACTCACTTCGTGCGATAGTAGTTATGGAAACCGGCGGCGGCAGCAGACTACTATATACGGCGAACGCAACCCTTGTTGCGATTTCATAACAGCTTTCGCCATAAAAATAACAAAAGAACAACACGACTCTCGCTGCGCCAACCGCCATTTTGCAACACCGTCTTGAAATGACACGCGTGAGCACGCTGACAGCGTGGAGCAGCATGCTTCTAAACGTCGATATACAACACTACGTACACTGTGGCATGTTTTGTATCTTCCATTTGCTTTTACACCCACCAGGAATTACACAGAAACGAAGAAAAATGAAGAGACGTATATGAACAAGATGTGAAAGTATTGCTGCTGTCCCCGCGTTTTTCTAGGAGTATTTTGTTGTTGTTGTTGTTGTTGTTGTTGTTGTTGTTGTTGTTGTTGTTGTTGTTGTTGTTGTTGCTGTTGTTGTTCACGGTACCTCTACTTTTCTTTTTTTTAGAGATCACCACACACCCAACGCATCCATGTCATTAACTGTTGCAACTTTTCTTCATCTTATTCAGAGGTTGAAGTGAAAAATAAGTGAATGAAAAATATCTCACGCACACACATCTAAAAAAAGTGCCGGGAGAATCTGAGACAATGGAGTTGTGTTGTTTGATCTCACTTACAACGAAAACTACAGAAGAAAATGGAAGAAAACGCACAGCAGCGGAAAATATTAAAAGCAATATTGGAAAATACTCGTTCCTAGAACAAAACTGAGAGGCGTGCAGTGTTTCAGACCAGCGAATACCGGCGCGACGCTATACGTTGCTTTTATCGGCGCAGTCCCGTTTCGTGGCTCACTGGCAGCGCCAGCTAAAACCGAGCAGAGAGAGCGGTTTCTCTCATAAAAAATTCGCGCCAGAGAATCACTTGGACAAACAAATGTAAAAGTAAACAAATGAAAGCTCTAAGGAAAGCGGGCCACACTTTTCTGAACAGCGTTGGTCTGTTGAAGAGGAGACGTCAGGACGAGTGAAAGAGATGGACACATCAAGGGCTTCGCTTCTTCGGTGCAGAGCGGGAAACCTGCGTACCCGTGCGGCGTATCTGCGGCCTGCCCAAAATTCACGCACCCAGTGAGCGAAAACGGGGACTGGTCGAAGTGCGACTATAGGCGTCAGAGTGATGCAAGGCGAGCGAATGCTGAAGGAAAAAAAGTGCGAAGGAGCATGAACAAGCATCTCGAACAAAGTTGCACGCCTATACGAGAGGTTTCCAAGAAAACACAATGTCTTTGCCGTAACTGGGAGCTTTCAGAGGACCGGCAACGGTCGCCTGAAGAAATCTCGGACATGGTGGTGACGAAAGTTGTCTCTATCGAAACAAAAAGATGAAGAAACCAGTGCCGTGCAGGTATACCTTGTGATTCGCTTATTGTTTGTATCACATTGACAAATTTTATCGTTCTGTCATTGAGTCCTCCTTCGCAGCCTTTGGAGGAATTACAGACTGTAAAAATGAAGAATGTGTGCCTTTCTATAAGCCTTCCGCGGGCGTAAAGAGTATGTAAGCAATCAATTTGTAATACGCTGGTGTTGTGCTGCTTGAGCAGATATCGTAGTATCGACGGACGAGCGTCGTAAAACGCGCACGAAATTTCTAGGGTCCTATATGAGCGAGAAATGAGGAACATGAGAGACGATGCAAGCCTGAGGCACCGTTTAAGATCGTAAAGGATGGGAACGCACGACACAAGTGTACAGAAAAAAAAAGTCACAAACGTGTACAACAGCATAATGATGATAGCTGTAACATAGCTCCGTACAGACAGGACCATCCGAATTTAAAGCGAGGCGTGCAGATCTGGCTAATTAAGATTCCACTTTGATATGACCAGCGCAGAACATACACTGAACACTCACACACTGAAAAGATAACTAAAAATCCTTGCTACGCTTGTCTTTCATGTTCTGCCTCTGTTCTTGCTCTGGTCGTATAAAAATACAAAGCCACAACACGCAAATGAACGTTTACACGTTTCTCACATACTCCACCAACCAACTTTGGTTAACTATTTGTTCTGTGTGATTATACGTAAGATAAAATTAAGGGCTCATTTTTTTATTTTTTAATGATAATGGGCAACGAAGCCAACGAAATTAAGGGGCAAATTATTGGCAGTAACTAGGATATGAATGCGAAAAAACTAATGCAAGGAACTGTGAAGTGGACGAAAAGACAAATTTCGGCCGCCACGGACCAGACCTGAGACCTTCGAGTAATGCACCCGATGCCCTGCAAACTGAGCCACAGCTGTGACAGTCTTCCCGTGCTCTTTGTAGGGTATATATCTGTGCACTTCAATCGCGGAGTTAGTCGGCGTTATTCGAAGGTTGCAGATTCGCTCGGTTGCAGCGGCAAATCGTCTTTTTGTTCATTTTGATTTCTCCGCACTTATACCGCAATTACTTTGAGTAAAGCTTTTCATATAACCTACGCTGAGCGCTGCTCTTCTTTCACGCGTCTCCATAACTCGGTTTAAATCACAATACTTATTTTACAGCGTCTAAACTTCGCCTCCCCCTCCTCTTCCCCATCACCTGCGCCGTTACATCCAGGCCGAGCAAAAATACACACAACGCCAAGTGAGAGAGGCAGAGATAAACTACGAATGTCACGCCTTTTCCAAGCTCGACGAAGCGGGCGAGCAGAGCCATGTTTCTTTCGCGTAGGAACAACCAACCACTTGTCATTTTTTTGTGTATTTACTTAAAAAAAGGCGTCAGCGTCGCCTCTGCGTCTGAGATTACACACATGCAGTTGGTTCGCGCTAGCGTGCTCTGGCGCTGGTCCGAGCGTTCATCGTAGGCAGAGCGTACACGTAACGCTCACAGCGCGGGACTTAGAGCTCTGCCTCGACGTTTACGCCGCCTTCATCTCTTTCTTTCTCGCGCCTTCGGCTCGCTTCCCTTAGAAGATGAGGCTTCGGAGGAGGAGCAAAACATCGACAAAGTACGAGACGATACCGGGAGCCTTCTGCCTAGTGCGGTCCAGGATCGTTGTAACGAAACCCACGGGGGTGGAGGAAGCAAACGAGGCTGAATGAAAAAAAAAAGTTGCGATATGAAAAGAGAAAAGAATGAAAAAATATAAAGAAGAAGACGAGTTTCGATGGTCGTGGCGTCGTGGGCAGGGAATAAGGGCGAGTTAGGGACGGAAAGGAGCCTGGGGCTCGGGCAAAAGCGGGGGGCGGCTCGTTCTTTCGGAAGCACGGTGGACAGAACTTGGGGAGAAAAAAAACCCAGGCGTATACGTAGTTTTACTCGGGTGAAAAAAAAATAGGAAAGCTTGTTTATATGTGTACACTTTATTTTGTACAGCCATCTTCCTTTTTTTTCCTCGCTACGGGACTGAAGTAATGAGATAGAAGCAAACGCTGGGGCAAGGGAGGAGGGGAGGAGAAGAAAGGCTGAGTGAACTAGCAGGGAAGGAACCAAAATTGAAAAAAAAAGGGGGACAAGCGCTAACCGCGTGCTCTTGCCAGCACAGGCGTAACGCTCGGACCTAGGCCGCTACAACAAAACTAAAGCGAAAAAGTTAGAAATACGAGGCTAAAGAAATTGGGAAAGTAAGGAGGGTTGGGCCGAGAGAGGAACGCGCGAAAAGGGGATTCGAGCTGTGCTCGTGCTGGGCGGGCAGCGAGCGACGGACATCGGCGTCGGCGGCGGCGTGCGCCCAAAGGCGCGCTAACGGTACCCGCACGCGCCAGGCGTCGCCCGAGCTTCGCGCTGCTCACGCTCTTAACGCTCGTCGCCACCGAGTGCGCAGCGCGGAGGCGTAGCTAGATCCAGAACACCAACAAACTGAAAAAAAAGAAGAAAATAAATACCATGAAAACTTTGGACGAAAAAAGGGAAACTGGAACAAACTCGGCAGACCAAAAAGCACGAAAGGGATGAGACTCGGAAAAGTCGGGAAAGAAAGAAATGGGAGCCGTGGGAAGCAAAAAAAAGATGGGCTAGAAGGGATGAGCGGGAAAACCAAGGCGGAGAAAAGGGGAGGGAAGAATGGAATGAGACGAATGGAGAAAGCGAGACGCGATAAGAGAAAGGGGAAAAGAGGGAAGAGAAAGGAAGGCAGCCGGAGCAGCACGCGGACGAGTCAAGGCTTGAGCAACAACAAGTTCTGCCGCCCTTCTGCCTCTCCGCCCCCCTGGTGGACGGCTCTGGCGGGAGCGCCTACTTCCATTTTCTTTTTAGCGCTCCTTCACGGCGCGTCCGTACGGTCTCGACACCATCTCCCTAGCGAGAAACTCGGGAGCAGAAGAGGAGCAAAGAAATAGTAAAAAAAATAGAGATAAAGAAAACCCGGCGGGACGCGAAGGAAGCCGTTGCACCAGAAGTAGGGCTCTGAGCGTAAGAAGCAAACAACAAGACGTAGGACCTCACACGGGAGAAAAAAAAAACGGGAAAAAAGGACGAAAGGATAGGCGGACCTACGCAGCAAAGTACGGCGGCCTAGCGAGAAAGAAGGAAGGAGAGAATCTTCGTGGAGTCTCGGCTTCCCTCAGGGGGTTTCGGAAGGAAGTTTCCTCTTCTCTTTCTTTTTCACATTCCTTTATTTTTCCCGCCTATCCCTATTCCTGTTCTTTTTTCCTCGGCCCTGCTCGATCTCCTCTTTCGGACCCGTCGGCTGGCCGCGCCGCCGACGCCGACCAACCATCCCTCCCCACTTCCCCTCCAGGACTGAGCGCCAGCAGCAGCCTATACTTGGCCGGCACGACGACGAGCCTGCATCTTTGCTTCTGCTGCCATCCGAGTCACCTTTCCCGTTCTTCCCTTTTTTGCGTCTTTTTTCCCGTACTTCTATCCGGCGGTCCGTAGCTTCTTCTTTTTTTTCCTCCCTATACTAGGCGAGCCCCATATCCCCTTCTTCCATCCTACCACCATCCCACTTTCCAGGCGTTCGGCCCACGGCAATTTTTTTTCCTTTACTTCGCAGCCCCTACGACATCGACGACGACGCTCGCGAAACTTCTTTTTTGTCTATTTTCCAAACTTCTTGTCTTCCCTTGTTTTCCTTTTTATTTTCCTCGGTCCTCTAACTCGGCTGTCCGTGCGGCAAAGCGGACGCGTGGGCCAGCTCTCTCGCCTGGTCCCCTGCACGCGTATATGTGCGTGCGTGCTTTGGGGGCTTCTGGCTTGGCAGTTTGTGACTTCAGGGCCGACGGGAAAAAAGGAAGGAGGCTGCAGCAGTAGTAGCAGTAGCGGGAAAAGAGCCCAGAACTGGAACCAAGGAAGCGAATGAACAGTTCGGTGTGTGTGTGGGAGGGTGGCGCAGGGCAACCGAGCGGTGACGACCATGGCTCCTTTCCTGCTGCTGGTGGTGATCTCGTGCCCAGCTTCCTGTCCTTCTAGCACTGGCAAAACAGCCCGACAGCCCGGCAGCGGCGGCAGCGACAGCTAGCGCTGCGCCAGGCACGGGTCTGCTTCTTCCTGTGTCACGGCTTCACTGCATCATTCGTTCTTGTTTGGATGTCCTTTTATTTCTCTAGTTTTTTTTTTTGACTCTCGGGCCATCGAGCCACGAGCGAACACCGGCGCCTCTTCTTGGGTCGACCGTCGTCGTCGACGCCAAGCCAAGCCAAGTTTCTTCTTGACCCTTGACTTCCCTTTCTTCTTTCTCTGTCTCTCTCTCACTGTTCTTTTGCCGGTAGCAGCTTCCCGTGTTACTGCCACTGATTCCGCTATACTATATTTCCCATTTAGCCGAAACCGATAGGTATTTTATCCAAGAGTCACCATTTATCTTTATTTTATCTGTTGGACTGCTCAAAACATAATCGCATAAAAATCGTCACAGGCACTTTCTAATGTTCCCTTCTTTAACTTACTGACATGCGTTGATCGGACTGTTTCTTATCTAGCAGTTTCAAGGCACAATGCTCAGGGCTCCAATGTATTCTTAATATATATATATATATATATATATATATATATATATATATATATATATATATATATATATATATATATATATATATCGCCCTTTCTTACAGCCATTTCGGTCCTGTTCGCCTTTCGTACCCGAGTGTTCCCATTTGAGCATTTTTTTATGTCTCTTTGTTCTTTCAGCACCAGAAACTACAAGTATCTCATTCCCCCCAGAATGTCCGGCTCAATTCTCAGCTTCGTATCCGTTCCTATACTTTATTCATTCCCACGGCAGATGATTTTGCCACCACCGGCGCCGCCATGGTCGCGCATCAGACCGCCAGATGGCGACCTCATCCCTACGTGACGGAACCATGCTTTTTTTTAAATAACGTAATTTCTCTTCGTTCGCTACTTCTATTTTAGCTTTCCGTTCAGCGCGGATGGAATCCGACAGCCATCGCACAAAAGTACGCCCCATCCGATTTCGTTCCAGCTAAGGGAAAATATAACAGCAAAAAAAAAAAGCTGAGCTAGGACACGAGTCGCATCGATGGCAAAGCCACGTTAGTCTTAGTTTACCTAGCAGATGTAACTTAGAAACATAAAAAAGTATGGGTACCTCTAGTAAGCAAATGGGGGCGTAAACAGGTCCGACATGGAAGAATCGCGACATCGGTTATTTACGTTGGTGCCCCCAAGGCTCCGTTGTCTGTTATTTTATCTTTATGTGGTTGTTCACGCTTGTCTCCAGAAGGAGTAGAAGAGAAATATAAGAATGCCTAGCAGGCACAACGGAAGTGACGTAGATAGAAGGAAGCCAATGGTACATAGTAAGGAGAAGATTCAGTTCGGTCATTGGCGGCGTGGAGAGAAGTTTCCAAACGTCATTTGCGTGAGGAAGCTACACAGCTACAGGACGAGCTCATGGTACGGAACCAAGGCCGCCATTTCACTTGGTAGCTAAAACAAAGCGTCTAAATCTAACTTAACTTTCTGCAAGTCGTTCCTGTCCTCACTTTCAGCACGATCGTGCGTTGTACGCATGCTCTACCATAGGATCTAGTTCGAGATGTGGCACATCGGCGCCACTACAAGCCTCTCGAACGAAATGATTCAAAAAGACAGTTGTATATGGCAAGAACCAGGACATCCACTTTCTTAGAAAAAAAAAAGTGGTAGTACTTGCTAACTTTGGGGTATTAATGGTTTGTCACATATGTTGCAGCCCTGGTAGTAAGCGCAGTTAGTAACGGCGAGGGTGGTAAGAGTTAGAACCCTTGCCGCTACTACCAGCACTTAGCAACTGTTACTTGTCACACCTGTCCCGTTATTAGGGAGGCGATCGCCGGGCTAATTCCAAGAGCCGAAGTATCGGCCCCCCGAACCGCACCACGAAAGCGTGGACAATTTAGAAGTGGTCCTTATTGGTGCGCCAGCGGACGCCGGCTGTGGCCCAAAGAACAAGACAGAGCCGAGAGTTGATAAACAAACAAAATTATATTCTCATTAACGGCAGATCAAAAACAATACACACGTATGCACACTCCACAATAGTTACATACAATACGTCACCAAACAGACAATGTACTACACAGTACAATCAACCACACTTGAAACAACGGACACAGACAACAATACGCACTACAATGCAGTCACATGCATTGAACAACCAAGACACTTAAAGACTAAAGAGATATAAAAACTATTCAGTCCAAAGTCCTTGGAACAAAAGTCTGAATGATACTCTTCCGAGAATCACTCACTCAAAGTCCAGCGTTGTTGCCGTTCCGCAGCTCTCGAAGTTTCTCTTCCAGGAAACTTCCCGTCTTCAATTGGCCACTCTTCAAACTTCAACTTCTTCGCCCGAACACGTCGGCTTCACGCACGCAGCTGTTGCCACGCGTCCTCGCTCAATAGCGGTAAACCCACGCTCTTGCCTGTAGCTCGAGCCGTCCCTACGGACCAAAACTTCGCCGACTACACGGCGGAATCTCTACGCACTCTGGCGCTCACTTCCGTCTCCTCCTGTTCTGTCACTACGGGCAGAACCTTCGCCGACTACACGGCGGAATTCCTACGCGCTCCGGCGCTAACGTTCCGTCTTCTCCTGCTTTCTCGTCTCGGCCGCTCGATTAAATACCTTCCGCGCCACTTTCCAGAATTTTCTCGTCCTTTCGTCGGCGCGATACGCAGCGAAGGCTGGAGAGAGGCGAGACGGTTTGTCAGCCCTCCGCGTCGGGTGACTCAGCTCGGCGTAGCCACGCCTCCTTCGTTCTGGAAATTTCTAGCGCTTGCCCGGCCGCCGCTGTGGGGTGAGGAGGTTCGTCTGCGAAGCCGTGCTTCTGCGGGGAGAGCGCGCGCCCGGGAGCCTTGGATGTTTGCTTTCTTTTTTTTTTCTTTTTACCTCGCGGTGTTTCTACCGCCCGTTGTCGCAAGGATTTGGCGGCGCGCTCTCTTTTTAGCGCTCGTTCTGTGACACTGCCCCCCACTTTAAGAATATTATCTCATAATATTCAAAACCACACAAACGAGCGCGGAAAGTCACCACACACTCTCACAGACTGTAACACCATCAGTCGCTCATAACACTTCACATTCACAATAGATCACGCAATACAATCTTACATTGTAGTTCAATTCCACAACATATGAAATATAGCCACAGGTACATGCCTACAACACTTCATCCCACATTCCAAACAATACAAACGTACAAAGTTCTGTCGATACAACAATTATACCACACTTTACATCACATCATCGCACAGAACACTGACTCGCTCGACATACACTTGAGACACAGGATAACAAGAACAATAACACAACATATGGCACTCAACCCTGCCAAACACAATCTGATTCCACCTCAGCACCTATCTTGAGTACTTCGAACAGCGCTTGCGCCCTTTCTTGCGGTGCTCGCTCGACTTCTTGTTTTTCCACGTTCCCTTTCGGCGAGCCCTTTCCAACGACGATATCTGAGGCGTCGTCTCAGCCATCGTTGTCTCTTCCGACACCGTTAACGCGTCATTCCATTCGACGGGTCCTGTCTGTTTATTTACCCGCTTGATCATACTTCTACATTTTTCCCGACTGGCCAACTCCGTCTCCTTTACACTGTCGGTCGGTTGAGGGCGTGCCGACGTAAGTCCGGTTGCTCGGCCCGTGAACTGATTCGACACGATCGTCTTCTCCTTCGCTGTCTCTTGCGCCGCAGCTTCCCCTTGGGCTCTAGTGAGACCCGTCACGGGATGTTCCTCCACTGTATCTCGCGGCCGCTGTGTTGGCGAGGGCTCTATTTTCGGGTCTTCTCCCAAACATTCTGGATCACTTGGCCCTCGCGCCCCGTCGATGTTTCCGATGACAAGGTCATACAGGGGGGTCGTCATGCATAACGCAGTAACCTTCCCGCTGAAGTACGGGGTTTCAACCTCAATTTCTGCTTCGGGAAGCATCCGGACCGTACGGTCAATTAGGCAAACCGGTTTCGTTCTGCCTGTCAACTCTCTTTCCCGTACCAAATTTCTTCTCACGATAACCGTGGAGCTACCGGTGTCTCTTAGAACCGTAATCTTCTTGCCTGCAATCTTTCCAGGAAGCGTTGGCATTCCCTTCGTAACACCGGTTGGCTGTTTTGACATTACAGCCCCCACAATAGGAATTTTCTCCCCATTCTTCAACTCTACGAATCCATCGGTGACGGCATTATTATCAGATTTCGGTGCCGCTTGCACACAAGATACCTGGTGAGTTTGACTCACTCCGTTCCGACAAGCGTCTGCTTTGTGCCCAGTCTGACCACACTTAAAACATTTTACAACCGTAGGGCTCGTAAAGATCGTTCGACAGTTTTTCGCGCGATGACCCACTCGGTTACACAGAAAACATCGCTGCATGCTCTCTGGTGCACGCTTCTTTTCTTCAGTAGCCAATTTCTTCGAATCCTCGGGACAATCCTTCTTGACCTTGGCCAAATTAGTTCCTCCTTGCGCTTCTAAGAATTGATCAGCCAATTCAAGCATTCCTTCAAATGACTCCGCCTTCCTCTCTTTCAAATACAGCGACAGGCTTGGGTGGCAACTAGTAAGAAATTGTTCTTTAATTAACAGCTCTCTAAGCTCATCGTACTCCTGTGCTGTCCCTGAAAGTTCAATCCATCTGTCGAAATAATGGCAAAGTCGGGCGGCATACTGCGTAGCCGTCTCACCGTCAGCTGGTTTTCCTGTCCGAAATCTGTCCCGGAATCCTTCTACAGTAAATCTAAATCGCTTCAGCAAAGCAGCTTTTACCTTTGCGTAGTTGGCTGCATCGGTCGGCGTCAGCCTACCGTACACACTGAGCGCTTCACCACTCAAGCAAGTACTCAAAGCAGTTGCCCATTGATGTTCCGGCCAATTCTGGCTCTTCGCAATCGTCTCAAATCGGTGGAGGTACGCGTCTAGGTCGTCCTTCCTTTCATCAAACGCTACGAGCAGCTTGCTTGGGTTCAAGCGGAAGCCGTGATACTCTCGTTCGCTGCTTTCAACTCTAGCTTGGACCGGAGTTTCACTTCGCTGTTGCAAACGGAGCCGCTCGAGTTCTATCTCGTGCTGTCGCTGCCGTTCCCTTTCCTCTCTTTCTTCTTTCGCCCTCTCAGCTGCCAACCTCTCTCTCTCCAGCTCCAACTTCAATTGCTGCTCTCGTTCTTCCTTCAGCTGTCGCTCTTTTGCCTCTCTTTCTTCTTTCAGCTGTCGCTCCTTTGCTTCTCTTTCTTCTCTGGCCCTTTCAGCGGCCAGCCTTTCTCTCTCCAACTCAGCTGCCTTTTCCTCCTTGGCCCTCTCTGCCGCCAACCTCTCTCTTTCCAGCTCGGCTGCTTTTTCTTCTTTGGCTCTCTCTTTTTCTTCTTTTTCCTTCTGGGTGACCCACTTCCGTAGTTCGGCGCCAGAAAGACCCATCTTTTCACCAAGAGCAACTAACTTTTCGAGATCCATTGTGTCTCGCAACTCGCAACTAAAACCTTGCCGCGTGCAAAAAGTATCTGCCTAAATCAGTCTATCGGAACACTCTCCTGCACTCGTTAACGAGAACACTGAACAACACACAAAATCGTTCCGATAGCACTATCAACAACTCGAGGCTCTTTCTCACTACTTTGGACACACTGTGCACCAAAAGGTCCTGTTTCGCGGACGCCAGATTAATTGTCACACCTGTCCCGTTTATTAGGGAGGCGATCGCCGGGCTAATTCCAAGAGCCGAAGTATCGGCCCCCCGAACCGCACCACGAAAGCGTGGACAATTTAGAAGTGGTCCTTATTGGTGCGCCAGCGGACGCCGGCTGTGGCCCAAAGAACAAGACAGAGCCGAGAGTTGATAAACAAACAAAATTATATTCTCATTAACGGCAGATCAAAAACAATACACACGTATGCACACTCCACAATAGTTACATACAATACGTCACCAAACAGACAATGTACTACACAGTACAATCAACCACACTTGAAACAACGGACACAGACAACAATACGCACTACAATGCAGTCACATGCATTGAACAACCAAGACACTTAAAGACTAAAGAGATATAAAAACTATTCAGTCCAAAGTCCTTGGAACAAAAGTCTGAATGATACTCTTCCGAGAATCACTCACTCAAAGTCCAGCGTTGTTGCCGTTCCGCAGCTCTCGAAGTTTCTCTTCCAGGAAACTTCCCGTCTTCAATTGGCCACTCTTCAAACTTCAACTTCTTCGCCCGAACACGTCGGCTTCACGCACGCAGCTGTTGCCACGCGTCCTCGCTCAATAGCGGTAAACCCACGCTCTTGCCTGTAGCTCGAGCCGTCCCTACGGACCAAAACTTCGCCGACTACACGGCGGAATCTCTACGCACTCTGGCGCTCACTTCCGTCTCCTCCTGTTCTGTCACTACGGGCAGAACCTTCGCCGACTACACGGCGGAATTCCTACGCGCTCCGGCGCTAACGTTCCGTCTTCTCCTGCTTTCTCGTCTCGGCCGCTCGATTAAATACCTTCCGCGCCACTTTCCAGAATTTTCTCGTCCTTTCGTCGGCGCGATACGCAGCGAAGGCTGGAGAGAGGCGAGACGGTTTGTCAGCCCTCCGCGTCGGGTGACTCAGCTCGGCGTAGCCACGCCTCCTTCGTTCTGGAAATTTCTAGCGCTTGCCCGGCCGCCGCTGTGGGGTGAGGAGGTTCGTCTGCGAAGCCGTGCTTCTGCGGGGAGAGCGCGCGCCCGGGAGCCTTGGATGTTTGCTTTCTTTTTTTTTTCTTTTTACCTCGCGGCGTTTCTACCGCCCGTTGTCGCAAGGATTTGGCGGCGCGCTCTCTTTTTAGCGCTCGTTCTGTGACATACTACCCCCGCCGTTACTACTCAAAGGTAGTAACTTTCGAAGGTCTGAAGAAGAAAAGTAGTGACCGATACTACCTTGTTTATTTATTTTGGCATATTGATTCTCCACTGCTAATGTTCGCCAATTAATGTCTCATCACTAAACAACTTCAGGTAATGAAGCGTGGTGTGTGTCATGAACGCGAATACATAGACCTAACAAGTTCACAAGTTCACAATGAGCAGATTCGTCGTTCATGATTTCAAACGAACAAAAAGGGTTGACTGGAACTTGTCAATTTATATCAGATCCCTCGAACACGTTTTCAGAGCAGTTCAAGTCATTCAAACGCAGCTCCGATCTCTGCTGTTGAAGACCAGCGAAGATATACAGTGTCTTTTTTATTGTAATAGCTGGGAATATAGGGATTCTATGCTGACATGCTGTCGATGTATTACACTCGCCATGACAAACACGGCCAATAGGATTTTTTGGGTCTTATGATCAATTATGGCCAATATAACTTGCTCATTCGTGTCACGTCATCGAAAGACTTGGCAACTGCGGAAGAAAATACTAATGTCCAGATGTGGGCATACAAGAAACGTCTCTCAGGTCATGATTAATATAGAAAGAAGATTTTAAAAATAGTCAGTTATAAGTAAACATGACATACTTTTTAGTCGGCGCACTTGTTTTGATAGTGTTCTGTCATTTCGTAACCTCTCTGTCTTAATTTTTAACGGATTCATTTTTCCTGAATGAACACTGGAATAAGATGCCCTTTCAGTAGCAGAACATTTAATGTAGAATATCTCTTCATCGAATGCGCTCTGCTTATCCCTGTGATTCCCAGGGCATTATTTAGTATATTATGCGCTGCTATATTACTTTAATAACGCAGACTTCACCTGTAGCCCTAACCCTGTGGACGTCCTTGTGGTGACTTAATACATTGGAGTGAGTTTCGTGAAGTGAAAATATCATTGAACTAACTATTATTTAAATAGGATTCCAGTAAATGCGTTAAAGTGAATACTATAGTTTCGATACGGTGCTGTATTTTTTCTTAATAGCGATTTTAGTTGGCTACTACAAGGTTAAGGAAACATTGTACAGTTTCTTTTTTTTTCTATGGGCGAGACTTAAAAGATGTTGGTGCCTTCAAGCCGGCGGCCCCAACCTCTCTTCTAATACGAGTTTTTCTGTCCCTGGCAAAGAAAATCGACGCAGGCGGCAACACCCTTTTAAAACTCACCACATAAAAGAATGTTTGGCTGTTAAGAGAGGGCAAATATTTCTGGACAGGAGTCACTGATGCCACTGCTTTGTCGATTTTACAGGGCAAATAGGTGAGCCACCATGTTGTTGTGACGTTTGTTCGAAACAGCTCTCGTGAGCGGCGCTGCTGTTACGAGCACATTTGGCACGTAGGCGCGTACCAAGCGGCACAACTTAAAAGATGAAACGAATTCCCTATTCTCTCAAAGTTGTGTTTTCAGGTGTGACTCAAGATTTTACATTCCAGCCTACCAAGTTAAGCAAGTGTTTCATTACTTAAATGGTTTAATTCTACCAACGTATGTGATCAACGATGTGATAAAAATTATTCTGCTTGCGAGAACGCGTTGAGATCACTAAAGACCCCATGGTTCCCTTCATAAATAGCTTGACCTGCACTAAAACGGGTAGTGTGTGCAATTCAGCGTAACGCTAAAAAAACTCGGGATCTCGCTGGTAGAATTATGAATTACATGTTTCGATTCAATAAATTTCAGCTTTACTTCAAGTTTCCCCTGGGGAGACCGAGCCTAAAGGCTTTAATCGTCCAACGGTTGCCTCTGCCCACGGGACCTCACAGCAGGCCTGTATACGAACGCAAAACTGTAACGATTAAAGCTACATTTATATGGGAAATAAATTACGTACAAAATGGAACGGTAGTCAAATCATACAACGGCGGATATTGCTACAATGGCAAGTATTGATGCTAATGGTACGATGACAAGAAAACAAAATCGAACTAACCAGAAAACAAAAAATACACAGGCATACAGAACAACAGAAATTTCCTCACATGAAAGAAAAACGTTGCCGCAACACGATTTCATACCTTCTGCTAATATTTCCTCTCCGATGCTCGTATTTATTAACATGTATAATATACTCGACACTGCATAATTAACTAACAACCGTAGTTGTAGCTTTAATTGCTACAAGACGTAGAAGTAATGCGTAGAACAGACAACCGGTGGAGATTAAGAGCAACAGAAAGGTTACGAAGGGACGGGAACCTGAGTCGGAAAAGTCAGAGAGTTAGATGCAAAGACGAAATTGGAAAATTCGCGGGGATAAAAGGGAATCAGTTCGCACACGATAGGCTAAACTGGACACTACTGGGTGAGGACTTCGTGCGGCAGTAAACCAACGTACGCTGATAATGATGGTGATTGTGGTGATGATGGTGATAATGATGAGCTAGCAACACAGTAAAGAAACAGTCAATCACCAACTTCAGTAGTAAAATGTGTGTTGAATACATGCTTCCTCCCCCTTTTTTTTTTGGCAGAATCAGTCCCGCAGATTATGTTTTCATATTTATTAAGGAAATACTCGATTTGATAATGTATTGCCTGGCTGCCGTAATTTGTCCTCACTTGAGGCAGTCGAAGCTAAACATTCCTGAACGTTTATCTGTCTGTTTTGGTAGAACTGTTTTATTTGAAGGCATTTGTGTTGCGTATAAACTGCATAAACTTATATATTTATAGATACAGATTTATTATGAAATGAACACCTTTGGAGTGCGTAAGTCCCGTATGTCTCCTATATAATTTTCAAATATACAAAGCACCATTTTTTGTCAAACAAATCATCTATTGTAATTTGTCCTCCAAACTAATTATTGAATTCCAAAACCACCATATGATTATGAGAGACGCCGTTGTGGAGGGCTCCGGAAATTTCAACCGCCTGGGGTTTTTTAACGTGAATTTAATCTGAGCCCACGGGCGTACAGCATTTTCGCCTCCATGGAAAACACAGCCGCTGCACACGGGGCTCGATCCCGCGACCTGCGGGTCAGCAGCCGAGCACCTTAGCCACCAGACCACCGCGGCAAGGCTTCCAAACTAAAGTACAGTGTGTCCGTTTAAATACACTAATAAGTAGCAGAGCTTTATTTTGAACCACAGTGGTATTAAAGAACTTATTCTCCGAATGCAACCCACGGTTTTGGCTATGCCTGCTGTGAAATATGAATATTGCGTATTCCATTTCATGTTTTTGTGGAACTTGACCGATTAAAATCCCTCTTCTTTCGACATAGAAACAACTCGCCCAACAGTCAACTCTTTTGAAGTTCTATATACTTTTGTTCGCACAGTTTGTGTGGATCTTTAACTATTTGCTATGTCACCTGCATTCCGCTTGTTTGGTAGTTAAAACAATATGTACCGTGTGTTATTGGTATTCAACTGCAGTACTATTATGTCAGCATATACTTCATTCTTTTAGATAGGAGTTAGTCATTGTTTTTTTTTTCTAGTAAGTTCATATCTTATGCACGGTTAAAATTACGTTGTGTCATTTGCATACATTACGATGTCTCGTTTAATATCTATACCAGCTATATCAATTCTATAAAGAATAGATAGTTGGCCCTGGTGTCAAATCGGACGGTACTCTAGTTGTGACGCTTCATCATCAAAAAGAATTTTTATGTAAAATAACTTTCTAAGTCACTTATTGCTGCAAATGAAAGGCGTACCAAAAATAAAATTATATTTACAACCAGAGTGATACGTTTATGCGACAAGGAGCCGCAGTACACTCCTTGCTCTCACGACGAAAGTCAACTGCATCGCTTGATTGAAGCACTCGCACTAATAAAACAGTTCATCGCTTAACTTACGCTTCGTCGTCAACTTCTAGTGGTAATATATATACATGAAATAGCTACTCGGCACAGAAACCTCGCAGGGCCGTTTCGACGTGTTTACTGACCCTACAGTCAAGCAGTGACCGTTTACCATAACAGTTACTAAAACTACCATGAGTATTAGTGAAAAAAAAGAATTGCGGATTAACCACAGGTGCTTTATAGCGCGGACGCCACCCGAGATGCGGCCCGTTTTCTTATATGAACCAAGAGCTCGACGTGCAAGCCATATTCACGTCTGTCGGCAGATGCACGCCAAACTGCCCCCATCTCCTGTTCAAACACTAAATATATAAAACGTGTTTTGAATGCGTAGAATGGTAGAATCAGTCATAACTTGACCGTAGAAAGTTTGGAGTAAGTCAGTTAACAATTAAATCTTTTGTGGTTGTCAGTTCGTTAGTTGTTTAGCTGGTTAGTAAGTTAGTCAGCAATTAGTTGGTCAGTTGTTCTGTTAGTAAGTCAGCCAGCAATTCGTTGGTCAGTTGGTCTGTTAGTAAGTCAGTCAGCAACTAGTTGGTCAGTTATTTATTTATTTATTTTTCATTTATTTATTTATTTATTTATTTATTTATTTATTTATTTATTTATTTATTTAGTTAGTCTTTTGAATGCGTGGAATGAAATAATCAAACATCCCTCTACTTTAGACGGTTATTTGATAGTTAGCAAGTTATACAGTAGGTTTGTCGGATAATTAGCTAGCTTGCCATTCGTCTAGTTAGTTAGTTAGTTAGTTAGTTAGTTAGTTAGTTAGTTAGTTAGTTAGTTAGTTAGTTTCGAGTTAGTCAGTTACTTGGTTAATTCGGTCACTTGGTCCAACTTGGTCAGTTATGTAGTTAGTTTGTGTATTTGTTTATCTGTTACGCAACATGGTATGTAACTCAATGAACCCCTAAAGAAACTTTATAATTCTTAACAGTTAGCATATCTATAGGAGACAAGTGTGCACCACAACCCCAGACATGAGATGCAGCCCCGTCAGAAGCACAAAAATATTTGAAGTTGAAGTTTGAACTTCAGGGGTATCTTTGCTTCCACTACAGAAACAAGGAGCAAGCGCAAAGCGCTACGAAGGCCTGACAAAGGCCTCCCGCTCCTGTTGGCACTTAGCAACAGCGGCACAAACGGCAATATGTAATACGTCATACTCTTTATATCAATATATTTAGGACGCCTGTTACATGTGACTTGTACGCATCGCGACTGAAAAAAAGAGACAACAACAAGCTATAGTTAAAATCGTTCAGCGAAAGATGGACGAAGTGAGCAAAACGGCCAGAGGTCGCGGCTGCTACACGTACGCGAGCGTTACATTGCGCTGCGTAAGTTTGCGCCTTTGTGCTTCTCTCTCGAATATATATATGGTACGTGTCGGCTTCTCTTCAAGGGCAAACAAATTTCGACAATGGCGCTCGGCAACGGGGCCGAACGCTCCGGTGCAACAAAAGGAGAGCCCTGCTTTGCAGGCCGCGTACAATCCCCCTTTTCTTTTTTAGTGACGTCGTTCGCCCCTTTTGTGTGTCCCGCAACACACGAGAGTCCACCACTCCTACGTGTCCCATTGTCACCTTGTAAGCCAATGTTGTGGCGGCTGTGTTTCGCACGGACGCCCGAGCCCCCGAACGCCTGGAGGCCCCTCAATGTCTCGCACGCATCATTCGTCAACAGGTTCTGGCGCCACGTTGCTTCGCACAAATCACTTTATTTCTACGATTAGCTGCGAAGCCGGTACAACGTGACACTCCCTTTACAAGGCGCGTCTGGTTAATGTCGCGAAAAAAAAGCGGTAATTTTATCAGACAAACTGTCGAAGAGAGTTCGGCTCCAGCTTTACTACGTCCTAACCTGTTATTCGGCGCGCGTACAAAGTAAAAAAAATAATGCGAAAGAAAATTATTATTGAGGGCAAGCGGTCATACTATGTACTTGATGTACAGATATGTAAATCGACGCTCGGTGCAAAAAAGTTAGAGGTCCCTAGCCTGCTATCGAGAGTTGCCAATGCCACCTAGAATTAGCGTACTAAAGCTTCTTTTATTTTTTCAGCCACTTGTAAAATTTGCCGATGTGTTGTCGAGCTCTCTGAGCTTATTTGCATTTTTCCAGGAAATTAAGTTATTTTAGTGGCCATCTCGTTCATAAATAACGCATTGATCGACGACTTTAAGGAGCGAAGCGATTTAAAAATGCGAATTTTTTTTTCCCGAAATGTCTCATTTTTCATATTTATTTGCTTTCAAATGCTTAGTTATTCCACTTTCACAAAAAAAACTGAAAATTTTATTTAAGCTTGAAGTAGGCTAAAGAAAGAGAGAATAAATTATTAGATAGGCAGGGAGGTCAAAAATAAGCTGTGGCCTCCAGTAATTGAGCTGCATCTGTAATTAAAACACGGCAACGAAGAAACTTGCAAATAGTGACGACAGTGAATCGCGCGTCTCCCTCAACAGGCGACGTGAAATATCTAAATATAACCACATGTGGAAGTGTGACCAATTTGTTGCACTGGGTATGCCTTAGGTGGAATAGAAAACCGCATAACTATGCCAGTGACCAAGCGCAAAAACCGCGAGATTGGCAGAAATGTTGTAAATTATAACAAAACAAACCCTTGCAAAACGCATAAACCCTGTCATAAGCCGTAGCAAAATACAACTACGCGATGCTAATTAATGTATACCATGGAACATCTATATGACTCGACAGAAACACCTGTAGCGCTTCCCTACGCGGCCGTTAAACGCGCCGAACAAACGTTTCAGAGAGCGAGGAGGAGAAATAGCGTATCAAAAATAACAAGGGCTAAAAGTAAACGACGAAAAAGTAGAAGCGAATACATCTTTACTCCCATATATCAAACGCTTTCAAATAAAGCGATGCCGCGGGAGCTCTATATGGACAAGCGAAAATATATATGCGTCATAAAAACAAGAGGCGAGCAAGAGAAGATAAATTCGAGGAAGATAAATAAAAAAAAGGCGATGGAAATAAAAGCGAGAGACCACTCAGAGACCTACGCCCATTCATAAAAGGGCCGGAAACGCTAAAAGCGACGCTGTAGTACCTACTCCATGTCAAGCAAGTGGAGGAAGCCGAGAGCGAGAGAGAGAGAGACGGGATGAAGGAAAGAGAGGGGTGGTAGAGGGAAAGCGCTTAGTGGTTCCTTCACATCCCTTCTCATTTTTCCCTCCTATAGCCAACTCTCGCAAGTCTATATATACGACGCTTCTTCACTCTAATATGTTTCGGCGAACAATCTACATTCCCTTGTGGCTGCTCATTCGTCTCTCCCGCTCTCATCTTAAAGCCGTCCCTCGACACACTGCACCGCGCTGTGCGTTTCTGACCCGCTTTGTAAGAGTAGCGTTTTTGCGGCGTTTACTGACAGCGAGCGCACGATAGAAAGTCAAACGAGGGCTAGACTGGGTACTGGTCAGCGCTGAAAAGTCCGAAGACACGCACTCTCCTTAGAAGACGAAAGAAACAAAACGGTAGGAGAGGCGAAGGAGGGAATGGGGAGGAGATGGGATGTATAGCGTGAAAGGGGAAACTCGGGGGGGGGGGGCAAAGAAAGACAAATGAGCTGGAGAGATGACGGCAGTTCAGCGCAGTGAGTAAAAAAAGGGGGGGAATGAGCAAACTGCACGCAGGTCGGCAGGAAGTTGGGAGAGACATAAATCAAAGTGGAACGCGGTTTAATGGAAACAAGATGGAGTCCCGAAGTGACAGTGGATAAACAGCAGTCGATTGAAGTTGGCGAAAGATGCGATTCGTGGCTCGTTATGTCAACGATATTGGGAAAGACAAATGGCGAGTTAAGTGATCCTCGAAGTTACCGAAAAAAATAAATAATAACCTATAGACTGCTATGGTGGAGCGAAATGCGCACGCACATACAGGAAGCAGGTTTGACTATGACCATTAAGCGCATGGTTGTACCGAAGAGGACGCCGTTCATGAGAGGCGTGGCTATGACGCATTTGACAACTCTATACCGACACTCGCCAGAGACGAACGATGCCGGCAAGCGCGCATTTTGCGACTAGCAGCACTTACAAGCGTCCGCTTGCGTTAAAGCATTAATTCGATAATTATAGTCTATGATACTTTAACGTTTACGACGTTCACAAGCTGGAGAAAAAGGATGTGCTAGCGCTAATAGAGGAGGGAAATGCGTCTATACTTCTGGATTTCTAGGAGAGGCTGACTGTCAAAATTACCCTACCATGCTTAAGCATAATCGTGCCTGATTAAGAACAAAGAAGGCCATCTATTGCAACTACGTAATAGGTCCCGTGGCTCTTCTCTGTTTTCCTTCCCATCATTCACATTGGACGGTGTAGCCCGTATCGCCCAATCGTCTGCTCAATCCCCCAGATCATCGCCTAAGCGAAGTCTTCATTTCCACCACGTCCGACAGTCCTTCTTAGAGCTTTCTTCTCATTCGCTTTTTTTTCCTGCAGCCTCCCTATTCCCTTCATTTCATTCATCCCTGTCGTGTAGTAGCAGTTGTCCTCGTTTTCCGGAGCAACAGACAGGCCGATTTCTCTCGTAGAGACATTTATACATATACACACAGATTTCCCACTCATCACCCTGCACCTCGACTATTTTGACGGCCGGATCACCTCCTTGCGAAAACACTGCAACCCCTCCTCCACCGATCCCCTCGATTCCCTTGTTTCCCTGCTTAGCCAAAGTCAAGACAAGCGTGTCCACTAGCGCCCTCTTTCGCAGCAGCCCTCATAAGTGTACATAAAGTCGCCTACTACAACAAAAGACAGACAAACGACGCCATAAATGGATCTCACTCCTCCAATTCCTTTCTCCCGCTTTCCGCTTCAGCGGCGGAGGAAGAGAGAACGACTGCTTCCAGAAAGCGAGGTGAAGTGTAATCGACCTTGGTCTACTCAGCCCGACATCCTTCTCGCCCCTCCCCCTCCACTTATATGAGCCACTATTTCGTCTCCCTCTTTATATGTACCGCTCCCTATATATTTCCCTACTTCTAATCCTATTTCTCTTCCTTTTCCCGCTCTGCGCCTTTTGTTATTCCTACGTCCAAGTCAGGAGAAAAAAAATAAGACGATAGAGAAAAAGAGAGCGTTAAGAAGTTGCGGGGGAACCGTATAGTTCTATAAGACGAAGACGAAGACGACGCGACATGGATGCGGATGGCGAAGAGAGCAAATTGTACGCCTCTGCTTCGCTACCTCTGCCTCCCTTCCACAGCCTGACGTTTATTTCCCCCCGAATCCCACTTCTTTAGGGGAAACAAGGTTCATACACCGTGAAAGCCAAACAGAGCGACGATGAAAGGGAGAAGAGGGCCACGTTGTTCCGACAACGAAGGCAAGCGAAATGATCAAGAGAGCAGAATTGGGGAATAAAAAGGGAGACGGTTTTATTGGCTCGTAGTAGGATGGATGTATGTCTACTTATAACCGACGCTCTTCATCGGCTTGTCGACGAAAAGCGTTGTGGAAGTGAGAAATACGAAATAAGAAGGAATAAAAAAATGGGGAAGGCAGCTCTCCCGGTTGCCGAATGCGCGACTCTGTCGACCACGGTAGGGAGAGAACGGGGTAAAATGGGGAAGAAGGGCGTAACTGAGTGCGTGCGTTTGTGAGCAATCTGTATACGTTGTCTCGCTACTCGAATAAGTGCTCTTTTTTGTTTTTCTTCTCCCCGCGTCTGGAATTTGATCCCGAAAGGGGTTTAAGGTCGAGCAAATTACTGGTCGTTTCCCCCCTTCGTTTATATCTCTGTGAGTCTTTCTTCCTGCATGCATTTTTCATTCGTTTCATAAAAGTGCCGTTTGCTCATGTCGTTTGCCTTTTCTTTCTTCGTTCTTGTGCGTCCCTAACTTTTCTCTTTTTATTCTTTTTGTTGTTTGGCGAAAGTATGGGTGTGAGTTCTTTGCTTACTTTCGCTATCCGTTCGTTTTCGAGTGGTCGTTACGTAACAGATCAGTTTGTCTTTTTTTTTCGGCTAAGAGACAGCATAATGGTCCGAAATCCAATGTGGCTGTAAAAAACGATTGCCGCGGGAAAAACGAGCGAGATGAGAGAGGAAAGGGCGGGAAAAGTGACTCCATCCCATGCCTGCTCGCGAGCTGCATGTAAAGAACGACGATTTAATGGATTGGGCTTTGGAGGCTTTTTTGCCGCCGCGGTCGCATAAAACGGCTCGGGGGGCGTGAAGCAAAACGACGCTTTAACACAGTGTACAGCGGCTCCTTCGATGCTTTAAGCCGGGCTTGTTCGAAGACCGTGTTGCTGAGCGTCTTACTACACCTGTCGCGCGTGAAGAAAGAGTAAACATTCAACCACTTCTCACTTCATTTTCGTTCCCTTTCTGTCTTTGTTGCTCACGTTTCTGTTTTCTGTTTTCTAATGATGAAAGCCATCTTGAGCTTCTAGGATTGTCTTTTGTTTCGGTGCATCTCTAGAAAAAATAAGTTGATGCTCTTTCCAGGCTGGGCTTGTTCGAAGGGTGTGACACTGAGCGTCTTGTTATGCCTGTCGCGTGCCCGGAAGGAATAGACAATTAACCACTTCACTCTTTAAAAGTTTATTACTCCTTTCGTGTCTGCTTCATTCTAAATACGAAAGCCATCGCGAGCTTTTCTAATTGCACCTTTCGTTTCTGTGCATTTTCAGAAAAAAAATGGGATAGCGATTTGAATGACTTGTAATATAGTTGTGCTGGCCGGCACGAGCACAGGATTAGAAAAAAATGTACAAGGTATTAACGCTAACAATTGGACTGTTTTAATAAGGAAAGATCAAATATTTAAACAATATGAGACGAAGTGAATGACAAGAAAAAGTTCAGATTACCCTATGTGTTATGAAATCTTGCAATAACGCAATTGCGACGATGGTCAAATGTTCTTGCAAACTGCGTTATTGCAAACGTTTCGTGACAAAATTTTCTGGGCTTTTCATATTTTTTTGTTGTAGTTGTCCACTGCCTTCCTTTAAAAGTAACTATTTCGTGCTTTTACAGCGAGAGCTCTTATGAGATCACAACTCAGGTCACGCGCAGTTGTCCACCGCCGCCGCCGCCGCCGGTGTCCGTAAACACCTTGCGCGAAATCAGAAAAAAAAACCTAGCACCAATGACACATAGGGGCTCAAACTCGAGTCCACTGCGTGCCAGCCCTAGTATTCTACCATTGAATTACGCCGGTGCTTGTAACTTGTCACACTTGCCTTAGGCAGGCTTGACTTAGCCCCAATGACACAGTGGGGCTCGAGCCCGGGCCCGCTTGGCGCCAGCCCAATATGCAATCCACTGAGTTACGCCGCTACTTGTTACTTGTTGTCAAGCTTGCTTTAGGCAGGCTTGATGTCGGGAAAGCAATCGCGTTTATACGATTTATAAAGCTTTTTTAAAACAGCGAAAGAACAACCAGTCGCCGCACAATGCGAATGGTGTAACGAGTGGGCCGTCCAATGCTCCAAACCATCACAAAATCTTGTTCTTGTTACCCTATTAACTGTGGCGCATATACCCACTTCAGCCATAATTCCTCATCGTCGTCGGCCACTGCATGAACAATTAACACAAAATTCCTAGCAAGTGTTTAGCGGATACCACGCTTCTCAGAATGGCAAAAAATAGCATAGCGAATGCCGGCCTACTATCCAAATAAATTTATTATAATGACCTAGTGGGTACCAAGCAATTGTACTTGCAGTAGTTACCCCATGAGTGTTTAGAAAAGGCTCTGAAAGGCCGCTCTTAATTTCTTGATTTCGCTGTGACTGTGCTGCGCCTTCCTCACAGGCCTGGCGTTTGTTTTTTTTTTTTTTTCATTAATCTTTCAGTTGTTACACAGTGCTTGGGTCAAGTACATTATTGAAGTATTGAGTTGATATTTTTTTCTTTGCCATCATGGCTCAAGAGGAGAGTTCTTTCAATTGAACAAGCCAAGGAAAGTTACATAAAACCGCTCGAGCACGTCTAATTAGGCAAACTGCGGTGTCCCTTCATTCGACATAAGAAAGTGCCTGTGCATATCACTTCGAATGAAAACAGAACAAGTCTTACTTGAAGATTCTATACGATGTTGCGCTAAACGTAATGGGATACGATGTCCGAAAAACACTATACATTTTCTGAACGTCAACCGGTGGTCGTATCATACAACATGAATAAATGTCACACATGTGAACATGCTGTCAACTGTCACCTCCAATGTATAGAACGTTACTAGACGTCATCCTAAGAAAGGTAGTAAATGCTAATCTTATACATAAGTAATGTTTGAGCCAATTTGTCATTGTAAATTGTTTCATCGCATGGTTATTATACAACAAACAGCATGCTTTGTTTCAAAGCGTATTCCTCGTCAGCTTATGTGCGATGCACAATAATGCAATCGCTCATGCTTGGTATGCGCATACTAGTTTAATTCATGGTTTTATGAATTTAAATTATCTCTTCATATGCATTTTACTGTGCTTCTGGGTTGGTCCTATATCCGTGTCAGCACAGCTATACGTAGGAATGTATGCGGCATTGAGGATATATGCTGGTCGACCAGTGTATATACATACACAAATATAAAATAAGGGTGGGTGTAAGCACCGCCATATTAGAACTGTTACCCTTTGTGTTTTGCATCTTTAACAACTAAACGAATAGTGTTATAGTAGACGCATACGCTCCAAAACATTTGGGTTTGTGCATACCATGTGACGTATAGCCATGTTCATATATGTCACGATATGCAACATCGGACAAGGTGGCAGTGCTGAAATTTAGGCCGGTTGGCTGAATTGTGTAACAGGGAGACAGCAAAGCCAGAGAAACCGACTAAAATTACCGACTTCAAGTATCCCAAGAAAGACTATTCGTCTTCAAGACATTATGTCCCGTTTCAATGCGTTGGTACTGTACAGCGCAAATATGGAAGCGTGGTGCCTAAACCATCGGAATCGCTTCTTTAACGCGGAGTCCTACCCCCTTCAGTCCTCGGAGGAACATCAATTAGACACCTGTCTCTCAAAACTGCGTGACGAATGTCGCACGCATGTATATATAGACTCCGGCAGCGAAAAGAGAGATAGAGAGAGAAGACTCCCAAGCGGTGACACACCAAGACTGGCGCGACTAGACAACATCCGCGGGGACAACCGGGAAGCTTCCGGCTTCGACGGGCCATTTTTCACGGAAGCGAGCGAAATATGAGGCCGAAGACGGGGTCAGAACTTGCAAGCGCTGAGCACGCAGAAGCGCACGATCTTCGCCTCCTGTCATCTGTCCACATATTTCATTCCCTATACTCCTGTTACATATATGTAACGCCGCCACGACTGCAGCTACAAAAAGAGTCCAATAAAATGAATGTTTTGTCGCTTCTTCATATCTTGGCTAGATTTCAAGAGCTAAGCACAGAGCCAGCGGTATTTCTCGTAAACGTTGCGTGAAGGGAACTTCCGTGTTTCTTTTGTGGTAGCGGAAGAGAGAAGTTTAAAGTCAGACGAGGACTGCGAGATAGAAACATTAAGAGTTATGTAACCTCGAGAGAATTTTGCCAAACTTGACATGCTGTGAAGTGACAAAAAATCACAGCATAATCGCAGAGTGAATGATGATGAGTGGGGCAAAGCGTCCGTCTGTCTGTCCGCCTGTACATCCGTCCCTCCGTCCATCCGTGCGTGCGTGCGTCCGTTCGTCCGTCCGTGCTCGGATCAAACCAGGGTCGTTTGGGTCATGCAGAGTGGGGATCGAAGCCGGGTCGGTTGCGTAACAAGCTGAAGTTGTATCACACGGCCACGAGTCTCCTTGTAAATACAGTGAAATGAACTCCCTCTACTTAGAAATGTAGTGAAAGTAACTTTCAGGCTTTACCAACACAAGCATCTTGTACAAATGCTCCACAATACAACATGAAATACTGAAGCTATAATGCGCGGTACAAGCGTCCGTTCCCAGCGAACTTCAGAACATGTGATTATCACAATGACTTCGTGATTTAAAGCCTAACTACAACACTAACTACAAAAAGTGCACACGCTACTGCACCTATTTTCTCAAGGCCACGTAGTGGGTACACAGCAAGTTCGAAAAGACTTCATGCACCAAGTGTTTGAAGTACGCACTAGGAACCGGACATCGCTATCGCCTTCAACTCTTAAAGGCGAAACTTCAGGGTTCCCTATAGCCTTTTTAACACTCTTTGGGTAGCTGCATGCTGCAAGCACACTTGCTGGGTACCCACTACGCTATCAATCATTGTGTAGTAGGCAGGCATTCATTTTGCCACCCTTCGTCATTCTTCTTAGAAGCGAGGTACCCGCTGCTCCCTTGCAAGGAACATTGTGCAACTTTATTGTGCTGTGAATGACGACGACCAAGAATTACGCCAGAAGCTTTTGTAATCCCCATAATCCCCCCCAGTGGGTATGCGACACACTTAATAGGTGGACAAGATCAAGCTTTTGTTGAGGGTCGGAGCATTCGACGGCCCACTCGTTGCGCGATTCGCATCATCATCTGCTTGTATCTTTGCTGTTGTAAAACGCTTTGTTACTCATATATTAACGCGATCGATATAAAGCCGGCCTAAGGCCACTTATCATTGGACTTACAGGCACCGTAATGGCTCAGTGGTAGAACACAGGGCTGATACGCAGGGAGTCCGGGTTCGAATCCCATTGTGTTATTGGTTTGCTTTATTTACTGAAATTTTCTTCTTTCGTGCGATAGTGGTTACTGACAACGGTGGCGGTGGCGGACAACCACGGCGCGCACACGACCCGTGTTGTGATCTCACAACAGCTTTCGCCCTAAAAGTCAGAAAACAAGTGATGCACACTGAACACCAAGGTAGCGGCGATAACGGTAATCTACCGTCGGGGATGTGATTTTCGGCAGAAAGAGTAGCATTAAGAGAGCGAACATTCGAGCATTATTGCCAGTGTTCTCGTCACTTCCCGAAAAAACTCGGCTAATCCTATCGTCCGCGCAGTCTTATCAAAAAAAGCCTTAAAACAATCGGTGCGTTTTCTACACATAGCGGCGTGCACCTGGGCCGAACGGCGGTAACTGCTTTTGTAGGTGAAACCAGATCACATCAAAATAAAATACAATAAGTGCAAGGGGAAATAACAATTTATCTTGAGCGCTAGACGCTGAGCTTAAGCCACTCGTACGACACCCCCCCCCCCCCCCCCATCACCTTCCTTAATTGATTGATATGTGGGGTTTGACGTTCCAAAACCACCATATGATTATGAGAGACGCCGTAGTGGAGGGCTCCGGAAATTTCGACCTCCTGGGGTTCTTTAACGTGCACCAAATCTGAGCACACAGGCCTACAGCATTTCCTCCTCCGTCGGAAATGCAGCCGCTGCAGCCGGGATTCGATCCCGCGACCTGCGGGTCAGCAGTCGAGTATCTTAGCCACTAGACCACCGCGGTGGGGCCATCACCTTCCTTAGAGTGCAGAAATAGCAAACGTGCACCGGATTTCATACACTCAAATTTAAGCGGAAATTGAAATTACTCATTTGAAAACGTTGTTTCGAAATGCGGGCATTTCGCGTGTGCTTAGCGAGAAAGCCAGGCAACCTTGAGACAGCACACGTGTGCTACCTTTATCGACATGTGCCACTTTGCGTCACCGGTGATTCTCCGAGTTCGATGCTGTGAGCACGTAACAATTATTTACGCTCGTTACTTTGTGAAACTTGGTGTAACGCACGCGTTTGATAGAAGCTCGCGTGAATGTCACTTCTGTATAAGCTTATCCAATTGATACTGTACCGTACAGACATTAGTATGTTAGTATCGGTGTTCAGTGCGATCGATCAGACCAACTAAAACGACAGGAAGAGCAGACGCGGATACAAGAAAAGATATCAAAATATTATGAACGCTGACTATTAACTGAAAAGAGGCGTTTTGGAGGAACAAACTTAACACAAGAACTTATTTGACTGGTAATGTAGACATGTTAACTCTAGCAAAGCTATATTTCTGGTCATATTACACTGACTAAACCACGTAATGCCCTCACAATGTTTAACATTTCGTTTAAAATGTCACTAAGTTTTGGTGTCGTCCATATTTTGCAGTTTGGATAGCCTGAACTTATCTTTCAGAATCACGACTGTCCTGTCTCTGTCATTTGTTCTTGTTCACAGCAGAGCTCGCCAGTCGTGAGGTTCGAACAAGCTGCTTCGTGCGTCTTATCGAGACAGGCGCTTGTGAATAGCTTCGATTCCTTTCGTGGTCAAGACAATTCATTACATGCAAAATTATACTTTATGGTGATGACGCCGACGTTACGACATCTTCGTTTCATTCAACTGAACCTAAGTGTCATACTAATTATTTTATAATCTACTATATTAAGTTGTAACAACTTCATGTATGAATCAGCCATTTTAGCAATATTCCCCGCTCTCTAGAATTTCATGAGACATCGATATGTTGCTTTGCCTATGGAAGCAGTTCACATCTGCTAAAGCTATATAGAAGACTCAAGGAATCTTCTCGCACAATGACGCAAGTGAAATGAATTCCCAACTATGTAAGAAACGACTGGACGTACACTAATCCGTCATTTCCTATAGTATTTTTTTCTCGTTTTACTTGCGCTATCACCACACCAGAAATTTTCTTCTGGTTAACCTCCCTGCCATTCACTTGACCTTTCTCTATTTCTCTCTCTTGAGAAGCTCAGCTGAAATGTCGGTGGTTTAAAATTTCTAATATAGCCAGAAATGAAGCGACATCTTTTCATAGTGATTCAACGGATGTTAGGCGTCGCTTAACGCTCTCTGCGACGCCTGCGGGACGGAAGAGACCCTTTGCGGCATATCTTCTGTGACTGTCGTCGCAATGCTAAGCAGTGACGATCCCTCTCAATCGCTCTCGCTCGTCTTGACAACAGAAAGATGACACTGTAGAAACTATTCTCCAATGTCACCCTGAAAATTCATCGAGAATTCAAGCAAACAAATATCTGAAATTCATAAGGACAACAGACTTGCACAAGAGGCGCGCCTGTGTGTATGTGCGTGTGTGTGTGTGTGCGCGCACGCACACACACACAAACACCCTGTGAAGGGTGTTTATGCCAAACTGTTCAATATTCCGGCTTTTCATCTCTGTCTTTCTTCCTCTCGTTTCCCTGAATTCCTTCTTAATTAAGGCCAATTTACAGGCTTTCTGTATCAATTAAGTTTTGTAAAAGACAAGGTCATACAAGTTTCGCAACATTCAGCAAGGCTGAGTAATCTGAAGTATAGCCGGGAAATAGTGAGAGGTGGACACTTTCTTCGACAATTTGCATATCCTCCCAACAATACAGGCAAGTTTCGTGTTTCTTTTCTGTAATAGATAATGGAATTTCCTAACCAAGACCATGATACGAGTAGGAAGCAAGCCGCAAGAGAGGGCTCCAGAAATTCCGACCATCTGGTGTTCCTTTAACGTGAACTGATATCGTCCAGCACACGGGTCTCAGAATTTCGGCTCCACCAAATTTAAAGGTGACCACTGTGGCCGGGATCGAACACACAACTTTCGGGTGAGAGTTGAACACCATGCTTCGTTTCTAAAGGTTCAAGTTAGACGAGACGTACTTTCTCCAGCCTTGGCAACCTGAAGGTCGCTTCGCCGTGAAACGCAGGTGACAAATAGACGAGGCGAGACGTCAAATGGCACTACGCATGCTGCTATCGAATCTCTACTTCAAAAAAAAAAAAGCAGTAAGAGCCAAATAGAGGGTGCCCTCTTGCATACGATTCGGCCGTCAAATTCAGATACAGGCCCTTCTGCGTAGCGCGCCCTTCCTTCAAGCGCGCACAAATCTTGACAGCTCCCGAGGAGGGCCTATCCGTTCCGTCGCCGTCCGCTTTCCCGCGGTGACAGCCGGGAGGCCGTTCTTTTCAATGTAACGGACCGAGTTGGCGACGCCCGCTTATAACCCCGGCAACATGCCAGCAGCGCCGAGCACGCGCAAAAGGTGACGCCGCCCAGACAGCGACCAAAGCCCTGGCGACAGCGAGGCACGAAAGGGTCGCGAAGTCGCACCTCCGCTTTTCGAGCCTAGCGAACGTGTGCTCCGCCACGAAACTCAATATGCGCTCCCGCGTTTGTATTTCACCGATAAAGATATTCCCTTAAATTTTTAACGCAATTTTAATTGCAGCAAATTACCACGATTTCTTACTTTTGTAGATGGGCAACCTACTCCTATCTAGAGAGAGAGAGAGAGAGATAAAGGTTGATTTGATTGATTTGTGAGGTTTAACGCCCCAAAACCACCCTATGATTATGAAAGACGCCGTAGTGGATGGCTCCGGAAATTTCTACCACCAGGGGTTCTTTAACGTGCACGCAAATCTGAGCACACGGGCCTACAACATTTCCGCCTCCATCGGAAATGCAGCCGCCGCAGCCGAGATTCGAACCCGCGACCTGCGTGAGAATGCGGAACATGAAACAAATCTCTCTTCCACTTTCTTTAAGGCCCGTATATCCTTCCCCATTCGTAGAGTAGCAAATTGGACATAATCTAGTTAACCCTCTTGTGCTCTTTGTCTCATCATTTTGATTAAAATCTGAAAGTTTATATATTCAATGTTTGTTCGCCCATTACACTACATGTCTTGAATGAAATCACGCCTCTAGGAAAGTGGCGTGGGGGAAAAAGAGCGTTCCCAGTACTTCCCTTCCGCAAGGAAGGTAATTGCTTGTCAAGACAAAATAAAACATGCCTGCTCTGCTAACACCAAACACTTATGTTTCGCGATCGCTTGATCATGAGTTGGTCATGGTTCCTTTCTATAATCAAACTAACATGTATCTTTAAATACTTCTTTTTTCTCGTTCTACCAATAACAGGAACCAGCTCCCCTATTCACTCGCTTCTTGCCCCTGTATAAAATTATTCAAAGGGCTATAGCTATTAATCTTTCGTCGAACTTCCCCCGAGTTCATCATTCTATTATTTTTTTAGTTGTTTGAGGCTAAACCTTAACAGTATAATACGTGCGCGAAGATCTAATGAATGCTGGAACAACGAAGTATACAGAAAGAACGCAAGCTCTAACTGGTTCATTCGTTATTAAAGCAGCTTAATATAATTCGCATTTTCTTGTGTTCGTCCTGTCTTTGCCCACATATCCTAGAATAAGACATGCACCAAATCACACAACAATAAATTCTTCTAAGATTCATAAGAGCTGTTTAATTTTATGCATACTAGGTACACAACGTTTATTATGCCAGGTGTCACTCTTCTTTATAATAATTATGACGATGATGAATGCGTACGTCTATGCATCACATCTTTTTTTTTGTTCATTTCTCTCCCCAATACTTCTATAGTCGAAGCAACCCTTCAATGATAAAAAATATCAGAATCAAGTGAAGTATTATCAAGCAAATATTTATAATCGAAGAAAGATTATCTTTTTTCTCCTTTATATTCAAGGCAGCGTTGTATACTCAGCCTTTCGTGTTCTGTATTTGTGTGTGTTTTCAAAGTGTTTACTTCCTTTCATTTTGTTTATTTTTTGTTTTTTAGTCTAACATCTGTTCTGTACAACTTTTCTTTTTCATTCGAGAGGAAAACAATCATTGGCGCACGCGCTACGTTGTATTCATGCTGCCTCTGATGTTCTTGTAATTTTCTTGTGGAAGCAGAGAAGCTCGTCAATTTTTCAAGCCAAAATTTTTTTTCCGATTCACTTCTTCAGACACAAAATGGTGACCTAATGCTGTACGATGGTTTCTTATAGATATACAGCCGCTAATCGTACGTACGAAAACTCAAAGCGTGGGTCGATTCGTTGAACTGCTAAAAGGATGGCTAACACGAAGACGTTTCTATTCTAAACTTCCTCTTTTTCTATTCTAGAGATGCGCACCTTAGCAAAGTCGACCGTTTTCGTCGAGATATTGCGTTAAAACCATAACATCTCACGGTTATTACGCACGCATGCTCAGCCTTAATATATGTATGCTTAATGGGCTAGGAATTATCGACAGCCATAAGGGCACGTGCGCAGTTGATGATGTAAGTACTGAAATTCAGGCAAGTTCACACAAGACTCATCATTTCAATGAAAGTTGAGCAATCATAACGCGAGAATTTGTTCAAAATAAGGGAAAAGAATTGGCAGGCGAATTCATTCCTTTTACGCATCCGTGTGGTGTCAATATACAGTGAAAGCAAGGTAGGCTTAGCAAATTTTGCTAATACCGTTGGAACTTTCACGGGAGATAAGTTTTCAGAGAGATGTATTGCTGCTGCCAGCATTTAGAAACCAAAGAAACGATGACCCTAGCATAATTTTGTTCTACTTCCGCACTTGTGATTTTTAAAATTTCTTTTCAAGCTATTTTTGATGCTTCTATTGAATCTTTTTCATCCGATTTTACTTAACTTATCAAGGCAGTTAGGCCTTCGCGCACGTATGTATGCCTCCAACGTTAGCGCAGATTCTTGCTTCTCTAACTCAATATTTTGTTCAGCATAAGCAAACCACAAAGTCGCAAAGCTGTCAAGCCCGAAAGAACACCTCTTCGAAAATCTACTTAATCTGTACACAGCTATCATGTTTTTCAGGAGCCCCGCCACGGTGGTCTAGTGGCTAAGGTACTCGGCTGCTGACCCGCAGGGCGCGGGTTCGAATCCCGGCTGCGGCGGCTGCATTTCCGATGGAGGCGGAAATGTTGTAGGCCCGTGTGCTCGGATTTCGGTGCACGTTAAAGAACCCCAGGTGGTCTAAATTTCCGGAGCCCTCCACTACGGCGTCTCTCATAATCATATAGTGGTATTTGGGACGTTAAACCCCACATATCAATAAATCAATCAATGTTTTTCAGGACGACGAACAGCTGGCATCGATATACCCTCCTCGTGTAACTTCCGCGGTGGCATCAAATCGTTTAGTCTACTGTGAAATTAAAGGGCCATTTTCTTTAACTGGGCTCTTCAATCACCCCGAATTAAAACACGGTAGAGTGGTTTGTTTATCGCCTTCATTACTTTTCCTGCAGGTTATACATCCCCTTCATCGCTCATTTTCATCATGAAACACGTGCAAAATGCCAGTACTACGAGTTGAGTCTACCAGGATTACGCACTTTCCGGTTGGACGCTGTTACCTCCACTGGCTCAGTCTAAAGCGAACATAACGAAATGAAACCACTCGATCGCGCACGATAGCAGGCTTGTGACTTCACGTCAAAACAAGGTAGGCGACAAATCGTAACGCATATCCCCCGTGTGTGAACCAATCGAGACCGTATTTCCACATGACGTCACGGCAATGGACTGCTGCCGTCACAAAGTGCGCCGAGAAGACAGGAAACACCAGAAGAAAATAACGCCCTCACTATTTGTACTTTAAAATACTGTTTCGATTCTTTTTTTTTTTAAGATGATTGCCAAAGGTCAATACAGCACGTACGAAAACGCAAGGCACCGCCCATGAGGGCCCATCGCTGCATGGTGTAAAGTCGTCGAGCTGTCACGCGGAACGGTCTAACAACGATGAACTCGCGCGACGAAGCTGCGCCAGCACCACGGCGGGACGGTTTGCAAAAGAAAGGGGTTCAAAATTTGGAGGAGGAGAACATGGGATACGAGGAGGAGGATGGGGAGTGCAGAACGCACCCTTTCATTGTCTGACGGACGGCGGCGGGAACCGCATGTGGCAAGCGTTTTCTTTTTCTCGCTCTCTTTCGGGCCACTTGTAGTTATTACCGACGAGAGAATCGAAGTTCGTGACGTCATCATTCGTTTTCCACGACCACGCTCGAAAAAGAAGGGTATTTCTCGTTTTGTGCGGAAGAGTGAAGGGATGAGAATAAGAATTATAGCTGGCGCGGCGCGCCCCCCTAGCTCGTGTTATATAACGCGCAGTTGCAGCCCAAGGAAGTGGCGCGCTTGCGCCCTGAGTCATATAGAGGGAGAGCGCGTTGAATACGGCGAGAGAAAAAGGAGAATCGTTGATTTTGGCGGGAGATTTCTAAAAATGAAAGCACTCTTTCTCTGTCTGCTCGCCACGTGGATTTGGAGAAGAAACTCGCTTCGCTTGTCGAGCAGGCTGGCGGGCGCAGATGCAGCGGTGTGCGTTCGCCGATTGTGCCGCTGTTATTAAACGATTTCTTCGAAAGCGCTAGCGTCGACTATGTGCGTAGCTTCCGAACGCGTTGAAGTGTCACAGTTCTTGTTCACCTGTGAACTGTTGGCTTACACCCACTGTGGGGTACTGGCCAGGAATTGCATAGCTTGACAAATTTTGCAGACAATGTATAAAATGTCATACACATTTCCATCTTCATCTGCGAATCGAAACAGTGCGCCTGAGGGATAGCCAGCAAGTCTGCGAGGAACAGGTTTCAAGAAGGCGCAACATTTATATCAAGTTCGCCACAATAGAAAACCGGAATGCTCGAGAGAACGGTTGTATACTGGCGCGTTAAGTTGTGTGGTTCGAACTTCCTGAGCGTTTCCTCGCATCTCTAAAAAGGGAATCCCAGCTCCAATGCAAGTCAGAACGTGATTGACAAAGTTTAGTCGAGGCAAACATTCCTGTGGTTATATCAGAAGAAGAGAGAAGTGCCTACCACACAACATCCTTTTTATCGTTTGTGTGGTTTGGCGGCTAATTCAATACGTCCTTCTAAATAGAACTGCGAAAACTGGATTAACAACGTCATCATCTTATTTGGCCTATTTAAATATAAGCTTCAACCGCTATGTTCAACTAGCGTGCGCCATGCTGTTTTCGTGCGTCCTGTCTCTGTTCCGCACAGTGATCAAGATTCTTTCAAATCTACGATAAACAGAAAACACTCCAATAATGCCGCAATACCAGGATTTCGCAATACCATTTCATTGTTTGCTGTAGTCTTGTTATAACAGGGGGCAATGTCAAGCTACAGTTGCCTCTTTTCTTTCTCACCCCCATAAATTTGTTTAAAAAATAAAGAAAAATGGTCGAGAACGTTAAGCATAATCCTAGCTATTACTCGATAATCCTGAAAGATTACATCCACCTGCGTGGTCAGATAGTGAAAGCGTCATTCCACGAAGAACTATTCAAGGCAAGATAAGGAGAGTTCATGATAGCGTACCTTTTTCGAGCGCATTGAAACTATCTCCGTGTTTACCAAGTGTTGGCATCTTTGAACGGCTTGACAGCAAAGTCGACACAATCCAGCTACGAGAGCTTTGTAGAGTTAATTACCAATGACCCGAGTCCTTGTTTATACAGGCAGGGTCGTCGATGCCTCGTTTGGCCTAATAAATTATTTTCAACCATGCCTACCTACAGAGGAACAGACCGCTTGCACGTCCAGAACACCGTCTCGGAAATGAGCGTTTATTACATTAATCCACTAAACCACAACATTCTCTTTGCGGAGCACAGGTACGACGCCGTGAGGACGGCCAAAATGAAAAGGTTTGAAAATGATTCCAACGCAGTGTTCCAAGACGAGCAAGAGACGCGACGGCATCAAGCGCGGCGCTATGTGAAGTCCCTAGAGAAGTCGTGCGCGAACGAAAAACAACACGACACGAGAACTACTACCGAACCGCTAGCACACGCGAACAGTCGCACCATAACGCGTTGTAGGATAGTTCACACTCACCAGAGGCGATCCGATCCTGCAGCCCGAGCAGTCGCAGACCGGCGGGTGCACCGAGAGCACGCCTTTGGCCAGCAGCAACTTCATCGACTTGCCATGGTGGCGAATGCTGCGCTTCCAGTCCTTGGCCGTTTCACGTCCGCTCACGTACTGGAACTCGTTCGGGGTCAGCCAGGTATCCCTGAAGAGAATGCACGGCCCTTTCGAGCCCTGGCACAGGCGGGACAGGTACAACAGTCCCTTGTTGCCGCCGCATTCCACTTCGAGGATCACTTCACCGTCCCGGTACATTGTTGCCGCTGCCTTCTCGAGGGCGCACTTGAAAGCGCGCGCGCGTTTGCCGCGATTACGCGTCGATTCGCCGCGCTCTCTCGCTACAATAAAACCCAATTATGCGGACGCGCGCACTCAAACCGCGCGCCGTCACCTGTGGATCTTCAACGGAGGGTGCCGACGAGATTCTCCGAAACCATCGGCATAGCCACAGCGGTGGCAGTCGCTGGGTGTCACGTGGATCTTTGTCGTTGACACGACTGCCTCGACGATATCGCCTTTCCCGTTGACGATGTCGCCGTTGCACGATGCTGGCTTCAGATGAATCCGAATGACAGCATCTTTCTCGGCAGAAAGGGGAACGCGCTAACACGGTCGTCCAGGAGGCGTCGTGAATGCTTCGACGATTTCAAATAGGTTGTAACTTGCACCGTAAGGCGACGACGGCAACACGATTTTTTTTTTTTTTTCGAATCGTCAACGGTCGTCGCAATGAGCGCACGCACGTTCTAGTTTTCTTTTTTTGTTTTACCGGTGAACACGGAACACCATCCGTTTCCTGAAACTCACGGTCACTACACAAACGGGGCAGCAGTCGTTACGGTGCGATTCGTTCCTCTTCAGACATTCGTTCGAAGGATTCCACGCGCGAAACAAAACACAGCACAAACACAAAAGTATACTGCACGACGAATGACACCACTCAGTCGCGCGTTCGCGACTCACGCACACACACGGACAGGGGCTATCGCGTCAGTCGAAAGTGATGCGCAAGAGCACGGTACGGGTTTCGTCGACGTAAGGTGTGAGGGACGAATTGGTCGGCGCGAGTTGGGAGCCTCGTCGCCGCACGTCCCTTCAGGCGACACGACGACGCATCTCTGCTCGGCAGCAGCGGTGGGACGACGGCGTCGTCGACGGCTGGCCGCTGTTCGAGGCACTCTCGCTCGAACCCCGAAGGGGGAATGAAGGGGGGACGGAAGAAGAAGAGAGTAGGGGGGGTGAAAAAGCGCGCGCTGAGCCACGCGGCGCCTGGTGCCAGCAGAGCGGCAAGCGTTGGTTGGGTCGGTCCGTTCGTGTATAGCGCACACACATGCGGCGCGCGAGCGCTGGGGGCCTTGCTGCGTTCGTTTCCTCGGGGGTCCGAGTTCCGAGGGCGCGCCTGCTCCAGTCGCCTCCTCCTCCTTCTCTTTGCGCGCGCCGTTGGTGGAGAGGAGGCGGGTTAGAACCTCGAGCGAGCCCGAGCCGTGCGGGAGAAAGGAAAGGAGGACCCGACAGTCTCTTTTTTCCCGAGGGCGAGGGTCGGAACGCGGATTAGACCGCCGCCGCCAGCAAAGGGGGGGATGGGGGAAGGAACGCGCGCGCTCGGAAGCAAAAGAGAAAGAGACGCGCGCGCGCGCTCTCGCAGACGCACGCACGCGGGCGCGTTTCGTTCGCTCGGCGCCGTCGCGCCAAAAAAACACAAGGCGTAACAAAGCGCTCTCACGCGCGCGCGAAAGAGCGGTCGTCGTCGGCGGCGGGCGCCCGGGAAAAGAAAAGCGCGCGCTCGCTGGTCGGTCGTAGGAACGGGCAGGAGGGGAAAAAGAAGGGACGCACCGCGTCAGGCGAGGAAAATAAGGGAAGAAGAAATGAAAAAAATATATCTACGGAACCCGACCGACGGCGGCAGAGGCGTCGGCGAGCGTTGTAGGGGCGTCATTTTGTTTGCTTGGGTACACTTTTTCTTCTTTTTTTGTTTAGTTACGAACGTACTACGCAGGGCGCTCCTGCGATGCCGGTCGTTTCATCATGCCTTTCTTTACAATCTTTTTTTCTTTGCTCATTCTTTTTATCCTCTTCCCTTGTGAGGAAGTTTTGGGCGCTCGAACGGGAGGGCAGAGGGGGAGACACGAAAGGTCCCCGGCCATGGCAGCAGCAGCCTACCGCTTTGCCTTCTCCGCTCACGAAACTCGACGGCGTTGAACTGTTTTCTTTTTTTACCTTCCTCGTACTTTGCCAGCGTCCTCTCCCAGCGTTGGTGTCACACTACCTTGCCTCGAGCGCGTTCGCGAGCGGCAATCTTTCCAAAGCTGCGGCACTCGGCTTCCTTTTCTTCCTTTTTTTTTTTATTTCTCTCTTTCTTTGCCGGTCTTCGCGACCCCAACTCTCCGATGCCAGAGCCCGCTGTCGCTAGCCACCGCCACACGCCGTAGTCCTCCTCCTCCCTGCTACGTTGTCGCGTCGCACAAACTCGACGCCGCTTTCTTTATCTCTCTTTCCTTTCCACCTTCATCTCTTCAATTTCCCTTTTTACTATCGCTTTTGTAGATATATATACCGCTTACGTCGCCTCCCGACGCACCGCGCTTTCTTTTTCGTTTTTTTTTTTTTTCCTAGAAGGCGTCCAGACGCTGTAGGGCCGAGTGACCCTCTCGCGACGTCGACGGCGAGGCGAGCACTGCGCCGTCTTCTCCCTATTTCGCTTATCCCGCTGGCGCCCGCCCAAGAGACGGACGGGGAAAATAACCGGTGGATACGCTCAAGCCAGTTTCTAGGGTCCCGCAAAGAAAAAAAAAGAAGACAGGAATGCATGAGGCCTCTTTTTTTTTCGTTCGGCCGAGAAGTGGCGGTAAAAAAAGGCCACCTCCTATCTTGGATATACCCTTCTTTTTTTTTTTTCTTCGAGTGATTCGGACTCGGTAGCAGTTTTATCTGTTTTCCTCTTTTTCCGCGCCGCGTCCTCTTCTTTCTGTTGCCGAAGCGTGCGCACATGGATACGAAACACGTATATCGAGACACCTGTGCTCTTCTTCGGCAGCCGCTGTAGGCCATCGGTTTCTTCGTAACGTTTAAATTTTCTTCTTTTCCTTCAATTTTTTTCTCCAGAATTTTGCATCTTTCCTTGGTTAGATATATATTGCAAACAGAATATGGTGGCGGAAAAGGAATTTTTTTTAAAGTTAGGAAGGTGCCCACGTGGGCTTGAGGGCTTAAAAAAAAAAGAACTAACCAACCAAAGAAGCGAAGGTATCAGAGACTGAGCGTCCAGTGATGTAGCCCGAGGCGGCTTCATGAGACGCTTCCGAGATCGAAAAAGTTTGAGAGGGGACTCTTTTCCTTCTTTCTTTTTTTTCCTTTCGGAGAAGTTTTGCTGGTAGCCTTTCGCGTAACACACGCATACACGTAGCATCCTTTTCTCGCTCTATCTACTTTACTCTGTGGTCCAGCTTCGGCGGTGAGGTCTCTTTTTTTAACGGTAATACTTTCGAAACAGTCTGTCTTTACGTTTTGCAAAACAAAACAAACGTTGAAGGAAAGCCAAAATGCCAGCTTGAGTGCTAGAAATCCGTCTGGTTTTCCGTGAAGAGATGATAAGGCACACAGAAGAAACGAGATTTCTTCACGGTGGACAATGAAGGAAAAAAGTGATTGAAAAAAGAAGGGAAGAGCGGTGGTGGGAATACATGCAGGAGTCTTCGTCGCCATGTGGGACAGAAACAACTTTACTTTGGTTAATATATTAAAAAGAAGAAAAAAAGGTGCCTGTGATTTTTTTAAATTCATTTTTGCTCGTTGTTGCCTATTTCTTGAAGTACAGACGTCTTATTTAAAAAAAAAGTCCTACCTTGCCTACATGTACAATCCGAGAATCAAATATAGCGCGATGCGAAGCTGTTGCAATTTCCTAGTTCGCATCTCCAAGAAAGAAAAGAAGAGCTGTTTGTGAAGAGGGTTCTCTATCGGTATTAGTGGAGATCATTCGAAGAAATAAGTTAATAAAAACCGAAAAGAAGAAGAAAAAATAAGAATGCAATTTCGGATATTGTAGTGGTTGCGATGCCATGCGCCTACAGGCTGCTCTAAGTCAATGTTTTACACCCCCCCCCCCTCCTTCCAGCCTTATCTTCAGAAGCATGCGCAGACTACCCCACTGGTTGGGTAAGGTGGAGGCCAAGCTTCACCACCACACCCCCCTCCTCCCCCAGCTCTTCCTGATACCCTCGCGCTGAGGCTCTTACTATCAGAACGCAGTGAAATGGCGAGGTATTACGGGAAAAAAAATCGGCAGATCCTACGTACCTGGGAATCAACGTATGCGAAGCATGTAGGGGGAAGGTGACCGTGTTGCAACTTCTTTTATTAGGCGACGTGTCATGAAATGAAGCTAAATTTTTGCACGCACAGACATATGTTGAAGAGTTGCAGATGTTTATATAACCACTTCTTAGCACTTACGCAACGATGTCAGCCGGAACATGCGTATTAGCGACACAGAAGCTGATATGAAGTACTGATGCTCGAGAAGATGCGGGCCCTGGACACTGCTACATAAATCAACTTCATTGCACGGCAACTAACCACAATTGACGTTAACCCGACGTGACGGCTCTATTAAAGGAGTACATATGTAATGTTTACGAAATCGGGTAGGCAGCACTGCAACCCCTGTTGACGTTTCACGAACACTAGCGTCTATTTGAAAAGTAGTTCCGAAACCTGTCGTAGCTCTGTGGTAGAATGCTTGACTGCCACAATGAATTCCTCGGTTCGATTCCTGGTGCGACCCTGAAATTTATTACTAGCATTCGTTGGGGGGTCAACACTGCCTATGTCAGGTTTTTCTTAACCCAGATAATTATTCTATGCGTTCTTTGGGTCAACGCTACCGATGTCTCGGTATTGCTTAACGCTCACGCGTTGAAATTGCCGATGTGTGTTCTCATCGTTCCTGGGTAGTGGTAGTGTCAATAACTCGTTGCGCATACCCGCATACCAGCGGCACATACCTGTCTGTGGGTATGTGCCACTGTTTGGTGGGAAGTGTTTGACGACGTACACGACGGAATTGTGACATTATTCATTGTGTCGGACAGCACGTCACACTTGTCAAACCATCCCAGCCTCCCTTGCTAATTTGGGTTCACGCCAAGTCTAGGGTGTGACTACGAAGAGCACCCAAACGTAAGCGGCTAGATAGATAGATAGATAGATAGATAGATAGATAGATAGATAGATAGATAGATAGATAGATAGATAGATAGATAGATAGATACGATCAAAGTCCCAGAAGTTCGCTAAGAAATGCTTCGCAATTAAAAAAAAGGGGGGGGAGATGGTCGCTGCACTCGGCGTACAGCAGGAAAAGCCGCGTCCTGTTTTGAGAATGCGCATTACATGATTTTCCACCTGTGTGTTACTGCTGGAGTTGAATGAAAATTAATTTGTACATTAAGACGCGGGCACGCGTAGCAGTGATAGATGAGGAGCAGCGCTACTATTACCCGCTTAATTCAATTGACAGTTCAACCTCACAACATTGTTTATTCTTTAGGGATGCTTTTTAAATAAATTTATTTGTATCCGTATCCGTACTGCAGTCATAGAACCTAAACGGGGATTTAAGCAGCTATGACAAACACAAAATAATCAGGTTACACAAATGTAACTCGTCGAACAGTTAAGCACGTCACAAAGAACTTGGAGCAAATACAAGAGGATTAAGTTGTACGCGAAGTAATTCCACAAACATTTGTTGTATATTAGTTAATTGAATCAGGTGTTGTTACAGGAGTTGCAAAGTGCGCACGCACCATGTCAAAGAAGTCGATATAGAGTGCACACGCCAAATTCGTGAAATTCACAGAAATTGAAACCACACATTGTTTTTTAGTTATAGTTTTTATACTTTTTTTGAAATTTAAACGTATATAAGGAGAAGTTGGTGCCAAACTGCGGTGTTGCCTACTCCTGTTCACTCACAAAACAGTTGCCGGTACAGAGTAGTATTGGACAAGGGCAAAACTACACAAATAGGCAAATGGCGAAGCACTCACGCAGATATATTGCCAGTTCTTCGATACAAACTATAATTCCACTCAACATAAAATAGTTCACAAAACATGAATATTCACTCGAATGAAATGTCCACGCATAACATAAAAAACTTCTCCAAGATGCTGTCCTAGGAGATCATTAAGCACAAACAATTATTTAAATATTTTTTTGTCACGTTCTTATGGTGGATGGGTGGGAACGACGTTACTGAATTGCTATTTTAATTCAGTTTCCCTTCATGCCTTAGGTAATGTACGCTATTTAAAAACTGCATACAACACCCCCTTTGATTTTTCATATCTATTATCTATTTGCTTCTAATTATTGTCTCTAAACAGAAACGGATTCCTCAATTCATTTCATATTCTTTATGTATGGAAGCAAAGTGTCCATTGAAGTATCTTTTAAAACATGAGGTAATATCTAGTGCTCATCCTTCGTTAGCCATTTCTACTTGCGTTCGTGTCCTGATTTCTGAGCTAATCATCATTATAGTGAGTATGTTAGACCAAATAGCACAAGGTAGTTTAGATGCATTTCGAGCTCTTTCGAAAAAACGGAAAAGTTGGGGGCGGCCCACTTTCCTTCTATTCGGAGAATCTAGTTGAAGCCCTCACTTAACTTACCTAATTACTCTGCTGTTATCCGTTAAAAATTTAGCTGCCTGTTCATTAGGTCTAATTGAGATCGCTGATGAAACATGGCTTTCGTCAAGGAAATTTTAGACTTGGTGAATATCTGCGAGAGACGTAAACTTGCTCGACTCTGTTTCACAAACTGTATTATTGTTTCCCTAACTTACATGGTTCTCTACTACTCGTTCCCATCTGTCGTTGTCGTCGCCTATTTATTTGCAGAAGTTTCCGAAGACATTTTTGTATGACCAGTGCATTCAAGAAATGATTTCTTCCTGTCATCATGGAATAACTTATCGGGAGCCATCGTCTCAGAGCGTGACACATGCGTAATCAAAGAGCTACTATGAAATTATCTTCCCTTGAAAACACATTCACAGCCTGCTTGTGTTGCTGTATTTTGTAGTTTGTATAAGTACATTCGTGGCCACGTCTGTGTAGAACACGCGAGCAGCTGATATTGACTCTGCGGTGCGAAACCTTGAGGCAGTATCGGGCTGTGACATGCTCAGCCTGACAACTAGGCTTCGCATTCTCCTGTTACACCACTTCGTGCCATAGCTCTCGGTTGCCGTGAGACTAGTGCTTGGAAGTCGGCCATGTCTTGTTTTTCATTATTTTTTATCTAGTGATATGATTTTAGTGTTTGTACCCCCCCCCCTTACGCAATGAACAATTGGGTTCCGTAAAGGTCAAATAAGTGATGATGATGATGATGATGATAATATTTGACTAAGGTGTCTGGTATCGACGCTCGCACTTCGGCGTTCATGTGGCCGAGCGTGCCTTTAGGTTACACTACGTTTCGTTGAATTACCAAAGTGGATCTCAGAGGCCGCTTAATATAAAGCGCGTGGTTTAGCTCTGCTTCATCATATGCCGCAGCAATCACATCTTCCTGCCAGAAAGGGCGATTGCTCTTAATAAACGAACTCATTCAATTATTATTTATCAGCAGTGTGGACAGTTAATTAGCTTCTATCTTAATTACACCTACACTCTAATATTACATGCACCCAAAAGAACATTTTACTTGAGTCAAAACTACGGATATCACACATTTTATTTTAAAGACGGCAGCCTTTCTTGGGACACTTGAACGCGAAAATTTTGTTCGTCCCTCTGCCGGTCGACTTGTCTGTCTGTAACTACAACAGCTAAAGTAGAACCCCACTTCCTCAACGCCCACCAATATTTATCTGCCTCCCGCGTTCCCACTTGTGCGCATTGTCGATTAAAAAGCAAATACTGTGCATATATGAGGCACAATATCAGCACGTCAATATTCTGTGATGCGTTTCTTTATACTAGAAAATAAATACACTGGTAATTCTGAACATAGTGTTTTAGAAGGGTTCTAGCGAATATTTGGGGAATTGGAAGTAAGCGGTCGACCGGAAGTGCTTGGAAGACAACGAAGAGGGTAGCTCAGTTAGTAGGGCATCGGTCGCAGGGTTCGGTTCCTGCCAGCGACAAGTTACCTTTTCATCCACTTGTTACGTCAAGAGACGAACACAGCATACTACAGCACACGACAGCGCGACCCCCTTAATCACTCCGCACATAAACACTCAATATCGTGGGCTGTGACCATGGAACAAAATCGTTCGCCGTAGTTCGGACGCTCACACGGCAAGCAGCTTGATGCATGATCGGCTCACGACTGCGCCAGAGTTGACGGACTCCTAGGCTGCTGTCATGTTTATAAAAAAATATTCAATTTATGCTGAATGTTCCACCAAGTGAGGTAAAATTTGGTCAGACCATCTGTGAGAGCACGGAGATTAACCCGCATAACAAATCTTATTATCCAAAACCGGTTGTCTTGGCCGAAAGTCGGCTGTCATGGCCCCTTTAAGCAGTTCTGTGCAACCACTTTACTTTGTGTGTGACCTTATATGCTTGCCTTATAAGGGACGCCTGGAGTGGTTCTTGGAGTGTAACGACATCTACCCAGATGCCATGGCAGGATTTTGGCGTGGTCGAGCATCGATTGACAACGTAGTCGACCTGGTCACTTATGTCCAACACGAGAAAGGCCGTAAGCGTCTCTGCGCATCTTTGTTCCTAGAAGTCAAAGGGGCGTATGACAACGTTACGCATGAAGCTGTTCTCACCGCTCTCGAAGATATAGGAGTAGGTGTTCGGATGTATCGCTGGATACGTAGTTATTTGTCAATGCGATCCTTCTTTGTGAGCACTGAAGACGGTCCCACCTCTCCACATTACAGCCACCGTGGCGTCCCCCAGGGTGGCGTACTCAGCCCTGTGCTGTTCAATCTTACGTTAATTGCTCTCACTGAGCATCTGCCAAGCACGGTCAGGCTATCAATGTACGCAGATGACATCTGCATTTGGGCATCGGCTGTAACACGCCTGCAGTTACGAGGAAGAATTCAAAAGGCTGCCACTGAAACATTACACTACCTCCGAAATCGAGGCTTGGAAATTTCTTCCGAGAAATGCGCCCTCGTAGCTTTCACACGAAAGCCTATGGATAAGTACACTATAAACATCAATGGTCAAACTGTGCCATACGTTCGATCGCCCAAGTTTTTGTGCGTCATAATTGACAGGAATCTATCATGGAGCGATCACGTTTCGTACATGAAGAAACGGTTAATGGACATCTGTAATATACTGAAGTTCTTTGCAGGGAAGACTTGGGGAATGTCTCCCAGTGCAATGCTACAGCTGTACAGAGTACTTTTTCTCGGTTTCCTGTGGTACAGTTTACCGGCATTGACCAATGCAAGCAAAACAAGCCTTCGAACGCTACAGAGTGTTCAATCTCAGGCACTTCGGATTTGCCTCGGCTTGCCTCGTAGTGCGTCGACAATGGCTACTATAGCTATCGCCGGTGACCACCTCATCACGACACATATCGACGTTGAGGCACTCCGGACACATATAAGGCATATTGCTCGGACACCCTGCCACCACCTAGCCTCTTTACCAGCAGTTAGACCACGTTCGTCATTCTGCCAAACGGTCACCACATACCGTGATTTTTTGCCAACATGCTTCACACCCGCCGCCAGGCCTTTGACTCCACCCTGGTGCCTGACTCAAGCTAATATCAGGCTAACTATACCTGGCATCAAGAAAAAAGCAGATATGTCGTCACCTGCTCTTAGACAGCTTGCTCTGCTCTTGTTATACGAGACGTATCAAGGCTGTATACACGTATACACCGACGGCTCTGTTTTACAGAAGAGTTCAACGGCATCATTTGTTATACCGATAAAAGACACGACAAGAAAATTCAAGACCTCCCACCTTACGACATCAACGGGAGCAGAGCTCACAGCTCTTCGTGCCGCATTGCAATTTATCAGCGATCAACAGCCACAAAATGGACAATTTTCAGTGACTCAAAGGCGGCGCTGCAATCCCTTCTATCCCCTTTACGCCACGGCCCGTACGAACAGCTGGTATTTGAGATTGCAGAAAAGACTCACCAATTCATTGAGGAAGGACATGAAATAGCATTTCAATGGCTGCCAAGTCATTGTGGAATAATTGGCAATGAACGGGCCGATCGAGCTGCGCGTTCTGCCCATACTGAAAGCGATGAAATATCAATTCCGCTTTCCAGAACTGACGCTGCACGGAAACTCCGCATGCTTGCTCGCAAGCGCACCACGTCACAATGGAACGAGTCACATTTTTTCCATGCACGGTTAGGTACTTTAGACCCAACTCTCAGTCTTCGAATTCCTCCGGAATTACGTCGACGAGACGCTACTATGCTGTGCAGATTATGGTTGGGCGTCGCATTTATTAATGCGTACGCGTTCCGCATAGGAATGGCTGACACTGCTGCATGCAACCATTGTGGCCGTGATGAAACAACTTGGCACATTCTGTGTGAATGCCCACAATACTGCTCGCAGAGACAGTCACTCTGCAGTGCACTAGATGAACTGGACAATCAGCCTCTTTCGGAAGAAAGACTCCTGCGCTGCCGACAGGAGTTTATGTCGCAGAAGAGGGCTGTGAAGGCGCTCATGCGCTTCTTACGTTCAACCGGCCTGTCCAAACGACTGTGATCGGAACTCCCTGAACGTGTGCGCATGTGTTCTTTTTTTTTTAATTTATTTTATATCTTGCTATAGCTATCCTCTTTCCGACCCTTTTCCCCACCCCCGTACAGGGTAGCAAACCAGTTCGTCTAGGTTAACCTCTTTGTCTCTTCCTTTTAATTATTTCTCTCTCTATATATATATGCTTGGTGCCTAAGCTTTGTCGAATGGTGAAGTAAAACTCCTTTTGGTGGCAACCGGAAGCCAGATGTTTGTCTGTGCCAGACGCCTAATACTTTTGTTTATCTTTATTATTTGTTGTACCGAATGCCAAGGAGACCCAAGCTCTGCTCATAACTACGTTGATACTACACATACCACCACTTCACCTGTCAATTTAGCACAAGAGCCGTCAGAGGAGCAAAAGGAATATCAAGACAGCGTCACAGCTCCCAAGATTGTCGAGAAACACTTGCTGCAGTCGACAGTACGCAGCCTAATGGCTCTCGAGCCGAAGACAACGGCAATGGCGAGAGGCTTCAGCTTGAAAGTAACGATAAACTTGTCGCTCTAAGTTGCGTCTACCATTGTTATCATTTTTTTTTATTTTCCTTCTTCATCGCCGTGCTTATATCTCACGTCATTCCACGCACCTCAACCCTTCAGGCGTCTTGCGTTCGCTCGTGCATGATGAACGTAAGTAAGGGAGCAAGAGACGACGCACCAACGACGTTCTCATGCCTCACTCACCTTCTATATTTTTTCTTGTTCTTTTGAGCTCCTGTGAGCAAGCAAACGTGCGGAGGCACACCTACGAAAGTAGAAGAAACAACTACTGCAGCATCAAATGACGTCGGCAGCAACGACAACAACGATGAAAAAAAAGACGAGTCAGAAGAATGTTGCCTAGAAACTTTCGCCCGTTCTTTTCATCTGCACTACTCGTCGCGTCGTTCCTGTCTTCTGTATTTTTTTGTATTTTTTCTCTCCCCCTCTCGTTCATCGTCGAGCTTAACTATCACAGCCCGCTCAGCCAGCCTGAAACAACGCCCAAAGTGGGCCGGCAAAGTTTGTCGTTGCGGAGCTAAAGGGGAGAGAGCGAAAGAAAAACGAAAAGAACGAGCGAACGAAAAAATAGGAGACAGTAGAGCCGTTGATTCCTCGTCGTAAGAGGCCCCAAGGACGTACAGGAGAGTAAAAAAACAGAGGCAAGACAGGAAGCGGCAAAGTGAGGAGAAAAAAAAAAGAGAGATGATTAAAGAGTTGCCCAGCTGGAAGAAAATAAAGAAAGGAGAAACTTTCCGGCAACCAGCGGAGAGCCAGAGAAAGAAAGAAAGCAAGTAACGAAGGTTCCGCTCTGATTGCAAGTGCGTCGGCGGTTGCCGAGGCGGAGTGGAGCCACCGCCTCCGTCGGCGAAGCCGCCGCATCCACTACTGGCTATGTTGTTGCCTTTGCTGCGCGACTCTGACGCTGTGACGACGACGTTCGAGAAAGAAAAAAAAGAAGAAAAAAAAGAAAAAATATTCGGCAAAAGTGAAGGAGTGAGGCAGGAGCGACAAGATGAGCGACGCGTTTGTTTATTTTTACTTTTTCTTTTCCTTTACGGGGTCGCTATAGAACGCTCGCTAAGCGGCGAAACGCGCGAGAGTCGAGCGCCCAGCAAAAAACTTGAGCGCGCGCGTGCTAGCGGTTGCTTTTGAAACGCCGCCGCCTCCGCTGCTGCGTCCTTCCACTGGTGTCGTTGCGAACGTCGTCAGGACGTAACTGAGCAGGAGGAGGATGGTGAGAAGGAAGAAGCGCACTTCGTCGCGAGCCTTGCCTCGGCTATGACGGAATGAGAAGGGAGTAAACACTATGGGTGAGAGTTGTGGGAAAGGGTATGAAACAGGGGAGGGGGAGGCTGTTGACGACGAACGGGGGCGTATAGTATGAGCGAAACGCAGCAAGCGGCAGCCTCACAGCTTCGCGCGGGGTGATGCCGCCACACTGCGCCTTCGTCAAGACGGCCTGCCCCGGGTTCCTCGGCTGGCTTCGTCTTCTACGGAGTGGTCGCCGCCACCGCTTTTCATTAAAGCGGGTCCTCCCCTCCCGCCGTTCTCTCGGAGCTCTAACCTTTTTTTTTTGTTTTTTTTCTGCGTCCTAGCGACGCCGACAACGATGATAAGATGTGCGAAGACGCTACGAAGAAGAAAAACAAAGAAACAAAAAGTTGAAGAAAGTTGCGAATAAGACTGGAATGCACAAAGTAATGTAAGAGCACAGGAAGAAGACCGTGAAGGCTTGTGCGTGCGTCGTAATCGCCGTCGCGCAGTTTCGAAACAAAATAAAAAAAAAGCAGGCCGCCTCAACTTGGAGGCGAAGATGGCTTGCATCTCTTCTCGTTCTTATAATGACCCCGAAGACTGAATTTTTGTTACTTTTACTCACATTTAGCTAGCGACCAGTTTTTTTTTTTTTTTTTTTTGGCTAAGCAGCGTATGCTAATACGCCCCACCTCGAGCGAAATTTGGGTCCGCAGTGTTGAGCAGCGATTGGGAGATGACGCTGGAAGAAGAGAGGGATGGTAAGCGTGGGATTTAGCATTAAGTGCGCGAAGCATGAAGGGCGAGATGTCCGCTGCTTCGATATACTTAACAGGCGTGTCTGATGCTTCGACAAAGTGGTTTTAGATCGACAGCACTGATCACGGTGGTCTAAAAAAAAGAAAAAAAAACGTCGAGAAATAGTAAATACTGCGGGACATTTTATGCCAAGACGGGAAAGCTCTTTCTTTCTTTCGTATTTTTTGAGGAGGTCCAACGTACACTAACACCTCCTTTTGATTGTAGTTGCGCACGCACATCATATTATCCACTAACTGTTCCATCATTTAGGATGTCTTGGAACAACAAATCTATCTTCTTAAAGACTACTGAAGCATCAACTATAAATTTGGAAATAATTCATAGTTTTATATTACATGCAGTGTAAGAGCGCAGCCCGCAAAAGAAGCACAGGCGTGTAGATGATATTTTTTGAAATCAAGGAGGAGCTTGGCGGGCACATTTCGATAGAGCACAATTTATGAACACTCGTGCACTTAAATTTCGGTAAGCACTGAAGAACCCCATGTGGTCGAAATTAATGAGGAGTCCATTAGTATGGCGCGCCTCACAGTTACATCAAGAACTTATGATTATTACTATGAGATTTACCGCACAATAAGTAAAAATGCATATGTGTACAATACACTGCTGAAAATCCCCGTGCACCCAAAATCTGCGCGTGCAAGTTACGTAATGCAACGAAGCTGCCAATTTGATTGAGACACCGGTGTGACTCACCGTGTGTGAAATTAAGCACAGAATGGCCGTTATTTGGACGGCATCAGTGACTTTTCTCTCCTTCTTGCTCTCAAATTTTATTCCCCTTACCCCTTCTCCAGTGCAAGGTAGCCTACAGGGCTCAGTCATGGTTAACTTCCCTCCCTTTCTTTCATCCTCATTCTCTGTCTTTCTCATGCATGCAAATTCCTGTGGATTGAAATGGATAGCTAAAAAGGACCATGAGGAATCGCGACCATCTCGCATTACATCACGAATATCACTATCATTCACTCACTAACATTCAAAGTCAAATTATCACAAAATTTCTTCTTTTGTCGAAGATACTGAATCGAGTTCTGTCATTTTTACTGAAACCGGGCTGCATCCCGAATATACTTCCTTTTTATTCTATAGTTGAGATAAGAAAAATATATACAATAGGAAGAGCTATATAACGATAAGCGAAGGAGCATTCGCATTGGTGCACCGTAGCAGCTCTTGCTTAGCCGCTATGCAAAAGCGTGTGAGTTCGACTCCCGGTATTGTGAGGTACAACCTTCATGCTTTGCTATGGTCGGAGTTCTATGAAGCAGATAAAGGGGAAGGTCGAACCGTGAGACCATCCACTGTGGCCGCACTTCATTTGGGACTAAATTTGACAAATACCCACACAGCTATGATTTAAAAGCGCGTCAGGAAATTCTTTCCTCGTCAAAAATAATTCAACTAACGTTCGCAGTGTGTGCTCAGAAGGTCATCGGGCTTTATTATAGAAGCATATAAGACCTGATGAACGGCCACACGGACATATAACGCTGAGATTTGAAGTTATGCGGAAAAAGGTGCAATAACAGGAGTTTACTCGATTTAGATCCCGAAGTATTTAGAGAATACAAAACAAGTGTGAGCAGCAAAGTGAAAGACAGTAACGAAATAGGTTTTATTCGCAGCGAAATTGTAGTCACTGACGAGAGTTCCGTAAGCTTCTCAGGGGTACCGACAACGATCTGTAGGAAAGTTCAGACCGCGGTATCAAAGTTATTTCTTTTATTTCTTGAATTACAGTTATCGATGGATAATTGGCGAAACGGAGAGATGTAAGACACTCTATATTGCGTCTTCGAAAAACCAGGTTGTGGCAAGGAGTGAATGAGCTTTCTTTGAAACAAAACGATTTTATTTTTTCTGCAAGTGGGCAGTCACTTGTGCACTAAAGCCGAAGGAGAAGCCCGCTTTAAAAAAAACACCTGGTGGGCAGATGAATGCGTTTCCACTTGGCAAGGGGCGAAAAAGACGGAAAAAGAAAGTCCGGTATCCATATAAAAATAGAGTATTGAGTTAGCAGCCTGAACTACAGCTACTTGTTAGGAAGTATCTGTTTTATTATTGCAAAGGAAGTTCGTTAACTGAGCGCCAGTGGGAGTCCACAGCTGTGAATGTTATTGACCAAAAAATTGGCAGATCCCACGTACAGTGCAAATCGATTGATCGATTGATATGTGGGGCTTAACGTCCCAAAACCACCATATAATTATGAGAGACGCCGTAGTGGAGGGCTCCGAAAATTTCGATCACCTGGGGTTCTTTAACGTGCACCCAAATCTGAGCAAACGGGCCTACAACATTACCGCCTCCATCAGAAATGCAGCCACCGCAGCCGGGATTCGAACCCGCGACCTGCGGGTCAGCAGCCGAGTACCTTAGCCACTAGACCATGGCGGCGGGGCTACAGTAGAAATCGATGATATGTGAAGCACAAATGAGAAATGTCGAGATGTCATTTTAAAATCAGCACAACATTACGAGGTGGAGGGTATGCCATACACGACTTTATACGATGATTATCATGTTTATATGTCTCGTTTGCCTTCGTCATCTATTCACGTCACATGATGCCAAATTTAATATATGTGGAGCTAGCGAAACGGCAGCAAGCACACTATGAACGTGCTATGTTGTCATGGTCTTACATGACACGCGTCTCATGATTATCATGTTTGCACCAGTCATATACCTTCGTCCTCCACTGACGTTACGTAACACCAAATTTGGTATATGTGGAGCTAGCGAAACGGCCGCCAGTGTATCATGAGCGTGGCGTGGAGTCATGTTACATGACACGCATCTAATGATTATCATGTTTCCACCAGTAAGAAACCTTCGTCATTCACTCACGTACCGTAATACTAAATTTTGTATATGTGACGCTAGCGAAGCGGCCGCGAGCGCACCATGAGCGACGCCCATAGTCATGTTGTTACATAACACGCATGTCATGATTTTCATGCCAAGGTCTGTCGCTTGTGTTCGTCATGCAATCATGTCATACCATACCAGTTTTGCAGCGTGCCATGTAAACGACACCACCGCAAGAGCTGCAGGACCATGAAATGTAAATAATGACATTAATGACAAACATATCAAAATTTTCATCATATGACTAGTCAAATATGCTCGTCATATAGTCATGTTATGCCATACCAAGTTTGGTGTCGATACCATTATCGAAATGACCAGGAGAGCTAAAAGTCGTAGACAGACAGACAGACAGACAGACAGACAGACAGACAGACAGACAGACAGACAGACAGACAGACAGACAGACAGACAGACAGACAGACAGACAGACAGACAGACAGACAGACAGACAGACAGACAGACAGACAGACAGACAGACAGACAGACAGACAGACAGACAGACAGATAGATAGATAGATAGATAGATAGATAGATAGATAGATAGATAGATAGATAGATAGATAGATAGATAGATAGATAGATAGATAGATAGATAGATAGATAGATAGATAGATAGATAGATAGATAGATAGATAGATAGATAGATAGATAGATAGATAGATAGATAGAAGATAGATAGATAGATAGATAGATAGATAGATAGATAGATAGATAGATAGATAGATAGATAGATAGATAGATAGTAGATAGATAGATAGATAGATAGATAGATAGATAGATAATAGATAGATAGATACGCTCAAAGTCACCAGAGTTCGCTAAGAAATGCTTCGCATTTAAAGGAAATATTCTAGAATACCTGCGGTAAGTACAGTTGTGCAGTGCCCACCGCCCCGTAATTCTTTCTTTTGCGAATCAGGTAGGTGCTTACTATGCCTGCATGACAACACGCGAAGCTATTGTGCAACACGCGAAGCATGTGAACTGCACATTGTGCAGTTCACATGTTTTGGCGCCTGGTACGATTCTATGCTTCTGCCAAGCACTACTACAGTATTATGGAGAAACTTCCCACTACATGGCATTCATAAATCAGAATCGTAATAGCACGTAAAGCAACACAGCGGGCAACAATGTTGCGATTCTCATGATGGAGCCACAACTAGCCCGATCTGCCATCCTTCCGGTTCATATAGTGTTTTTTTTTTTCTGTTTCGAAGTAGCCGCACGTAGTGGCGTAGCTCGAGGGTAAAATACTTAGTTGTCACGCAGAAAGCCTATGTTCAATTTTCACTCGAACTACATTCTGGAATGTACGCAAAATACACCACAGCGCTGCATATGACGCCGAGTACCCGTTAGCTGTGTTTGATTGATATGTGGAGTTTAACGTCCCAAAACCACCATATGATTATGAGAGACGTCGTAGTAGAGGGCTCCGGAAATTTCGACCAGTTGGGGTTCTTAACGTGCATCCAAATCTGAGCATATGGGCCAACAGCGTTTTTGCCTCCATGGAAAATGCAGCCGCAGCAGCCGGGGTTCGATCCTGCAACCAGCGGGTTAGCATCCGAGTACCTTAGCCACTAGACCACCGCGACGGGGCGTTAGCTAGTGTTCCCGCTGGTTGTGCACTAAAAGGGGCAAAAAATTGTTTTGTCCGAAATTGCAAGTCGGTGTATGGGACTTGGACAGAGTGTGTCAGCTTTCAAGGCTTGAATGAACCAGGACGTTAAAATAAGTGTCGACAGGCGCTTGATTTTAAGAGCAGATCGAGTTTTTCAGCCTACTGACCATGCGTGCGAAAAGCGGTTTTCAGAAGGGATATCTGCAGCGTATAACACAGATTACCAGGAAAACGCCATACTACACACCCAAAAGATTCATGTACTCTATTTGAATGCTGTGACTGAGATTTTTCCCGAAGTTTTGAAAAAAAAAAAAAACGCCAGGCCTGTGTGAAACCCGCATCACAGTCATAGCGAAAGCTGACAGAGAGTTCTTTCAGGGCCTTTTCTAAACACTCATTGGGTAACTGCTACATGCATACTTGCTGGGTACCCCCTATGCCATATATAGTCATAACGTCCGTGTAGTAGGTCAGCATTCACTGTGCTCTGCTACGTAATTCTTCTCAAATTGTTGTATCCGCTACACAGCTACACACTTGCTAAGAATTTTGTGCTATTTTTCATGCAGTGGCTGACGACGCTGAAACACTTTAAATGGCTATGAGCTACAGTTATTGGGTGGAAATGAACAAGTTTTCTAATGAGTTGGAGCATTAGACAACCCACTCATTCGTTACGCAATTCTCATCGCGTGACGCCTAGTTGTTTCTTTGACGTTCTAAAACGCTTTTGTATTCATATTAACGCGATTCCTTTCCCGAGATCAAGCCAGCCTAAGGCAAGTTTGCAAACAAGTCTCAAGCACCAGCGTGGATTAGCGGGCTGGCACGCAGTGGCCCCGGCTTCGAATCCCATTGCGTCGTTAGTGTTTTTTATTTACTGACTTTTAAGGACGATATTCTTTCTTGGGGACCTTCAACTAATTTTTTTTCTTATTTCTTGATATACTGCTTACAGACGCTGGCAGCGGTGGCGGTGGACAACTACGGCACTCCCCGTGAACCGTGTTTTGATCTCATAACAACTTTCGCTATAAAAAAAACTAAAAAAAACTCAGAAGACTGCAGGCTCTACTTCAGACTTCTCGGAAGCGAGGAGGGGGCATAAACATCAAATGCCTCTGAAAAGCATCACGTCCCAGGTGAAAGTAGTCCAAATCTATTGCGCGTAGACACATTGAGTCCAGGTTATGCTGATGCTGAATCAACAAGCACGCTATGTGAAATACCACACGCTGATTTGAGCAGCAATGGGCCTCGTCCACATGAAGAAAAAGAGATATGCTTCGCTACATGACACTGACAGTGTAAGCGGGCCGTGCGCTACCGATGCACATAGTCATAAAGCTGAAAATGGAAGTTCTTTTTTATGGGGAGCCATTTTCTAGCTACGCCATCTACGCTTACTTGGAGCAAGAAATATGAAATGTTCTCGGATAACCAGTCGATAGAAGTGATTGTTATTACGACTTGTGTGAACAGCCATGTTCTGTTAGTTTGTTTTTCAATAGCGACGACACTCTTGGTCGGGGTGTTCATGTTCCGAGTCCATCGTACATTGTGGATCGTAGAGATATTTGCCCGCAAATAGGGAGTGAATTCCACTCCGGGTGTGTGTCACTTTTTTTTTTTTGACCAACCCTTTCGCGCGCCTAAAGCGCAAGAGCAATTCCTCAATTCTCCTCGTTCTTGACGGATTCAAGAATTTTTTCGTGTTGATCAATTCGGGTAGCAGTATAGACTACGATACAAAAGTCGTTCTGATACTGAGCTCTGTTGCAAAGCTCCGATACTGAGGATTTTTGTGGCACCTCCTCACACTCAAAGGAAAAATATTGATTGGTTGATTGATTGATTGATTGTGATTGTTTGATTGATTGATTGATTGATTCGGGAAGAGGTTAAGGGCCCTTTTGGCTCATTTAGAGGCCATCTATGAAGAACTGTTTGTGAATTAATCAAATCAACACAGCCTAATTTCAAGGCACTCAATATTATGTTGCAACAAAACTATTGTCATAATGTGTCATTCTGTGTGTGTTGTAGTATTGATTTTAATTTATTTGTAATTAAACATCTATTGTGAATTCACTCGAGCTCCCCCTCCCCCTCTTTTTTGCGTTAATACAATGAAATATATAGCGAACTTGTTTTCAGGTATGTACACTTGGAGCAGATAGAAATTTTACTTTGTGTGTGGCTTGCGGAAAGTGGCACGTTGAACAACTCGTGGAGCAGGGTAGTTCATTCAACAGACTGATCATATACATAAGTGAACTGCAAAATGAAGTTAAATGATGACAGATTTGTTAGGCAGAAGGTTAAACTCATCCAAAACTCAATGTGTGTTGCTCTTTCTTAGCACCTAGTCGTTACAAATCGCAAGAACAAGAGATGTACACAGTTTTATACATAGCTTGTGAAATGGTTAAGTCGGGTGTACAGAATAACAGAGCGTAATTTCAAATTTCTTCTACTTTTAGAATAATGGCAAAGCCATGCCCAGCCGAAATCGCGCACGCCGACCACTGTGTTCTAAGCGATTAGTCGAATGGCTCATTCGAAAAGGAGTGTTTTGTGTCGACGTAATAAGAACAAATTATCATAAACCCTTGCACAAGTCAATTTTATATTAACATTTATAGAGCGCGAATAAAGTTAAGTTTCTGGTTTCCCACAATAAACCATAGGAGAATTAAAAAACAACTGGCTTCACAATGATTATTTTAGACAGTCTGTTACCACTACAGGGTCGTATATCGTAACATACTATACTTATGTTACTATCTTCCCAAGATTACCTTTTAAGCTTAGAAACCAAGGATCTCTAGGCAGTAAATTCGCATCGTTTCAGTCGCCCCCGGGACGGCTTTGTGCTCTGCCGTAGTAGAGTATCTGTATAGTACTCTGAATCGCTAACCACTTTTTCTAAACACACTAACGCTGCTCTCCCATAGTTGAGTACATCGTACTCTAAATCGTTAACAACTTTTTCTAAACACGAAGCTTATCGCAGTTTGTCGTATGGGCTTTATTCTCTCCATAGTAGAGTACCATGTACTCTAAATCGTTAACACCTTTTTTTTTAAACACACTAAGTGATTCGTGATTTGTGAGGATATTGAAGTGCTGTGTAATACATCGTGTCTATGTTCTCTTGGTTGTTCGTGCCGCTGAAGTGATTTTGTTACACCAGACAGTTGTACTGACCTGAACTGTTGTTACCAGTTCGCAATAAACTTCCCTGTCTTACATGCGAAAGCCAGTCTTGTGCCGCACCAAATACAAGAATTACTTGTTTTATTTCGTTAAAAGGTGTAACAGAGTTGACATGAGTTGAGCGTGAACTGAAACAAAGCATGTTTCGCAAAACTTCACCACATTTCTTTTTAGCGAAGCCAATAAACTACAACTGCGACGCTAATATATACAGCAGAATAAATTCGCGTTAACTTGATACCCTTGCTTGTTTTTCTGTGAGTTTCGTGGGCCCGTTTCTTGACTGCGATTTTCAGGCTTGGAAAACGCACCCTTACAAAGTAACTACAGGCATGTTCAAGTTCGAGAGCTGAAGTACAATGGACCATTAGAAGTGATGATGGAAGTGTCAAGCAAGAGCTTCGCTTCGATTACAAATGAGGGCCCTGAGGAAGTAAACAAAACGCTGCTGTATGCACCATTCCTCGCAAAGGAGTTTGTTACAAAGGACTCTGTTTATCGGCGTAACGCTTAAGGACATCACCACCTTCATCTCTTTTTTTTTCGTTTATCGTTAATCTAAGGCTCCGCAAATATATTTCTATCCTACCAGAATTCCAGACACTTTCATACTTTTCTTAGTAGTATTTTACAGTCGACGTGACTGACACTGTCATTAAAATATCCCCAACATTGTTTATCAGTCATCCTGCTCATAATCAGTTCTATAGTCATCTTGGTCTTAATTTTAATCTAGTTTTAAGTCTCCTGCTGAGCAAATACCTTTCCCATCGATCTATATCTACCCTTGTTTAGCGTCAGATGACTACCTCTTGGAAGCTTCTTCAGTGTATTTTTAATCATCTCAAAGTTCGGGGTATCTTACTGTCCTCAGTTTTCAAGACCTCTCGGTCGCGCATTTCTCGAATTCGCGTCGCATGTTAACGGAAATTACAGCAGCGACTCATGCAGTAATGCAAAACTAGCTCCTAATCAGTACACAGTCCAGTCTTGCTACTCCGATATTCATGACAAAAAAAGTGCAGTCCTTCCGTTGTCAAAAAAAAGAAAATAAAGAAAAGCGGGAGAAAACTAAACAGCGAAGAGTGGTGTATAAACAATCGAAGCACTTCCCATTATTTGAGAGTCCCATACGTCGACAGGGCATTGTTTACCTTCACACTTTACCTTCATTACTTAGAAGAAGCGGGCTTGTGCGAAACTTCTTTAAGTACCTCTCTGTAGCGACCTCGAAGAAGTAAATACGTGGCCTTCTTCCTGATTACCCTCCTGAATTTATGTCCCGGATGGGCAGAGATGAGAGCGCAAGTTTATCTTCTTAGTACCGCACTTCGCCGGGCAGGTACGAAGAGGGTCCTGGCCGTTTTTCCTTATACTCAAAGGTGCTATAGCGCGTCACGAGAACCATTATTTAGCCTAATTTGAGTTCGAAACATCGAGCCTCACCTGCAGTTTTCCGGATCGTCAGTGACCCTTATTGGATTCGTTGAGCTTTCCTCCCGACTACACCGCATCCTTAGGACCACGTGAATGCAGCGCTGCTCGGCACTACTTTAATTACCGCTACATCATTTCTTACTTTTAGGCACACCCGTGTCGCTATCTGCTTGTTTCTTTGCTACTTCTATTTTTCTTTCTTTGAGACTTTTTACACTCTTTATTACCCGCTCTATTACACACTGCTGTCCTCGCCCAACGAAAAAAACCTTCGTCCTCTTCATCTTCGTGTTCCTCCTTCCCCAATGCGACCTCCGTTCCTCGGGCCGCTCCTGTTCCTCTCGGTCCCACCGATCCCGGCAGTACTTTCAGCTTGCTTGTTGTTGTACTTTCGGCGAAGCGGCTACCGAAAATCCCCAAACTTTGTGCCTTCACCGTCCTAATGAGAGTAGCTGTGGTGCTTGCTTGCTGCTTCTGGCACTGACTCCCAAGGCAATTTTTTTTTCTGTGTCCCTGCCTTTCCCCTCTCAGCTTTATGCATTTCACTTCAGCGTGGCGTTAATACATTTTTGTTTCGTCTTTAGTTGTTCTTATATTTTTGCATCTGCCTATGCCTAGGCACCTCCCCTCGAACTTATACCTACCACTCTCCTCTATCTTTCTCTCTCGGCCTCTTTCACTACCACCGTCTCAACACCACTCTCGGTCGGCGCACAGATCCAAACTTGCCGCCGTCACTCTTGTTCTTTTACTTTCGACGGCTTAATTACCTCCAGCCTCCTGTTTAGCATCGCTTTTCATTCCCGCCTATCGCACCAAATTTTGTTATCACTTTCTGATCCTATTTTTCTTTTCCTTTCCCTTCCCTCAGAAGTTGCTCTTCATCTTCGCTTCTCTGTTTTTTTTTTTTTCGTCTTCTCCTCTGAGTAATCCTGTCCGTAGCGCCCATGTTAGCGGTGTGTTACGCTCCCGGTTTTCTTAACACGCTTCAGTAACTCCTCCTGTACTTCTTCTTGCTTCTCTTTTCTATCTTATCGTCACAGCCTACTCGTACGCACTCTTCTAGTTCGCCTTCGTTGTTGCTCTTCGAGCACCAAAATTTAAGACGGCTTCAAGAATTCAGAAAGAGGTTCCAGCTTTCGCCTGATGCTCGAGACACGCCCATCGCCTTTCAAAAGCGGTGTTCAAAAGTTGTCATTGTAATCACATCTGATCTAACGTAAACTCGGGGTCAATTTGTATTTTTGTTTAGCTTATATTCATAGATTACCTGGCATCTCCCAAGGGCGCAACATCTAGGAGGTGACTGGGGGGTGTGGGGGGTGGAGGGGGGGGGGTGTTTAAAGGATGTAGTAGTGTCCATGACCAGACTTGGCATATGAGAGCTTCAGGTCACTTCGATGTGTTGCTTTTTATTGTTATTCAGAGCACTGTCAGGGACCAAAAAAGAAGACGTTATGAAGACGTATTGTGTCACATGAAACAGAAAAAGAAAGCAAAAAAGTGAATAGCGGTGAAAAAGACGAATCGTCGTGTAACATCTCATTCCTTCTTTCATCCACGTTTCCCGCACCTCAAAATGGTAGCGCAGTACTTTACAATGTAACCCAAGCACCTCTTTATTTATTTATTTGCCGCAGTACATGGTAGCTTATTTATGGCAGCGTCCGTGAAAGACAACGACGAAACAGACGCAGACACGTTTCCCAGACACATTTTTCTTGATAGACCTAGATAGACCTAGGCGCCAGGCTTCAACTGCCATTTATGCCGGTTCTATTGCTGTCCAACTAGCAAACTAGCTAACGTACTCTCTTAAACGCATTCCTTGAATCACTGGACCCCAAATTTAAGGAAAGCTGGACTGCACAAGCTGCAAAATTGAGTCAGGTATACAGGAAGCCATCGCGAATGGGCAATGAAAGAACACAACTAAGTCATTTTTGCAAGTGTGTGCATCTGACTTTTTTTTGGGGGAACGTGTAAATCTCTGTTTTATAGTTATGGTCAAGCGATTCAGCGCATGCGTTGACGAGAGTGAGTTAACTTGTTTGACAGCAGTAAACAGCAGTTGAAGTTTGGCGCTTAGTTTCTATGTCTATGAGCCCACTTCGGCGTCGTATTTCATCCACGCTGCATTACGTCCTCGTGAACCAACTCAACTAGTGACCTTTATTGGCTTTGAACGCCAATGACTTCCCAAAACACTCAGCAGCCTATGAGACTTGGAAGCAGGCATCGAAGTCAATCTAGATGGTAGAAGTAATGAGCGATATCAAAAACATGATGGCCATGACGTGCTTACAGCTCCTGCAATCCAATCCAGATTATTCAATACTCAAGAAAGATACGGCCTTCGAGATCGGTTTCCGTTAATATGAAGAAGCCATTACTGATGGTTTGGGATTCGGACACCCGGTGTCAAGGATAAGGGTGGTGGTAGTGGTCACAGGAAGCCTAGAGGTGGCGAAGAAGGGATGTGAGTGGTGTATTACGAAATAGTTGTCAAAGGATCACGTGAAACTCACAGGTTCCCTTGTTCGATCACCTATGGGCACTCGAAGGCAAAAGCCATCTTTATCAGCTTCTCAGTCTAAGCATCGATAGCACCTAACCCGCCTTCTAAAGCTTTCTGAACCTTCCGAAGCAGTGTGAATTTGAACTGCTTCCAAAACCCGTGGCGTTGAAAGCTTTCTGCAAGGAGGCTGTGCCTCACGAACGCTGCGCTTCCTGCACATACCTGTTATGACGTCATCATATATCATTGTGTTATGAAGTCATTATGATGTCACAAATTTTCGATATAGTTTCGTGTACACAGTGCGTAGCAGAAGTGCTATAGAATCACCCAAAGTGTCACGCCACGTAAATAGACTAATCAGTGCGTTACTTAAAGGGCGCATTCCCAGTACAAAGTGCTCCTTATAAGCCAGGACATCAACCAAGCGCAGATGCTTTGATGCATATATCGCCTTATGCACGCCTTTTTTGCACTCCGCGACCGTAATTGCAATAGCCCCTCTAGCTGAGTTTACAAAGATCGGTGTCGCGCGTATAGATGTTCCTTTCTTCACGGCATGATTGAAGTGCCAACCAAAAAGCAAAACATGGCGAGCTAATGACAAGGTGATGCGAACAGTCTTAAGCGTCCTTCAATTTTTTTGGGGGGTGGGGGGGTGGGGGGGGGGGAGAATGGGCAGCCGTACCTCCATTCTTGCTAAAATTGTTTTGAACACTCCTGAATATCAGTCAGCTCGATTCTTGCTGTCAATAGTTGTATCTCGACGGTATCAATGAAAAAGCGACTGAATCAGTACCCACCGATGGATGCTGTGTAAAAACAACATTCCACAGAAAGAAAATGAGAAATGTTCCTTAGCCTCACTATGTTGCTTCACCTATGTTTTTTTACCCGTATTCCCTAAAAAGTCACATTTGCTCTCTATAAAAATATTATGCTTCATATTCGTTAACATTCGCAATTTGTTCAAGAAAAAAATTAGGTTAAATCGACTACAATTAAAAAGAACTATCTTAATGTGTAAATATTCATAACAGTGAATTGTAAGCTTCACCACGCGGCTTGTAAACATGTAATGATGCCCTAACTCAAGCTGGAGATCGAAAGGCTGCAACTGAAAGTCCGTCTGGCCACCAGTGAAAGGAAATTACGTGTTTAAAATTTCTCAGACTAGCGAGTGTCAATATTTAGAAATTAAGTTATCGTGCCCTGGAATAGTCATTTAAAATTATAGCACTACGCTAGAAATAAGGTTCTGAATGCTTATGTATAAAAGTGGTCACATTATTTTCTCTATTCATATTCCTAATTTCGCATGGAGAATGAAACGTTTATCAAGTTCTCTTTCATGGCGTCTGTTTCTGTTCGTCCACATAATGCTCTATTATCAACATTTTTTACCACACGTAAATGAAATGATACTGGTGTTGTTATGGCCATTTTTTCTCCTTTAACACGATGAAAACAATGTACCTTGTTTCGATTTCCTCATCACATTACTGCTGGTAACAAACATCAACTTTCCCCTGTAGAGCGTGCTTCTTGCATAGCATGCTTGTGGTAGAAGAAGCATACCTACAAAGTACGAGAAACCATAACGATTGAAATGGTAACAATAACTGTTGAAAAGTTTGTATTGTACGAAAAGTCAAAACTCATGCAGGTCTGTATAACAAAGCTTTGCCAAATCAAAGGAGAGGAAGAAAGAGGAAGACTGTGCATAGGAGAGAGAGAGGGAGGGACGTAAGCGAAATACGTTAATGTTGACGATGTTGAGCGTGGTTGTCTCCTCTGGGCAGGGAAACGAAAACACAGTGATCTGAGAGAGGAAGAGAAAGGGAAGAGAAGTTTCTACCTTCAACTAGCTTTTTGTGGAAGGCATGCATTATAGGCAGTTGCTACGTAAAGGAAGGAAAGGCGACGACGATTGCTATAAGAGTGGACTCAACGTTTTTACAAGTGTGTTGAGCACTGAAGACACGTACACATGCGACAAAAGAAGAAAAAACCCCAACATTAGATCCGCAGATCTCTCAAGTCAGACACTTGGTACAATAAAGTGCGCTGCTTTTAGTGGGGTTCTTGAAAGTGTCCGCAGCGGTCACATGGTTGTGAAGTGCTTACTAATGTTCTCAAACATTCCGAAACAGCACGCATTCATATAAAGCTTTACAGATTTACTAATTACCTTCTACAAAAAAGAAAAAAGTAAAAAAAAAACTGGAGTAGCTTATTCGTCTCAACCACCAAAAATGACCAGTCAGCTGTTTAACCTCGCAAGTTTGGCGTTTATGTGATTTTGGGGTATTCACGTGATGCTGAAAGTTGCACATGTTTATCATCGTAGTATGCCTAGCGCTAGATATAACCCAGGGCCGACTAATTGTGAGCGCATTCTTTTACCGCTTTTATTTTGTCTATCATTTCTTGATACTAATTCTCTCGTAATACGACATGTCGCTGAACTGTGTGCCGATCATCAGCATCGTGTTCGGCAAGTTTATTGTCTTCCTAAAATAGTTATGCTGTCAAACAAACAAAATCAGGCTTTTGACTGGCCCACTGTCAATGGAGATGTCATGTCTGGTATTCGGCAAAAAAAAAGAGTCATTAGCCGAGGTAGTTTGCTTGAATGCGTCGCAAAAAAAAAAGAAAGCGTGAAAAACAAGACGAGAGCCATAAAAAAAGTGACGAGAACAATCACTGAATTGCCACTAAGTTTTTTCGAACAAAGCATGAATATATACATAAAGCACGTGTATATAGAAAGCATGCGCAAACTGTTCAGAGTTTGTTTCTTCTTGTTTTTTTAGGAAGAAGAATTAGGGCTTGTTCTTGTTAGTACTTTCTGTGTAATTCGCCTCCTTTACTTTGCTGTTAACTCTAAAATAATCGAGTATTTGGGGAGTGTTTTTGCTACACAACAATAATTGTCATCCACTTCGAGTACTTTTTTTGTGCTATCACAACGGTTCCGGTAGTTTGCGGTTGCGAACGGCGCAAGCGTTATCAGTATGGAATTGCGTTCCCGACAGGAATGTTGCCAGCGCCGGGTTTTCAAGAAAGAATTCGAGCAAGTCAGACTATTATTGTTGTGTGGCAGAACTACTCTCTGTATACTCCTTTTTTTTTTCTTAAAGTGTTATTTGCAATAAAAAAAAGCTCCATCACGCTTTTTATTCTTGTTCCTTTTAACCTTTCAGTTTACTTGTACAGCCCCGACGTCAATAAGTTAATGCTCACCAACAGACAAAGTCTATAAAAAAGTCACCTTACCTACCTTGCGAAACTGGGCAATGAACTGACTTGGTTCGCCTTCATGCCGTTTCAGTGGCTGTTACCTCTGATCTACACGACAACACTGGGCTCCAGCCACCGGCAGTCATTCATCTTAAGTGACGCAAGTGTAAGCATATCGATTGCTCTACAAAGCCATGCCGGGTTGCACTTATATAAAAAAAAAACTAGAAACACCAGTGAATGTATGGGAATAAAATGAGGCGCTAAGGGGGCAGCGAAGTTAGGTGGTATACGCTTTATAGGTCTGTGAGTATTTGTATCTCCAATGATTAATCTACTCCGATGTAGTACAAGAAGCGTCATGCTACATTCATTCAATACCTTCAAAAGTATTGGGGGGTTCTGGTCATACCATACTTGGCAAAATTTACGAAAAATCATCCGGTAACAAATTTAGCTATTCGAGTTTTAATGATACAATCTTTCTTTCTCAGTGTCACTGCACGGGTAACATGTGCCGAAAAATTTTTTCAACTGTTTAATCGGATCGCAGGCATTTAAACATCCAGCATCAGCGTCTTTCCTTTCGGGAAAAAATTTTTTGCAACCTCGAGTTGCTTCATCTCCATTAACATCCGAAGCAATGAAAATTTTATTAGGTACGCGCTCATCTCTTACATTAATCCGCTCTTTCGTGGCGAAGAAACATACTTGGGTACAAAAAAAAAATAAGCGTCGAAAACATCTCAGTTCTCGCTCCCTTCTCTACTTCTTTTCACTCGCCTTAAATAAGTTCACCTGCGCCTCACGCGCAACACCAACATTACGATAAACAGATCCACGTGGAATCCATTGCTTTCGAGCTTCCAGAAAAAAATCTGTGCCACTTTGCTACTGTTCGTGACAATTTGGTACAGCTCACGCAGCGCTAAAAAAGGGCTAATACCTTCCGCTAATACACTCGAGGAAGCCCACTCCAAGCGCTAAAGGGTGCCCTTGTTTGCTCCGTTACAGTTCCCCGCAGATTTCTCTCGCACGCCCTCTCCGCTACTTTTCTTAAAACATAAGATAAAAGCTCTGTGTAAGGGGAGTCGTTGTTCACAGGCGGCTTCGTTTCCGAAGCCGGGCAAGCAGGCGAACATTGCTTGAAGCAAAAAACGAAGGCGACGGCGGTAGCAACGCCACCGAGGCACAGGGCGGCTCCAGGAGCGACGTCTTCAACCTTGCGTTTAATTAAAAGGCACCCTCAAGGCTCGCTTGCTGCGCAGCAGCAAAGCACGCAGGAGATTGCGTTCCCACCCCCCTTCCCAGCAGCCAACGAAAAAGAAGAACGCAGCTCCTCTTCGGCTGGGCACGTTTCACTTTTTTTTTTCATCTTTTTCTGCCAGGACCCTTCTTCTAGATATTTAGTTTATTATTTATCTCATCGCTCGGGTGTTCTCTCGTTCACTTCTTTTCACTCCATCTCTCTATCTCGGTTTCGTTCGCTGCAATCTAGCTTTTTTCCCCAACAGGGATTCTCCCCACTCCCACTTTTTCCCTCACTGCTTTCCTCCCAACTTCTCTCGTTCGTGCGCGCGAGCTTTTCTTGCACAACGTCGTCGTTGTCGACGACGACGACGACGATGCCACCTTCTTTCTCTGGCTCACCCGTCCAGCGTGCGCGGCAGCGTCCGCTCGGTCTCCGTGCCTCCCTTTCTTTTTTCTGCGTGTGCGTGTATTCTTATTTTTATCTTAGCCGCCAGTGGGGAAGCTCGCATAGAGCGGTACAGAAACCCGGCCACCCCGCCTTTTATCCGGCGAGAAGTACGCAGAACGCGAAGACAAACAAATGAGCAAACAAGCTTGGCAAGAGAACAAAGTGAAACGAGAAGAACCGAGGCAAGAACTCTTGTCCTGTAGATGGGGTACTTTATCCGGCCAGCGTTCCCTCTCCCCGTCGTCCATAGGAAGGAAAGGAAGGGAGAGGAGTGCGTCTTTTGTTTTGGGGTCCACGCTTGCTCTTCCCGTGTGTGTCTGTGTGTGTTGTTTTTTGTCGTATCGTGCTGCTGCTGCTTCCACTGGTGCTGCGCAGCTCCCGCAGCTGTGCCGGTCTTTGAGCGTGCCCTTGCCTCCTCTGCCACCTCCTTTTGCGCAGCCTGGGTGCTTTTTTTTCGTGCCTCCCTTTTTTTACTTGTCCCTTTTTTCCCCGTTCTTCTAGTAGAAGCAACGGCGCTCAACCATCGGCGCGGCGTCGACAACGACGGCGGCGGTGCTGGTAAAGCTTTGTGTGCTTCTTTCTTTTTTTTTAGTTCCTCCTATATATATTTTTTCGCCTTGTTCCTCGCTTAGCGACGACGCGTGAGGGTACAGCGCGTGGCCTGAGCCGCCGCCGGCGCAGCCTGTTCCTCCCACCCTTCTCTTTCCAATTCCCGATGCTCCCCCCAGGCAACGTCGATGAGAGGACGGCTGACGCCACCGTCGGCCGGTCGGCGAGCTCGCCTGGCCCGCCGGACGATGCGCTCAGATAACAACAGCCCTCTGGGCACTTTTCCATCCCTCCCCCTCTTTCTCTCCCTACGAAAGGCCAGCATAGCGCGCGTGGAGAAGATTTGCTTGGGGATCGTGGATCGCGGGGAGGTGGAGGGAGGAGGAGCTGGTGGCTGCCCAGCCCGACAGAGCAGCGGCGACGGAAGATAGAAGAGGAGGAAGGCGAGAGGAAGAGAAAGGTTCGCGGCGGTTTTAGTCTCTAGATGCTCCCCCTTGTCAGGCCGCGCACACCGGCCGCAGCTCGCGCTGTGCCGACGTCGGAGAGTGGCGCAACTCGATAAGACCACGACGGGTGGGTAGGGTAGGCTGGGCGGGCTGGCGTCAGCTAGAAGTGCGGACGGTGGGGTGACGATGGACACACCAGTCGGGCGAGCGCAAGCACTCCCCGTGCAGGGCAGAGAGAGACGACGGACACTCATTACGGGCTCCAGACACCAAATATTTTCTCGACCTTGCTCGTTTTCGGAACCCAGGCACCGTCGACGGCTTGACCCCCCCCCCCCCCCCCTCCTTCAGCAGTCTCCTGTGCCTGGCTCTTGTCGCGTTAGCTCTGTCGGTTTTCTCTTGCCTACCGACGTGTTTGTGAGTGTATATGTGGGCGTGCGTACAAACTGCCCACGCAATCTGCCATGGCACGAACGACGCTCAGATTCGGAGTAGCAGCAGACTTATACCACGCATGCGGGCTCGTTCTGCCGTTATTTGAAATGGGAATCCTGGCTCAAAGCCTTTCACCGGGAGATATGCGCTGAGAATGTGTACGTCGCATTATTTTCGTACAACGGCGAGCTACAGAACGGGAAGATTCTTTCAGTCACAACTACGCTTTAACAGCGGGAATGAGCGCTGTGTTCAGGTGTGGAATGGAGGGAATACATATAGTCTGGGCGCTGAGGGGTTACATCAACGGGCAGGTTAATTGGAAATAGATGAATGTGGCTTTGAAACTTGTCTACAGAGTATAAAGAATAAACTTTCTTAAAAACATCTCATCAGCTAACATATTTGATTGACATGTGGTGTCTAACGTCCCAAAACCAGCATATGATTATGGATTATGAGAGACGCCGTAGTAGAAGGCTCCGGAAATGGAGTTCTTTAACGTGCACCCAAATCTGAGCACACGGGCCTACAACATATCCGCCTCCATCGCAAATGCAGCCGCCGCAGCCGCGATTCGATCCCGCGACCTGCAGGTCCACAGCATCGGCTAACATGGCCGTGCTGTATTTTTTGTGTTTTAAAAGTGGATCGGTGTACAAAACCGCCTAGTCACCGTATCATGTCTCAACGTTGGCGTCGGGCACGTGCCACATTCGAAGTCGAGCCGGCTTCATCCTTGAAGCGCCAGCGTGCGCCGGCCCGTGAACGTCAACTTCGCCGAACGGCTAATTCATCTGTCCGACCTATAGAAACACCAGCCAATAGAGTTTTATTTGAGCTAGTTTCGGTCCTGTATTTGGCGTTTCTCAGTAATTTGTTATTACCCCCGCATTCAGAAACGCTCCTTGACTCGAACTTGACGACGCCTTCAAGGCACCACGTCCGCCTCGGTGGAACAGTGGCTAGGTTGCTCGGCTGTTGGCACTAAAGTCGTGGGGTCGATCCCGGCCGTGGCATTTTGGTGGAGGCGGGACAGTAGAGGGCGCGCGTGCGGCGTGATGCCAGTGCAAGTTAAAGAACACCAGATCGCCGAAATTTCCGGAGCCCTCTCCTAAGACATCTCTCGTGACCATATCGTGGTTTAGGAACGTGAAACTCCAGATATTATTATCATTATTTTTATAATTATAATTATTATATTTATTATTATACTTATTATTATTATTATTATATTATTATTATTATTATTATTATTATTATTATTATTATTATTATTATTATTATTATTATTATTATTATTATTATTATTATTATTATTATTATTATTATTATTATTATTATTATTTATTCCATGCACCAAAAAGACGTTTTGAAAGCGCTGTCTTTCGACGGTGCCAAGGCAGCACAAACACGCTTCGAACGCGCTTCAATGAAGGCAGTGGCAAGTCAAGTCAAAGAGAAGCGTCTCTCAATACGGGTACTGCTGCTCAAGAAGAGAAGTTTTATTGTACATGTAAGTTGTACATGAACAAACGAAACAACCAAAACAAGCAATAACCTCGTATGCATCTTACAAATGAGCCATAAAACACCAATTTAACTCAGTGTATTTGAACGTTACACAAGTTAGGGAGCATTTAAATTGGATGCTTACAAAAGGTGGTTGAGGATTTAGATTACTTCGTGCTCTACTATGGGAGAGCATAAAGCCGCCCCGTAAGCTTACGCCGTGAACGAGTTCACATACGCGACGATGCACGCATCGTCCTTAGAGTGTGTTTAGAAAAGGTGGTTAGCGATTTAGAGCACTTGGTACTCTACTATGGGAGAGCTTAAAGCCATCCTGTGGGCCTCACACTTTATAAGGCCGTGTCAACGAATAGTACGCCATGAACGAGTTTAAAAGAGACACCACTCGGAACGTGCTAGGGACGGTAGCTTGCTGCTTTTACGACATTTTCGTGCCAGTGTCTTTGCAAAGAGATAACATCGCCGACACTCAATTGAACGTGTGTTTATAAAGACCGGGTAAACAATTAAGAATACTTGGTACTCTAATACGGGAAAGAAAGGCAGGGAAGTTTATTGCAAACTGGTAACAACATTTCCGGTGAGTACAATTGTCTGGTGTAACAAAATCACTTCAGTGGCATGTACAAACAAGAGAACATGGACAGGATGTAACACAAATCACTTCAATATTCTCACAGATTATGAAGCACTCAAGTAAACAAAGACAAAAAAGCGCAAAAAGCCCTAAGTTGGAACATATTTACATGTTACGTGCGTCGAGAAGCAATTTGTTTTTTTTCCCGAGTTAAAACGGCAGTAACATAAATTCACTATTCCCATTCCAAACTCCAAACAAAAAACGTGTATGCCACCTTCTGATGAAGGCTTGCTTCACGCTGCGTTTCAATCTGTTCGTAATCTGTAATCAATCTATAAGGTGCCGGACCATGATCATTCTAATCTTCTGTAACGCTGGGTATGCAGCTCGTTGGGGATCGTCGCCAGTGCTTCGGCCATACAGCGGCGACGACACAAGACGAACATTGTGACGTACAGCACGAGTTGTTTAAATAAACCTCTTGTGCGCTGTCAGTTCCGAAGGAATTGACACTCCGAATTCGACGACGCACGACGTGTCACACTGCCTTTGGCCGCTACGCATTCAAACATCGTGTGGTGTATCGTTTCTCTTTTGCCGCAGTTGGGGCAGTGGTATTGGGAACGGCGCCCCACTTTGACAGTCTATGACGAGTGGGTAACGCATCCCACCACCGCAGCCAATCATATTCTTTATTTCCGGTACGTGGTTGTTCCACCACTTTCTTCCACTTGCTGGGCCTCCATCTACGTTTTTCCTCGTCAGTAACGTGTGCTTAGAAAAAGTGGTTAACGATTTTGAGTACTTGGTACTCTACTATGGGAGAGCATAGTGCCGTAATCAGCGCAAGTAAGCTGGGAACAACTCTAGCCAATTCAAAGTTGAGATTGCGTTTACATTGCACATCAATCCTGCCAACCCAAGTAGGTGTGCTTGTCCTGGTCATATTATATGACAAGTAACTAGGCGACACAGGAAAATATATTGTAATTATCCTAGTTCTACGAACGCACGTCGCCATCAGCACACTGTCTTTATTTACAGTCAAACCTAAGAAGGGAGAAAAAGACGAAGAGAGCGCACATCAGCCGAGTTAAAGTTGGTATAACGGCGTCACTTTTATGTCAGGTTTGCGAAGAAATGGAAACAATAGATCATTTCTTTTTGTTCTCTCGCCGATATTCTTATCAGCGGAAAAGATACCTGGTAGCTTCACTTGAAAAATTAGGATTAGAATGAAATGTGGCAGTAATTTTATCGTTTGGCAGCATTAAATTTGGTTATAGCCACAGGGACGTCTGCTCTGCGGTATTTGACTAAATAATTGAAACAAAGCGATTGCCATGTAAATGCAAAGCGATTGCCATATATATATATATATATATATATATATATATATATATATATATATATATATATATATATATATATATATATATATATATATATATATATATATATATATATATATATATATATATATATATATATATATATATATATATCGTTTTAGACCCACCATTACCTCTGTCTCAAATCGCATCTGATAGCCTGCATCGATCCCTGCTCAGATATACTCCTTTTTCGATTTTTGGCTTTTCTTTCTACATAACTTTTTTTCAGTCCAAAATTATTTTGTGTTTGAAAAACCATAAGCCTTTTACTTAAGATCCTGCCACCCGTTTATTGGCCGATCACCCTTTATGGGTGTGCGCCAAAGTAACAAGGATCATCATCATCATCATCATACTGCGTTGCCCACGCTAGGTGCCGCCAGCGCCTCCTCTTTTTCTTTTTTTTCAGTGCCCGGGCGAACGCTCTCTTAAGGCCATCGAGCGCGCGCCCTTCCTTCGCTCGCCGCTGCCGCATGGTGGCGCTGCGTGAGTAGACTACGGCAAGCGATTGAGAGAAATGGGGGAGGAGCGTTGGGCTAGGAAGGTACTCAGCTACTTGTACATGAAGAATGTCGATACGAAATGGAGGAAGCGAACCAGAAAATTGGCGGCTAAATACTTGGAAAACAGCAGGGGGCCAAACCAAAAAGAATTATCGGTTAAGAAGAAGGTGAAGGAAGCTGAGACTGATATGTGGAGAATCGGCATGGTTAAGAAGTCTGCACTAGAGATCTATTGAACTTTTAAGCAGGAAATTGCCAAGGAAATCATCTATGATAATACTCGGGGTAGTTCTCTACTATTTGAGGCCAGGACGGGAGTATTGCGAACCATGACATATCGGGCCAAACACGAAGGGGTAGACACGGTATGCAGTGAATGCAGAAAGGAGGATGAAACTGCCGAACACTTGATAATGTTCTGTAAAGGGCTTCACCCTATAGTTCACGATGATGGCGCAGAGTTTTTCAAAGCACTGGGGTTTAGAGACAGGGAGGGCAAAATAGACTTTAAGCGGGTAGAATTAACTAGAAGGAGGTTATCTGATTGGTGGCTAAAGTCAAAGCACGAGTGAAAATTAAACCCTTCACTGCACAAACGAATCCTCAACCTCACTATTTAAGGGAAAAAAATAAATCTAGTTTTGGTTCATTAAGTATTACGGCTTGGTGGCGCTAGCCACCGCCCGATCTAAAGGGTACAGCCATGTCCATCCGCCCATCCGTTCATCCGCCCATCCGCCCATCCGCCCATCCGCCCATCCGCCCATCCGCCCATCCGCCCATCCGCCCATCCGCCCATCCATCCATCCGCCCATCCATCCATCCATCCATCCATCCATCCATCCATCCATCCATCCATCCATCCATCCATCCATCCATCCATCCATCCATCCATCCACGGGATGCTGGCACTGAACGGCCGCGCGTGGTAGGAAGCTCGCAAATTCGTCTTTTCATGCAAGTTAATTTGCAGTCGCGCTTCTTGAAGGCTTCACCGATGCAGGGAGGATTAAAAGTAACTCGAACATAGCGGCGCGCTGTTTTCACCGGGCTCTTTCGTGCCGCGCTACCGGTTCGATATATGCGGTCGAGTTTTATAGCATTCGCATTTTATTTTATTTTAGGGGCAAAGCTCTTTAAAATGACCCTTGTTTGTCCCTCGTAGCCGTTGTAGTGTGTAACGAGTATAACATTTTGACCTCCAAGGTGGTGCCGGTGAGAGATTTCTTCTGTGCGTTGTTGAACAATAAAAGATAGTGCTCAATGTACATGCTAATGGCTGCTAATGTGGAATGAGAGACAGCAGCATTCGGCTTTTAGTTAACGCGCACGCTACGGTCCCCATTAGCAGTCATTGGCATGTTTATTGAGGACTATCTGACAAGAAAGGGTTGCTGCGTTATACTCGCTGGGCGTAACCTCCTTGGTTTTCGAAAGGTTTAGCGAGCGTTCGGCCGCAGTGCCATGAATACAGTGAACTAGTATATACCATGAACTCGAGGTGGTTAACGGTGAGAAGTGGACCCGAAGCGCAAGCCGTAAGAAAGTGTGCGTGTGCCACCTCTCGTTTAGTCCTTGGAATGTCCGCTGGATGGCGGTGCTTCAATATGGGGAATATATGATGAGAAGATGTGAAATGGTGGTACTTGGAGTGTTGAATAGATGGACGAACGGACATACAGACAGATGCATGGATGGACGCATGAACGGACGCAGGGGCGGATGCATGGACGAACGCAGGGACGGACGCACGAACAGGCGCACGCCCGGACGGGTGGGTGGACAAATGGACGGTCGCACCGACGGACGCATGGACGGATGTAACCAAGAACGAATGGACGGACGAATGCATCGCCCCACTCTCCATTATTCACTCCGTGGATATGCTGCCAATTTTTTTCAAGCTATTTAAACCCAAATATTTGCATGCCTCAGTATATAATACTGTTGTGTGCCACTCTGCATATCTGACGAAAAAAAAAACAGTTTGTCTTTTTTTTTTGCATTTCTCATTAGTTACAACAAAAAAAACTCAACAAAAAACTCAAATTCACCTGAGGCGACTTGTTTGTTTGTTTGTTTGTTTGTTTGTTTGTTTGTTTGTTTGTTTGTTTGTTTGTTTGTTTGTTTGTTTGTTTGTTTGTTTGTTTGTTTGTTTGTTTGTTTGTTTGTTTGTTTGTTTGTTTGTTTGTTTGTTTGTTTGTTTGTTTGTTTGTTTGTTTGTTTGTTTGTTTGTTGTTTGTTTGTTTGTTTGTTTGTTTGTTTGTTTGTAGCCTGGAATCCATGGCACATATCCACTCTGGGGGATTGGCCAAGAAAACATGCAGTGTTTTATAGACGGTAACCGCACTATTGATTACAACAAAGAAAGAAAAAAGATGTAAAAGGAAGACATTATAAAAAAAACAAAGATTTAGAGTGTGAGAAAAAAATAAAATACTCACTGATATAATAACTATACCTTAATTTGGGAGCTGACCAGACAGCTGAGTGCGCCAAACCCGATTAATGTGGGATGTATTTCTCATATTTATTGACATTTCGAAAATTACTTCCCGACTTTTCCTTTTTTAGTATTTGTTAAAGGGAGCTTTGCAATTTATTTAGTGTCCGCAATGAAATTGCACACCCCATCGAATACATCTCTGTGTCAATTTCCCAAAATGGAGGCACCAAACTTTAGAAGGGTTCCTAGCTTCACAAACAAAATAGCTTGAAATATTTTCCTAATTACTACGTAGTTACGGCATGAGACAAAATGTTCAATAGTTTCCGATTCTTCAAAGAACGAACAAAGAGAGGAGAGTGTCAGAACAGCTCTGTGTTAAAAAAAATGTAATGGGGGAACACGGCACCGGAATCTGGAGATAATAAATTCAAGTTTTTTTCGACGGACTCTACTAAGATTTCCATGGAAATTTGAGATGACTGAAAGGCAAAAAATCGACAGATCCCACTTATCTGGGAATCAACTTTATGCGAAGCAAGTGGAGGGAAGGTGGCTGTGTTGCATTTTTTTTAATAGAGTCAGCGACATATGCACGACATAAAGCAGCGACATATGTTGAAGAGTTGCGTATGTTTATATAACCAGTTTTCCACTTATAGAACGATGTCAGTTGGAAATGTGTTTTAGCAACACCAGAAGCTGATATGAAATGCTCATGCTCGCGAAGATGCTGTGCCCTGACACTGCTACATAAATCAATTACAGTGCATTGCACCTCACCCCAATTGACGACTTGAATCAAAGCAGTACCCATGTAATGTTGATAAAATTTGGTAGGCAGCACTGCAACCACTATTGACGTTTCACGAAGATTAGCGCCTATTTGAAAAAAAAGTTCTTCGATTCCTGCTGTGACCCTGTCACAGGTCCCGTTAATTAGGGAGGTGATCGCCGGGCTAATTCCACCCCCCGAACTGCACCACGAAAGCGTGGACAATTTAGAAGTGGACCTATTTGGCACACCAGCAGACGGCAGCTGTGGTCCAAAAAACGAGTCAGAGCCGAGAGTTGATAAACAAAACAAAACTATATTCTCAAATACGGCAGATCAAACGATGCACAAATATGCACACTCGACAATAGTTTGATACGATATGTCACCAATCAAACAACGTGCTACACAGTAAAATCAGCCACACTCGAAACAACGGACACAAACAACAATACGCGTTACAATGCAATCACATGCATCGAACAACCAAGACACTTAAACACCAAAGAGTTCGAAAACTTATTCAGTCCAGAGTCCTTGGAACAAAGCCTGAATTATACTCAAAGTTAAGCGCTGTTGTCGATACGCTGCCCCCGAAGTTTCTCTTCCAGGTAACCTCGCGACTTCAATTGGCTGCTCTCCAAGCACCAAACTTCTTCGCCAGTAACACGTCGGCTTCTCACGCGTTGCGATTGAAGGACGCGTCTTCACTTTCAGGCGGTAGACACCCTTTCTGCTTGTAGCACAAGCCACCTTCAGGTGGAAATCCTCTTCATTACCTGCTTTGTCACTGAAGACAGAAGCCTTCGCCGACACGGCGGAATGACTTTACGCACACTTGCGCAAAACTTTCATCTCCTGCCTACGCACACGTGCGCAAACTTGCTTCTTTTCATGCTTTGTCACCTAGGACAAAACTTTCGCCGACACGGCGGAAACACCCTACGCACACTGACGCAAGCTTTCTTCTTCTCCTGATCTCCCTACTCCACTGCTCGCTTAAATACCTTTCGCGCTAGATTCCAGAAAATTCTAATCGTTTCGTCGGCGCGATGCACAGCCAAGGCTGGGGAAAGGGCGATACGTTTCGAGCACCGTACGCGACACGTGACGCAACTCTGCATCACCTCACCCCTTTCTTTCGAGATCCTTCCAGGGCTTGCTCGGCGACCGATGTGAGGAGGTTGGTAGGCGAAACTACGCTTCAGGGGGAAGGGTGGGGGAAGACGGCGCGCTGAGGAGCCTTTGGATGCTTGTTTTCTTCTTTAGCGTTGACCTTGACGAGTCTCACTGGGCTTGGTATCGTCACTGTCGCCAGAATTCTGCGGCGCGCTCTTTTTTGAGCACTCGTTTGTGACAGACCCTGAAATTTATTATTTGCATTCGTCGGGGGGGCAAGGCGCTTATGTCCGGTTTTTCTTAACGCTGACATTTATTATATGCCTTCGTTGGGTCGACGCTACCGATGTCGAGTAATGCTTAACGCTCACGCGTTAAAATTACCATCTGTGTTCTCGTCGTTTCTTTGTAGATACTAAGTGTCAGTCACCACTGGCACATACCCGCTTACCAGCGACACATACCCGCGCGTGAGTGTGCCACTGTCTGGTGGGAAGTGTTTGACGACGTATGCGACTAGATAGATAGATAGATAGATAGATAGATAGATAGATAGATAGATAGATAGATAGATAGATAGATAGATAGATAGATAGATAGATAGATAGATAGATAGATAGATAGATAGATAGATAGATAGATAGATAGATAGATAGATAGATAGATAGATAGATAGATAGATAGATAGATAGATAGATAGATAGATAGATAGATAGATAGATAGATAGATAGATAGATAGATAGATAGATAGATAGATAGATAGATAGATAGATAGATAGATAGATAGATAGATAGATAGATAGATAGATAGATAGATAGATTCAAAGTCGCCGAATTTCGATGAGAAATACTTCGCATTTAAAAACCATCCTCGTTTCATCCGAGATATTTCTGTACCCAACATGGGTTTCTTGCTGCCTCAAGGATCAGAGACAAAGCTAGCTTTCTCTCCCTCAGCTGGTTATGCACTGCCCTCATGATCGGCCCATTTCAACCAAGCGAGGATGTTATATGATGCCGTCAAGTTATGTGAACTTCCGACACGTCACAAACATTTATGATATGTGTCGTCATATGATGACGTTTCCACGTAATGATGATTTCTTGCATCACTCATCATGTTCACGCCAACAACGTGAGAAGACGCCGGACGCCAACGGCGATGAATTTTCGCTTTTGACGAGACATTTAAAGCTACTGCCTTAATGCTCTGTACGGCTGTAGCTCCATGAAATCGCATCCTCCTCTATTATTCGGGGGGGCGTGCTTGCAGTAATCGGGCAGAACGATTGGTCTCCTAATAAATCTTCGCACTACACTCTAATGTGTAGCGATCATTTGCAACCAGAGTATTTCATAGCTTATTAGTAGTGGCGGCTGAACACTACCCGTCACGTTTGGCAACATGGCAATTCAAATCTCCAAAAAGGAGCGTGATTCATCCGAACAGTCAACAAATGAGTCCATCAGTAGCAAGGCTGCATCGCGATCACAGCCATGTGCAACGCTAACATTACGCCCCGAAGCTGAATGGTAGCCCATGGGTACCACACAGTCATTTGGCCTCTACTCGGCTCGCTACCGAATTAAGAGGCCAGAAGGAAGCAGAAAAAAAAAAACAGAGATGAGTAGACATTTACTAAGGCTACAACAATCCGTCCACGAATACTCACCCAAGCTCAGGCAACTGACCACAGGCTGCTTTTTTTTTATGCCTGTCCCCTTGGGTCAGGTTGAGAGTCGGAATTAGACTCCAGACTTTAACAGCGCCTGTTCGAAACACAGGAAATGATCGCGAAAACCGTGCGGGATATGGAGCTGTTTTTGTCTATTTCACGTTGAATTGATTATTTAAGCTCTCAAATGGTGAAATCACTTGCCATAGTTCCTCATTTTCTGACACTTGCTTTTTCTCGGTGGCAACACATGTCAGGCTTTGCGAAGGGAACAGATGATAACCTGTATCCCTGGAAGCAGTCTAGTGACATTTTGTGCTATTTAGTAAATGAACTCCAGGCTTGCGCATGGTGTGCTACGTCACTAGAGAGTAGCAAGAATCGGGGAACATTAGGCACCCAAGCTTTTATTATTAGCTCTGGGAAAAAGCTTCTCTCAAAATCGACTTTCAGTTAGTCAAAAAAGCAACTTTCAGTCTAGCGAACGCCATGGTGACAAAACGGTCTTTTGCGGATTACTTGCATGAACTATCTGGTATCGGCCAAGCTAGCAGACGACGCGTTAGCGCCTCGATCGCGCGTCGCGATTAACTAAAGCAATTGAAATGAGCCGAGTGCCCAGAACAAGTGCTCCACGATTCTCGTTTCCAAGTTTCCATTGAGCCTTTGACAATGCGATTACAGCCGAAAACAGAGCCGTATAGCAGCTTCGAAAGCAGCCGCGGCAGCGTTTGCGCGAAAGACGGCGCGGCGGCATCTCTGATTGATATGTGGGGTTTAACGTCCCAAAACCACTATATGATTATGAGAGACGCCGTAGTGGAGGGCTCCGGAAATTTAGACCACCTGGGGTTCTTTAACGTGCACCCAAATCTGAGCACACGGGCCTACAACAACGCGGCAGCATCTCTACTTCAGGTGCGGCGCCTGGCGGCGAAACACCGCACTAGCACTGACGGCCGCTCCCCGTTGAAATCCACTCCATCGCCCGGGTACTGAAAAAATAGAGGAGGTGCTGGTGCAGCTCACTTTTCTGATTACGCGAGCCGGCGAAACAAATATTCTTAACAGATCGGCTGTTGAAAAAGTGGTTGCGGCTCAACTCAATTATTCCTGGGTTGCGCCTCGAGAAGGGCGGCTAATATTTTTAGTGTAGCTGGCTCCTTTTGGTGGGGGGTTGTCTCTCGTCGTTGCGCCGGTGTGTACGCTAGTGCTCATTCCTCCGCTAGAGGCGCAGTTGGGCTCTTCGTTTTAAGAGCGCTCACTAGATGGCGCGCCGCCGTTCAGGCCAGAGTACGCTCGCTCAAATCTCGGCGCGCACTCTAGTTTGGTAGGAGACCACTAGGTGACTGCGCCTATATATAGCGCTCGCTTTCGGCGCGTTTCCTTTCTCTTTCGCCGGACATCACTCGGTGCGCGTCGATATCGCTACCCACTATGAACACCGCAAAAGCCAAGGTGGCGGCGCGAAGGGCTCACCGTCAGGACCCTTCTCGAACGTTTCACTACATCAGTGTTTCAAGATCTTCTGGCTTTGTACTTTACGGATCACAAAGCCATTATACTAAAAGGAAAACGTTCCTCTGAGGTTCGTAAATAAGCTTTTGAACAAAATGTATATACTGCAGCAGTATGTCAATCTCTGTATATTGTACATTGCAATATAAATAATAAACATTTTGTATATAACGTGCAGTCACACCACAACTACTCTCGTGTCACGTCTTTATATTATGATGATTGAGCATATGTACAAAGAATTCGCGGTTTACCGGATTTAGCCTCTTGAGCAAGCTCCTTCATAATCATTAACATCGTAGATATGCGGGAATTTTCGTTTAACTTGGTTTTTGTATGGTTACGCTCCTCGAAGCGTACGGCTGATTTTTCCTCTGTTTCCTCAGCTTGCTACCTTCTCTTGGTTCCGTACCAATGACAATGTCTGGCTTTTTTCAGTCTCTCCGACTCACTTTTTATATCGGTCGATGAATTCCACAGAGCCGCCCGCTCTTCCGCTGTCGTTGCAACGCGGTTTCACCGGCTCTTCCACTGACGTCATGCCAGATGGCACGGTGAGTGGCTCTGCCAGCTGCGGCAGTTGCTAGGCAATGGCTCAGCTCATGGTGCGGCTATTCTAGTACACTCTAGTGCAGCTGCGGGCCACAGATTAGATTAGATTGGACAAACTTTTATTTGGTCTTCCAAAACACAGATCACTGTGTTGCGGGCAGCTCTCACGTGGGGACTGAGATGCGGAGCTCCTCAGCCGCCTCGCGGGCTTGGTGGTGTTGCGAAGGCACCTCCGAAATCCCGCCGCTGACCTCCACTGTTGAGAACGACGGACCGATCCCGCCGAAGCCACCACTGTTGCGAAAGACGGCGACGCCAACACGGCCCCGGAGGCGCCACTGCTTTCAACTCCGCCGGGAAGGTCACCAGCCGTTTGGTAGCGTATGTTTATCAGCTCGCGACTGCTTCTGCGCAGAGCTGATAAGACGAGCGGACGAGACGACGGTGAGTTAAACAAGGTTTATGTACAGCATATTTACAGAGGCGTTACAATTTCGGCACTGGGGCCGACAGAGACTCGAAGAGCCGAGCTCTTCTCTCTAACACATAGTTCAGCCTTTCGCCTAAGACCGCTGACTCGCATACATGTCGGCCCTCCGACATGGGGTCTCCTCGCTCATAGGAACGCCGATCGCGACGCGCCGCAGGGCTTCTTTTATTTACACCGGGTCCAACCAAAATGTCCAATCAGAAGCGCCGCTGGTCGTCAGCGCAGATTCTTCCAATGGGGTTGCCGCGCCATGCGTCAGACCACCGGACACGAGAACGCCGGCTCGCTGTCACGTGCGCCGCTGACTCAATGCACGTGGGCGAGAGAGGCGCCGCGCGTGTTCACTCCGTCGAGTTGATCGCGCCAGGCAGCTGCGGGCTGGCCTTGACCCAGATTGCCTTTTTCCGAGGCACGGACGTTTGACGAGGACTCGCTGGCATAACAGCACCCCCGCCGCCAGACAATGCACCGGAAAGACGAGCTGCTTCCACGGGGCTCGGATGTCAGGTGCGCTCGTTCGCCAGGTCCCTCCAGGTTCGCCTCCAGGGCCATGGGGAGAATACAGCTCCAAACTGTTCCGGGAACACATCCCATTTTTGACGACGGATCCCAGCTCCACTGGCTTGTCGCCACAACTGGCTGACCAGCTTCACTCGTCTCTTCTGACCATCTTCGGTTTCAGCACTTGTCGATGGTTCTGCAACTTGCTAAGAACGGTTCGACAACAGACAACACACGACACTAGCAAGTGCCCTCGGTCACCCAACAGAACACCAGACAAAGTATAGTACAACATATACCTATCTACGTGTCTATCGGAATTTTGTTCCCTCTACATCAAGAGGCACATGTGGGACACAAGACTCTTAAAATGACAACTCCAATTTTTTTTCCCACGTACAACAACGTAACGAATTAGAATACCACAAAGTTGGCCCCTTGAGATCACTCTGAACGAGAGCGCTCAGCCCAGGTCGTGATGAGGTAAAAATTTTGCCCCGAATCGCCAGCGAGAAACCGAAAGGTTGAGAAGTTACTAGCTGGAACTCACTGCTCAATGCACCTGCCTTAGCGTTTACCTTTCCTTTATTTTTTTTTTTGATAGCGAACGTCAAAGTTGCGCTGTGGAGCAACATGCTCCACTTCAGTAACCGGCCACTTTTAGGCGACGATACCTATGCGGCACCAAGAGCGGCTCACACTTTCGACGTTGCACAGGGGAACAACGATACGGCTTGCTACGGATTGACTCCTCACCGCTTAGCTCGAGATCGTGTTCGATCACCCTCGTGTTTCCGGGGCGGTCCGAAAAACACGTCTTCAAACTCGGAACCAATCTTTCTCAGATCCTCTTTCTCAGGTCCTCCTTCACTTAAGCTAGGCTCTAGGTTTATCTGCTCCCGAATTACTTTCGATCCCCCTTCGATTACCTCAATAGAACTCAAACTTTCTGCTTCCTCTTCCTCTGAAGCATTCAACAACAGATTTACGACCGCTTGATGTTGAACGTATGGTTTCATCAAGTTGTAAATTTTGTCCGGCCGCCTTCCTAATTTCACTTCATAATTTGAATCGCAAGGCTTCGATAATACTGTGGCGGGCCCTTCCCAATCAGCCTCAAGCTTGTTCTTTTTGGACGGCTGCAGCAGCATTACCTGACTCCCTACTTCAAAAGCACGCTTCTTCACCGCTTCCTCGTAGTGCTCCTTCGACAGCACTTTTGCCGCGTTTTTCTGGCTTTCCACTAGCGCTTCTATTTGGCTTTCCACTAGCGCTTCAATTTGGCTTTCCACTAGCGCTTCAATTTGGCTTTCCTCTAGCGCTTCAATTTGGCTTTCCACTAGCGCTTCAATTTGGCTTTCCACTAGCGCTTCAATCGAGAGGTCCTCACGCTGCTCTCGAATGAGCGTCTCTCGATCAACTCTCGGCAGCTCGCTCCAACTTTCCGCTACAGGCGAGAGCGTTGCAGCCCTCTCGCTCTGACTCAATGGCGCCATGTCGTCTCCCCTTTCTCCGGAAACCGCGCAGCTAGCTTCGGCGACGGGCCGCTCGCGTGACTGCTCACATGACTCATGCGGAAACTTTCCTTTCTGGGGTTCCGTCGACCCGCCGACAAGGTCACTTGAGAGTTCACCGCATGGAACCAGGTCAAGCTTCCGCGAAAGCTTTCGCGCTTGCGATCGCGTGAGGGCCATGCACGCTAAGTTGGGGAAGAACGATTTGCCCTGCTCTTTGAGAAGCTGCTCCGAGTTGTTGGAGAAAAGATAAGGAAAACGATCATTTAGCGCGGCAGACACAGCTGCTTCGGTGCGAAGCTTACCGAACGGGCCTTCAATGACAACCGTGGCGATTGGTAAGCGAACACTCTGCACCTCGGCGACTTGCCTAATCCACGCGCATTCTCCTGTGAAGTCATCCGGAGACACCAATGAAGGATGGACAACGTCCATGGTTGCCGCTGAGTCTCTAAGTGCTCGGCACGTTTTCTCATTGACCCTAATTTCTTGGAGATACGGCTCCAACAACCGCATGTTTTTTTCTGATTCTCGGATTGTTGCGAAGGCAAACTTTTCCTGACAGTTTCTCGCGATGTGCCCTTCCTTTTTGCAGTTGTAGCAGATTAGCGGCTTCCGTTTGTTTTCCGATTCAAATGCCTGTGTGGTAGAAACCTCACTCGATTTCTCCGCTTCTGCTTGCCCTTCCCCTACACTGTCCTTCGTAAGAGACGGGTCCTTTTTGAAATTACGGTGCGGAACGGGTTTCCGTTGATCAGGTTTCCTTGAAAAGCCCTCTTTTCTCTCATTCTTTTCAACGCGCACTGCCCTGCCGTGCAACTTTCGACGAGTATAATACTCCTCAGCTAACTCTGCTGCCTTGTTTAGCTGTACTTCACCAAGTCTGTCCTGCAGCCAAAGCCTGACATTATCCTCGATGCAGCGGTAGAATTGCTCCAATGCAACGCATTCCACCACTTTATCGCGGTCGTCATAAACACCTTCGCCCTTGAGCCATTCAATTAAATCGGCTTTAAGACGAAACGCGAAGTCAACGTGTGACTCATTCCCCTTTTCAGCATACCGGAACCTTTGCCTGAAAGCCTCGGGTGACAACTTGTAACGTCTCAAGAGCACTTCCTTAACCTCGTCATAGCTCTCAAACGCTTCCCTAGACAAGCAAGTTAATGCGTCGGACACTTCGCCGGGAAGAAGAGCTAACAGGTTCTGCGCCCAAAGAGACCGCTCCAAAGCGTTTCGCTCACAGACGTGTTCAAACTTGACGAGGTACTTCGCCATGTCCTCGCCTACTACGAACGGTGGCAGTTGGTCCCGAATTCTAAAACCGCTGACCTGAATCGTCGGAGAAGCTACGCTAGGCGCCTGCGAACACTGTAGGATTGCCAATTCTAGTCGTTTCAACTCTAGGCGCTCTTGTCTCTCAGCCTCCTCGCGCTCGCGACGTTCGCGCCTTTCAACTTCTTCACGTTCGCGAACTTCTCGCCTTTCAGCCTCCTCGCGGCGTGCTTTGATCTCCACCCAGGCCTCATCGACTTCCTCAGCCGACACTCCCTCATCCTTCATGATCTCAAGGATCGCTTGCTTTCGTTTCGCACGGCCCAAAGTAATGCCGAGTTCCTCACAAATTTCGATGAGTTCCTTCACTTTAAGGTTCTCCATCGTTCACACTAGCCTCTTGCTGTTTGCCCCTGTTAACAATTTACTTGCCGTACCCACTATAAGTCAACTAGCAAGACGCGCAAGCAACTTTTCACTCTCCCGTGTTTACCCCCTCCGCATTAACTTTGGTTTCAAAGCACTTCGACTTGGCTTGAAACGATCAAAGCTCACTCTAATGCTTCACACAGCCCTTCTCTAAACTACTACAACCTGAGCTAGAGTAGTCTGGTGAACTGAGGGGAAAACATCAGGCACTCACCGCATCGATGTCGCTGACGCCGGCCGATCCCGCAGCTGCCAACCACTGTTGCGAAGCGCCGGACCGATCCCGCCGAAGCCACCACTGTTGCGAAAGACGGCGACGCCAACACGGCCCCGGAGGCGCCACTGCTTTCAACTCCGCCGGGAAGGTCACCAGCCGTTTGGTAGCGTATGTTTATCAGCTCGCGACTGCTTCTGCGCAGAGCTGATAAGACGAGCGGACGAGACGACGGTGAGTTAAACAAGGTTTATGTACAGCATATTTACAGAGGCGTTACAATTTCGGCACTGGGGCCGACAGAGACTCGAAGAGCCGAGCTCTTCTCTCTAACACATAGTTCAGCCTTTCGCCTAAGACCGCTGACTCGCATACATGTCGGCCCTCCGACATGGGGTCTCCTCGCTCATAGGAACGCCGATCGCGACGCGCCGCAGGGCTTCTTTTATTTACACCGGGTCCAACCAAAATGTCCAATCAGAAGCGCCGCTGGTCGTCAGCGCAGATTCTTCCAATGGGGTTGCCGCGCCATGCGTCAGACCACCGGACACGAGAACGCCGGCTCGCTGTCACGTGCGCCGCTGACTCAATGCACGTGGGCGAGAGAGGCGCCGCGCGTGTTCACTCCGTCGAGTTGATCGCGCCAGGCAGCTGCGGGCTGGCCTTGACCCAGATTGCCTTTTTCCGAGGCACGGACGTTTGACGAGGACTCGCTGGCATAACAGTGGACAGCCAAGAGCTGATCTGCCAAGAACGAGCTGCGGATTGCCGCCTCCCATCTGGCAGAGGTGATGTTCGATAAATGAGCAAATTTGGCACACTGCCAGAGCATATGTTCTAATGAAGCTATTTCCACACAATGTGGGCAAAGATAAATGAAGAGAATGCGGCCAATGTAGCTCTCGTTAGAACAGAGACGTCGCATCTGGTGGAACGCTCTCAAGCGGCAGTGCTTGCCTAGTGGCCAATGTGGCGCTGCAGAACTATGATGCGCACATCTGTGGGAAACGGAATAAAGGGAGGTGTTAGCGATTCTTAGTATAGGGAAAAGAAAGAGGAAAAGGAAAAGTGAGACGTTGAGATGGGTGCAGTGTGATCAGCCGGAGAGCAACAGCTAACAATGCGAAAAGGCGCCGACAGCAGCAAAGCGACTACGAACGGAGAAGGAGGGACCGTTCAACATCTGGGAACGCTTCGAAGGACCATGAGTCTGAATAAGACCATCTCCGTTTGCAGCCACTCTAACCACAGGAACAAGAAGAGAGGCGTCTGTAGTAGAAACATGAATAAAGCGTCGCTGTTAATTTATCCCCAATGAATGTTGCTGCCCTCCAATTTCTCCCTCCCTCGTTGCAAATTCGAAACATTTTTGCCACTGCCCGCAGCACAACACACACAGATCATGCCATTTCAGAGCGTTCAACAATTTGAATGACTATACGTCGGCAAAAACGTTGGAACTCACTACTCATTGAAAACATGTATTTTTTGTTTTAATAGGTTTTTCTCAGCCGGACACACTCGGACTCAGACTTACTACAATTTTCTTCCTACTGACTCACTCGGACTCAAACCGTCCAAGTTATAACTCACTTAAACTCACTCAGACTCACATCTTGATCTGAGTGAGTCGACTCATGTGTGAGTTTGCAGATATGTGTGCGTATGCTTGTGTGTTCTTCGGTGAAGCTCTTGTTTACTTACAATTATTTTCCTATAGTTACTATTACATATCCTCGTTTACTTTTACTTTCTGTAAGGCACTACAAAATGAAGGTATGCTACAGAGGGGGGTAGGAAGGGGTGAACAGAAGAGATTGTTCGCTACTGATAGAAGAATGCTACTTTGCAGAGCGCCATAACCGTACGCTATCGAAGATACGTACAAAACCGTCTTCCACCTCCATTTGTCGGTCGTTTCACGGCTGAGAGTGACTCGACGTGCTAAACACTTACCAGAAAAGAAAACACTCGTAATGAATGACCGGGAGATTTCACTGCCATCTACCGACGAGCATTCGTTGTCGCATAGTTAGGGCCGCGCGAAGAAAAGAGATAAATAAAGATCAAAAGAATCTTGTCCCATCCTTTTCATTGAGGGCCGAGTGCCGGAGAGAACGGTGGTTATTCTCACACGCATCCCGAGCCTGTGCCGCGCGGCAGAGATGAATAGACCGGAGTTGTGTGGACGCGTCGGCCGGCACACTCGGTATATAGAAGCGAGCAGGGTGGGTGGGGTGAGGTTGAAGGGACAGTGGGGTGGGGGGGATCCAGGCTATACGGCGGCGGGGCTCCGACCTTTCCGATGCAGCGCCGTTCGCTCGCGGCGAGACGCCGCCGACGGCATACATACATACATAAAGGACCACCACATAAATGTATATAGATAGAACTGGAAAGTGAGGGAGAGGCCCACGCTCTCTCTCTCAACCACCGAGCCGACGCTGCTTTCGGAATCAGGTTGCGTCACTCTCAACTTTTCTCCACGGGCTTATACCACGCTTCCCGTGTCGCCTCGCCCCGCTCTTCTTTCACCTCCGCTTCTCCTCCCGCTGTTGCGTCTCCTCGGTACGAGACAGCTCTGCCCTTCCCCGCTGAGCTGGTTGCGACGCCCTGGCGGTTCTCCCTAGTTCCCTTCCCTCCCTCATCCAGTGCACGTGCCAGTCTTGGCGTGTGCGAGAACGGAGCCTTTCCTCCTCTCCGCCACTCTTACCCACGGTCCCAGCGGCCATCTGTCACGTCGAGGTGCGCGAAGAGCTCACGCAGGCCAGAGCAGGTTTTTTTGCCGCGAAAGAGCCGGCTCGTGTATGAGAGAGAGAACGAGAGAGAGGAATAGGTGGTAATAAACCGTGAAATATACCTTAAGTGGGGAGAAGCGCTTATAGATAGTCCAGTGGGGTTCTTGAATATGCGACTCGACACCCCATGGTTATGCATTGCGGGTTGCGTGAAATTATGTGTGGATTAGCGAAAAAACGTGGTTAGCCAATATACTGACTGAGATTAGGTGAAAGAAAAGAAGGATTTGGTCGAAGCAGAACCGATAACAGCGTTTTAGGCTAACATAGTGTACGCGAAAAGAGATGAAGCGCTGAGATTTAGGTCGAGTTATGATTGGAGGAAACTTTGTGTGCGTCGTAGTGGTTGGTAGGAGGGACTACGGCGGTGCCGAAAACGAGGATGCAGTTTCAGCGCAAACAGTGCATCAGGAGAGGGGCAATCACCGGAGGTGCCGGCACGTGGTCCTTTTGATGCTATGGAACGAAATAGGTCGAGTCCGATGGTGATGAGCTGAGGCTCTGTTACGACGCTCCTCGAAATGAAATTGATCCTTGACCCGGTCTCGGTGACGGGCTTCTCCCTCGGCAATTACGCAACGATACTGCTCCGTGATGAGGTCAATCGTTGCTATGGCGCAGTGGGCTTGGAGTTACAGACCGATCTACGCTCTGCCACTCCTTGATGGCTGTCACCGGGTTTCGGATCGTCTGGCTGGTTGTAACAACTTACATAAATTTCTAATAGGAAAATCCGGATTGAAAACTGATAAATAATTCTTAGTCAGTGGATACGTCGCTGGCAGAAAACTTTTGCCGCAAAAGTTAATTGGCCTAATTTAAGTGTCAGTGCGTGCTTTAAATTGATTGATATGTGGGGTTTAACGTTCCAAAACCACCATATGATTATGAGAGACGCCGTAGGGCAGGGCTCCGGAAATTTCGAACTCCTGGGGCTCTTTAACGTGCACCCAAATCTGAGCACACGGGCCTACAGCATTTCTGCCTCCATCGGAAGTGCAGCCGCCAAAGCCGGGATTCGATCCCGTGACCTGCGGGTCAGCAGCCAAGTACCTAAGCCACTAGACCACCGCGGTGGGCCGCGCTATAAATGAAAACAAAGAGACAATTAGAACAGTGCTGTCTCATAACTCTGTCGTCCGTGTCCTTGTTTTATTTTACTACCATACTCTGTCTTTTGTGTTGTTGCAGTGTCAGATAAAACAAAAATGTCGTAGTTGGCCAAGTTGAGTGAGGCAGAGGATATACAAGTAGAGGTAAACGATTTTTTGATGTTAGGTAATAGATGATACGTAACAGTACTCAAAGTTAGCTAGCCAGTAGTACAGCCTACATCACCCAATATCAGACAGTGTTTGTAGCATGCGAGTTAATACGCTACACTTCGCGAAAACTGCACGCCGTTTTCGAAATTAGAATTATGAAGTATACCTGCATTATTTCCAGACCGCAGCTCTACTGGTTATTGTTCTGTACTAATTTATGCCACCGTACCTTTCTAGTTTGAGATTTGATGCTGACTAGAAACTTACCTCGAAAAGTCTGAAATACTGGTTACTCACTATTGTATAAGATGCTTTTCGTTAGAAACGCTTTCTGTAGCTTGTATATGATGGAAGCAGGCCCTCATGACCCTTTTTTTTTTGTACAATACTGCTGACAATAGTCCAAGCCGGAGAGGTTGTACATAAACAGACAACAAAAAGAAAAACTGCAAGATGAATACTTCTTTCGTATAGCAAGGGCGAAGAAGATTGTAATTAATTCCACTCTGTGATTGTTAGTGGGAGGAAAGAACGTTTATATACATTAGTTCTTGCGAATGCAGGTTTGATGCAATGGCTGTGCTTGTGACCTGCACGGCTCGATCGATGTGTTTCTGAAAGTAATCGTAGTAATTGAAAGTAATGAAAGTAATTCGGAGCTTACCAAAATAAACCAAAGATAAAAAATTCAAGCGTGCCTGTTTTTTTTTTTTTATCTAGACAGTGGCTCTGATTCGGCCATCTGTAGGATACCTGACAGTGCATCAAGGCGTCTGAAACGTTTGCAATCGTAGTGGGCAGCTAACCTTTGAATTTTAGGGGCGAAACTTCTTAAGGCGTGTATTGGTCGTCACCTTTATGTATTCGCGCATGTAGCAACCACCTCACAGCATATCGACGGAGTGAATGATGATGAGTGGAGCAAAGCTTCGGAGGGTTTTATCGGCAAACCACGAATCATCCACTGGCCGCATCGATCCGTCATCTTCTGTCTGTCTGTTTGACGCACGGACAGACGGATGAGCAGACGAACGCACGGACGGATGGGTGGACGCAAGGACGGACGCATGGATGGATGGAAGCAAGAACGAACGGAGGGACGGAAATGCGGACGGGCTGACCTGTCTCTTAACCAAAAGTAATACCCGTGACATTGCTCGTTTTGCAGCGCCCTTGACGTCAGCTCTGTGGACATAGCCCTCCCCCCTCCAACCCGCCTCTCAATGCACCCTCTCATACATCAAAGATGCGCTGCCCGACAATAACTGAGGGGCCCGATACAATACATTTCCCGTTTTGTTCTTTCCAGTCTGACCAAAGAAGACTTGCTCGAATTTCGCAGGGTACTTTGAGTATCTTATTTATGTTACCTTTCAAACAATGCAGAAGTTTAGGATAATATGGTAGCTCAAACGAGCGGAAGAACCCTTGGACAAGGGAGCCAAAGTTTCGGCAAGCGTTCTTGTCATCTTCGAGTGGGGTTACAGTTGTGCTTGAGTGGCAATATAGCCATTTGTGTGTTTCACTACGTGTGTGTGTACGCATGCACGCCTTCGCACGTGCATGCCTATGCAGACACATGCGCTAATGTTGGCAGCAATTACCTTGAAGAAGGCAACGTCTTGTCAAAGTGTTGGCTGCAGCGACAACTCCTGTACAGGGATTTTTTTTCACCTTTTTATGTTGCCCTCATTATTTATTGCCCTCCCGTTCTCTCTCTCTCTCTCTCTCTCTCTTTTGTGTCTCTTTTATTTTTTTTTCTTTTTGTCAAGCGCAGACTGACGCACTTTCCATCACATAGCAGTCACACATTGTACTCTATTGAAAGCAACCGAAACCTTCACACGCAATTTTTCGTTTCCACATTTCCACGTGGTATACCCTCCCTCCAAGTGTAGTTCGTTCTGAGGCCAACCAAACGATCCGCGCTTTGACGCACGTACAAACGCACCAACGCCCTTCACAGAACGCATTCTCATATTTCAACCGCAAAACATCCCGGAACTGTGTCCTTCACGTCACCTCGTCAGCTTAACTCGGGCATTGCGTACGGTATCAGGGGCGCAGCTCTGTTCGCCCCTCATATCCCGCACAGGCACTGCGCCGTGCTCCCGACCGGGTTGCAGAAATTAGGTGCCTTTTCTCATCTTCTAACCACTACCACCACCATTCTCGTTCTTTTCGAGCGTGTTCGTGAAAAAGTTCCGATATAGCCACGGCGTAAGCTCATCAGCCCCGTATAGTGTTTGCAACGGCGCTGTCCGATCCCTCTGTGCTCTCGCCGTCCACTCAGCCACGGTTTTTTTCCGAGCCCCATGGCGGCGGCGACTCTCCTTTTGTTCGCTTCCTCTCGTTTTCCAGCCGACGCGAATGCCGTGCAGCTCAGTGTGCGCGCGTAGAGGAGGCTGGGGCACCGCCGCGGTTCCAGCTTGACCCCTCGTTTCCCGACACGCTCGTCGGCGTTGGTGCGCTGCAACAGCCTCGAGCGCCGCTGAATTGGGGAAAAGACGACGAGGAGGTATAACGAGCGCTCTGAGAGGGCCGGAGGTACGTCGAAAAGGACTGCGCAACCAGACCGTATGAATTGTGGTGTACTAGATTCACTATAGTATGAACTGCCGCAGCGGGCAGCCATTTTATGTTTTGTTACTTTTTTAACATGTCATTTATGTGCGTTACTTACTGTACGTGCGTATTTGTTTGTTATAAGAAGAAATACATGCAATCGTAGCCTTTGTACTGTCTGCTTTCGTTAATTGTTAATCCCAACCCTTATGTAATACCCCCCTTGGGGGTCTTTCAGGAATATAAACTGACCGACTGACTTATTTGTTCGATAAATGTGCGGAATATCATGGCTCTGTAAAAAAATAAAATGCAGCTTTCTTTTTTCCTCTAATCGACGACTCAATTTCATTACCTGGGTCTACTCGTACTCTTCCTTTACGTTCATTCTCAAAAATTGTTGAATAGTAAGGAACACCTGATTCACTTTGTCCTTTGGAACTCACATTGTCTACGCCATTTTTCATCGTTCTGTATTCCCAACCATACACTCCCTCCCGCAAAAGCCCACGGGGACTGCAGTATGTACAAATAAATAAAGTAAAAGCGAGATGTTCACGCCTAAGATTTTAGGGTTACTATGTAACAACGTGAAGCTGTGGGCAAGCAACAGTAGAAACGTTGACGAACGCAACAGCGCTAAGTACTCTTGCAGCGAAGGCGACTATAGTCAATTACCGTTCTTATCTTCACCAACAACGACCGCAACCGAAAATATCTGCATCATCAACAACAGCTATAAGGATCACAAAATACTCTACTAAGCGTTTCGTGTTTCTAAAAGGTTGGTAAAATCGGGTACTTCTATCCTGATGCCGCTATTACGTTGCTAGTCCCAGGGCTTCGGAATGTCGATGCAAAATGTACACTTAAACATTACTGAATGAGAAGTAGCTGTACAACACCATAAGCGAGAGTAGGAGACCATAATGAAGAGAGGGGGAGTGATGAAATCACCGCGCGTCTGCACGAAAGACGGGTTCTATACATTCTATTCGGAATCCCACCCATCCATTACCTGTAAAGTGCATCTTACGGCAATAGTGCCACAAACGGCCGAGGCCGGTAGGAAGACTGCGATAACTCAGTAACGCCTATAAGAAAAATAGAGAAAACAGTTCCTGTGCGTTTTGGTCGCTGTTGGATGTCAAGTAGATGCAAATATGCAGGCATGACAGATTATCTACACAGTACATTTTTGTTCTCTTCTTTGCTAATTTTTAAACGTCTCCTTCCTTACCATTCATATTTTCCTTTATAATTAAAAATGTGTTCCATCTAGACCAATATTTCGCTGCAGCTTCATCTTAGTGGCGTTTTCTGATGGAATAATTGAAGGGGGTCAATTGGACTTTGGAGAAGGAAGATCAAGATTGGTTAGAAAAAACTTAATTTGTGAATGGCCGAAGGCGTGTGCCCTATGACGCGGCGGACCCCTCCCACGACGGGACAGTAAGATCAAGTCCTGCCGCCGCATCGCGGGCCTTCCGGACCTGCAGCCCAAAGTTGTGATTTTATCTCCTGAATCCTCAGAGAGGAGCCTCAATCGCTGAACAATGCTGTATCGGTGCAGCCTACCGAAGGGCACTCCCAGAGCATGTGCTATAAGGTAACTAAACTGCCAGATTTCTACACGAGTTGGTTAAAGGATAAAACTTGCGGAGAAAGTCGGGTTTAGGGTACGTTTCCGTCTGATGTAATCTCAGTGTCAGTGCCGAATGAAATTGAAATCGGAGATGACTTGCGGGGAGCTGGGCTTGGGAGTAAAGACATCAGACTGGTAAAGTGATTCAATGTCCTCGAAGAAAATGAGGGAATACATTTGTAAAGAGTTACTTCTAAAATTCTAGGGAGCAAGGTTCAGCGACTATGCGGTAAGTCAATAAGGAAGCTAAAAATAGAAAAAAAAAGAGTAGAATCAGACCTTATTCGTGCCATCGAGCATATATAAAAGTAGAACTTTCACTTAGAGACTTCATTGACAAACTGGGTGACTCTGGGTCAAATCACCAATGACAGAACCTCTTCTGTTTGGCGAACGTTCGCAATGTTCGCTACGTAGAATTCAACGCAGTGATTTGGGCTAGATGTAGGTGTAAACTTGTGTATCTTAGGAAATGCAGTGGAACAAGCACAAAAGAAACAGCCACGTCAACTATGGAGTTTCTCACAAATATACCTAGAGGGAAGTCTGGTGCCACCGCCTATGCGAACTTTTTAAGGGGTTCTGTTCGGAGCGCTGGGAAGAACGGTATATGTGTCTGCGAGGCTACTGCTGGTTGGTGTTGAGCGAGGCTTCGGCTCAAAAGCGAATACGACTAAGTAAAAAAAAAAGTGCTCTAAAACAGAACGTTTATAAGCGGATCTCATTCACAAAATCTCATTCTAAAATCTCATTCTCAAATAAAAGTCCACTCACCCTAACGGCACAACCAAAACGGCGAAAGAAAAATAGACGACATAAAAAGAATGAAGGGAACACTCGCTTTGTCGTCTGCCTGCCAAATTTAGCGGCCGTTGATTACTTCTTACGCTTTGTAAAATAGTTCATCGACGCAGAATGTTGTAGTGTTAAATAGAACAGGTTTCTGTGCACTGACACAACCTGTGAGCTTATTACGTGCTATTTTAGTAAGAAATCAATCATTTTTAGCACGAAGCCAGACGCGTTTTTGAGGTACACAAATCCGAGTCAAGTTCGAAGCTCACATATCCCCGTCATCCCCTTCTATCCAGTAGCTCACGAGCGCCAGATTTCCCTCGAGGTAAGTTTGTGGGAAACTCTATGACGTCAACAGTGTATCTCGCACCCGTCCTGCTAACGCGTTTTGTCGTCGTCGTCGTCGTCGTCGTTGTCGTTGTTGTTGTTGTTGTTGTTGTTGTTGTTGTTGTCGTCGTTGTTGTTGTTGTTGTTGTTGTTGTTGTTGTTGTTGTTGTTGTTGTTGTTGTTGTTGTTGTTGTTGTTGTTGTTGTTGTTGTTGTTGTTGTGTCTGCGTGCGCGCGTGTGTGTGTTTGTAGCGTATAGGTATGGGTGAAACGATAAGAACAGTGAATACATAGCTTACGGCTAGTTTGGTAGGACTTCAGTACCATGAATACGTCCTCCATCACTCTGCATTTGTAGTCTCGCTATGTCGGATCACTTTTCGATTGCATTTCACTTGCAGCACGCTTGGTCCCCTGTGGTTGCTATGTAAGTGCATGTGATGACATGTGTTATACTTGTAATTTTGCTGAGCTATACTGGGTTCACTTCTATTGCCTCTACTTGTCATATCTCGTGTTTCCGGGTTTCGAAAGCCCTTTCATGTTGTCGCTAACATGTATGTGGTGGTGTGTCAATGTGCAGCAAGACCTTACTGATTTCATCCTCCTTCGCTACAAAGGGATAATTTTTTTCAGGATTTGTGAGCTTTTAAAATATGCTGAAACGGATTGGTTCTTGTTCTCACTGTCCAACCACGCGCTAAATGCATGCAGCCAGAACAATGAACATTTTATGCAAGCAGAATGGGGCATCAGATGTAAGTCGCCAAATTCGCAAAGCTTGTTGATCGTAAGAGTCCATTTTCCATTTAACCACTTGGTTTCGATAATGATGTGTCAAGTATCAGGATTAGCTCGAGTTTCTCGTTTTTGTCATTTTTTTTTTCGAGCAAGTCTAATGCGAGAAGTGAATACAGGCCCGAGGCTTTTATTCCCGCTCTTGACTCTCGCTTTCGAGCTTATTTCTAAAACTATATTGCTAAAAGGTGTGACTAAATGAGCGTTTGATAGGGTGAGATGTGGATCATCCACGCCGATTAACTGCAGCTCAATGGGTCTAACTGCTACCCACCAACATACCAACCACCAAAATGTTTACGTAAAACCGCTTCGAAGTGCGTAGTCCACTGCTTCCGCTCCTCCTAGCGACGGCAGCTTGCCCTCCTCGTCGCTCGGACCCGGAAATTTAGCCCAGCAGATCTGCTCCGCTGATCTCATCCTCGCCCTCCCTTCGACCGCTCGCAAGTCAGCGGTAGGAAGCGAAATGTACGGTGGAGTAGAGGGGGAGGAAGCGCTAGGCCCCGTCAAGCGCGTTGCGGTGGACGCGTTCTTTCTTGCCGCATGTGTGGACGACGCCCGCCCCCCGCTTTTCCTCCCGGCTTCCGCGCCCGTCCTCATTCCAGAGCGCGTGGCCCCCGTCGACCAAGAGGAGACGCGCTGGTGTGTGCAGCAGGGTTACGAACGACGGCGTCCAGGGACCGACGAAGGAGGGGGTGGAGACCTCACTATACCGTACGTCCACCCCTCGCGTACGTCCACCCCTCGCGAGCCCCTCTTTTATCCGAACTCCCGGCCGTCTGTGCCGTACGACGGCGACGGCCAGAGATCGATTCGGTGCCGGCCGTTGGTGTAGTACTTGCGTGTGTGTACGCGCCGCTTCCTCGGTCTTCTTCGCATCCCTGGTCGACCCCGACTTCCCTTCCAGCTCTCCTCCCTCACCGACCGCCTTCGTTTGGTTCTCTTGTTTTCCCGCCGCAACGTTCTTTTTTGTGTGAGCGCCTTCTTTCGATTCCCCGGGTTGCCCGGCGTACACTTCCCCACGCGCGCTTTGTTTGTGCGCTACTTGCGCGATCGCTGCCGTTTCCCCGAGTGCGCTTAACCAACTGCCCGACTCACGGCGGGCCTCCCACACGGCTACCGCTCCCAACGACGACGCTCCTTTTCTCCCCTTGGTCGCCTTTCTATCCCTGCACGTCCTCCACCCACGCCCGACGGCGGTGACGCTGGGACTACACCCGTGCGCTCGTTGCGTTCGCTCGCGTGTTTGCGCCACGGTGCGTGCGTGCGTCGCAAGGACACGCACATCCTTCCTTCCTTCCTCTGCCCGCAGGAGAGACACGAAGCAGCAAGGCGACGCGCACAACACGGGCGCCTTTAGCGAAGCCAGACGTGTCTCGTATACGCACTCGAAACAAAGGGGAAATGTTGGAAAAGTTTTCCTAAGCTTGGGAGGGGAAAGAAGGCGAGCGTCAATTCTGTCCCCATTGCAATCTTAATCCTCGAAGGAGTGACGTTCGTTCCAGCTGGACTAGATCAGAGTAAGGCGAACAGTATAGAGAAGTATAAAGTGGTATCTTCAAGCGGTTGGAATTCAATGTGAAATGCCCGTGTGTGTCTCGATTCCCTGGCACATTTACTGCCACTGTTGGTAAATTACACGGTCGTGCACAGTAACGGTGTGTCATGGATGTTTGGATGGATGCTTTGAGCGTCCCCTTTATAACGGGGTGGTGACATGTGTGCCACCAGGCTCACAAGAAAAAAAAAGAACAAAATCTTTCTTGTTATGCAGGGCTAATGCCTTATCTATTTCAATTAAATCGATCCTAATAAAACAAAGACAAACATGAACTCGTGTTCCATATCTGTTTTTTCACCAAGAATGACCTCATTTTCCCACTATTTCTGTCCTTTATCTCTACTTTTCTGCCACCAATACCATAACAGTCTCTTGCTTGCTTCTATTGCGAATGTGTTCAGCTTTCCGTGTTTGACCCTTGAACCCACAGCTTCATGTAGGCTTGTACCCACACGTATATCTGGGTGGATATCGCCGCATTCTATCAGAACATGTTCCATCGTTTCCTTAACTCCCCCACATCTATGAACGTGCAGCGCCACCCAGCACGAGTCATGTGCTACAAATGAGGGTGGCTGTAATCTTAGAAGACCGAGGAATATCCGTGTGCTCTAGATTAATACCTGCCGTTTAACAGCGGGCCGCACCGTGTGGGATATAAAAGCATACATCCGCCAGTGAAGCCTTTTAGCTTTTCAACGCAAAAGTGTTTTTTAAACAGGGTGTATATATGTGTTTTTCATATGGTTAATCTATTGCTGGGGAGCGACATGAAGGTTATCGCGCAAGCGTCGACCAAAAACTGCAACTGCATCACGTGCCAGGATATTCTTTCGGGGAGAGGGTGGTATCGCGCAAGCTTCTTTCACACTTTTTGCTGTTCCTTAAGCAGCGATCACTCCAGTCTTAAGAAGCTGATTATATGCGGTGTCGTGATCCCACCGCTGATCTCCAGTTGTTGTGGCTCGGGGTGCTGTGGTAGCGTGGTGTAGCTTCGGGTTGAGGAAACGAGCGCTTACAAGATGGGGATACGAAAAACAAACAAGGTTTATGGCACTATTTACAAATATTTACAGCATGAGGTTAAGAGTTCACAAACCACGAGCGTGGTGGTTAAACCTTTTTGGTCCAGAGCGACGTCCTGCACTCTGCGGCGCCGTTATAAGCCCTGTCGGGCTCCTCCTTCTTCAGTCGAACACCAATCACATACACACAACAGGTGAGGGGTACGAGCAGGCACGGCGCACGTGAACAGCCAATTTCGAGTCAAGATCACTGCACTTAAAGGTGGCGCCAGAGGGGCTCTTGCTCGTCGTGTGTGTCACTGGTCGAGGGATCCCAAGCTTCGGACAGCAGAGATCAAACGGTCCGCCAACCTCTCTGCTCAATTAGCAGGGCATTTTGTGGCGGCGGTCGCCGTTTCTACAAAGGAAGACGCTGTCTTTGTTGTCCCCTCTGGAACGGCTTACCGCTTCGTGGCGACGTGACGTCTCATCCGCCGGCTAACAGTGACAATACCTGGCGGGCATAAGCATTCGGCGAGTCGGCTACTTGTTTGAGGGTCGAAAGAGCACCGCTCCCCCGTCAGATCTCGACGCTGGTTCCAAGAAAACCTGGGTTCCAGGCGTGGGAACGCGGCCCGGCTACGCTTCTCAGCGACAGCATGGCGCCTACCGATGGCGGTCGTAACAGCGGTTTCAAGATTGCAAGCGTTGTGCCCCAACAAAACTTCCGGTCACCTCATTTACCAGCTCCTAAAGTCGAAACTGAAAGGACGTTTTCACGTTCCTTCAAAGGTAAGGAAAGTCACCTGTTCGTTTTTAAGATAAAAAGAACGTGCGTAATGTTCAAGGGAATCTCTTCAAACGTTTATGTAGCTCAAAAGAACATTTAATTGAATATGTTTTGCCAAATAAGGGAAGGAAAGTGTAGAAAATCAGAGGGCTATTTTCTAACGCTATTCTTGTCCATCGATGCTAATGAGGCACAGCAGCAGACAAAACCGGATGTCATCAAGGGTTGTGTTTGTAAACAGTGGCAGGGTCTATTCGAAGCAATGCCAAGCACCAGCTCTAAGACAGCTTTCCCAGAAATGTTGTTATCATCCGCGGAGATAAGAGCCTACGAATAATATACACTTGATCGCAACAAGTGCAAGGCTCAAATAGAAAGAAAGAATGTAGAACATGTCTTAGGGGTGATTGTTGAACAGCCAACGAGGGAGAGAAGAAGGCGCAATCTTCACAGTTCCGAAACGTGCTGCCATAGGTCCCTGCGGCCTGGGACGTTAGGCAGGTTTTGATATGTGGGGTTTAACGTCCCAAAACCACTATATGATTATGAGAGACGCCGTAGTGGAGGGCTCCGGAAATTTAGACCACCTGGGGTTCTTTAACGTGCACCCAAATCTGAGCACACGGGCCTACAACATTTCCACCTCCATCGGAAATGCAGCCGCCGCAGCCGGGATTCGAACCCGCGCCCTGCGGGTCAGCAGCCGAGTACCTTAGCCACTAGACCACCGCGGCGGGGCCATTAGGCAGGTTGACGCTCGTGCGATAACCCTCATATTGCGCACAGCTTTATACTCCTCGACGTTTCTCTCCTCGAATGAAGACGCTTTGAATGAGCGCCTGTCGAGTACCAGTGTTTATAATGTGCTTGTTGGTGCCCCATTTGCGCGGTATTCACCATACGCCGCGTCCAGGTGTACGTTAGCTATATACTCATGATCATGATTAAACCATTGTAGTATCAAAGGTTTATTCATGATGACGGACGATAATCTTCGGTATAAAAATGCGCCACCAGGCGTTAAGCTCAAAGCATCCAAGCTAAACGGTGCTATAGCCGCCAAACACCGGTAATCATTGCGCAAGCTCTCATATATCGAAGTACATTAAGGGGCCAACTCTTTCTGTGAAGATGGTTCGCTTTCGTGCTAAACGGATTCATACATAACATAGGCATCAAGCATGTTTTCTTTTTCCGCGCATCACTTTATAATCGATCAAACAATACAAAAACCAAGGAGGAAATGAAGGCTTAAAGAGACGAAAAACCCTTGAACAGGTGGTGTCGCTGTAGAACTCTCAGGATTCACTTGTGCTGAGAAATCAAACGTGCTACCTTAAAAATTTGCATACGATGCACGAAAAAACTAAAATATCAATTTTGTTACACCAAGAGCACTCCAGAATGGTTTAGAAAGAGCGGCTGAGCGCGTCCGCGTTTCCATTCAATTTGCCTTTTTTATACTTAATATCAAAATGATATTGCTGAAGAATCAAGCTCCACCTCAAAAGGCGACTGTTCTTCGATGTCGCAGTTTTCAGCCAGGTAAGGGGACAATGGTCTGTTTCTACTGTAAATTTAGCACCTCCGAGGTAACACTGCAACTTATGAATGGCCCACACAATGCAAGCGCACTCCTTTTCTGAAGCGCAGTACGCCATCTCACGAGAACTCAATTTCCTGCTCAAATAGAGCACGGGATGTTCTTTACCATCGTCATCCTTCTGACATAGAACGGCTCCTAGACCTCGATCGCTAGCATCACATTGGACCGTGAATTCGCGGTCGTAATCAGGAGCTTTCAAGACTGGACGGCTGATCAATGCTGCCTTCAGTTTTAAGAAGGCGGTTTCTTTCTTTTCATCCCAGGCCACCTTCGTAGGCTCTGTCCCGCGGAGAGCATCGGTCAAAGGACTTGCCAACGTGGAATAATCTCGGATGTAATGATTGTAGTAGCCTGTGAGTCCTAGAAACGCCCTGACGTCGGTCTTTGTTATTGGCCGGGGATAGTCAGCTACTGCTGAGATCTTTAGCTCGCAGGGTTTCCTGAAACCTTGTCCTACGTTGTGACCTAAGTAGTCGACGGTTGCTCTCGCAAGACAACACTTCTCAGCCTTTACGGTAAGCCCTGCTTGACGCAACCGGCCGAGCACCTCCCTTAAATGCATCAAATGATCCACCCAGGCATCGGAGAATACAGCGATGTCATCCAAGTAAGGTACAGCAAAAGCCTCGCAGCCCTTTAAAACCTTGTCCATAAGGCGGGAAAAACAAAACGGAGCATTTTTGAGACCGAAGCTCATCATAGTGGGTTGATAGCTGCCCGCGGGAGTAACGAAAGCTGCGTATCGGCTGGCTCGCTCAGTGAGCGGCACTTGCCAGTAACCTCGAGTAAGGTCCAACGTAGTCACGTAAGCTGCTCGACTAACCTGTTCCACTCTCTCTTCAATGTTCGGAATCGGATACACCTGATCCTTTGTGAGAGCATTTAACTTTCGATAGTCAACTACAGGTCTCGGGTCTTTGCCCGGAGCTTCTACCAAGATCATTGGAGAAGCATATTCGCTCTCTGAGGGTTTAATTACTCCTAACTCCAGCATGCGCTTTACTTCTTTATCGAGAATATCTTTCTGTCGTGGAGATAAACGATAACAATTGGACCTCACGGGTTCCTCGGAAGTCAACTCAATGTCGTGCTCAGTCAAATCAGTCCGACCCGGCTTGTCAACAAAGCAGTCGTCAAACTCTCCTATCAGCCCGCAAAGATCCGAAAGCTGGGATTCTTTTAGTTCCTTTCTTTGCTTAGTTTTATTAAGGAGTTCTTTAGCGCTGCCTTTCCCTCCATTTAGACAAACAAAGTTGTCCTCCATCTCCTCAGGAAGATTCAGGGTCATATTCACCACAGCCTCTCTTTGCACATAAGGCTTCATTAGGTTGCAATGATAAATGCGTACCTCTTTACGTCTACCTGGAATTTTCACTGCGTAGTTGGTCATAGATAGCTTTGCAACTACTTCCGCAGGCCCTTCCCACTGTACTTCGAGCCTGTTCTGCCTTGACGCTTTTAACAACATGACCCGGTCCCCTATATTGAAAGTTCGTTGACGAGCTGTTCTATCATAGTAAACTTTTGATCGGGCCTGGGCTGACTTCATGCTGACCTCCACAAGTTCTTTGGCCTTATATAGCCGCTCCAGTAGATTGAGAATGAACTCTACCACGGTCGGATCTTCTCCGTGTCCTTCCCACGCTTCGCGCACCATTCTCAAAGGTGAGCGCAATGACCTACCGTACACCAACTCGGCGGGGCTAAAACCAGTGGATTCGTGGGGTACCGTCCGCAAAGCAAAAAGTGCCGCTGGGAGGCATGCATCCCAGTCTCGTTTGTTCTCGTAACACAATCCTCGAAGGACGCGCTTCAGGACGGAATGCCATCTTTCTACGCTATTGCTCTGAGGGTGATGAATAGAGCTGTGCACTATTTTTATGCCACATCGTTCGAAAAAAGAGGTCGTGAGGACACTAGTGAATACGCTGCCCTGGTCACTCTGTATCTCTGTAGGAAACCCTACTCGCGAAAAGACGGACAACAGGGAATCCACAACACTCTGTGACGTAACCTCACGCAGTGCCACTGCCTCAGGAAATTTAGTGGCTGGGCATAACATAGTTAGAATGTAACGACATCCTGTCTTTGTCACAGGGAGTGGTCCCACTATATCGATCACTAACCGTTGAAACGGCTCGGTAATGATCGGCACTAACACCATAGGTGCTTTACACTTATCCTGCGCCTTTCCAACTCGCTGGCATGTGTCGCACGACCGCACAAAATTTTCCACGTCTTTGAAACAGCCAGGCCAGTAATACTCTTGTAATAGCCTCAGCTTAGTTTTTCTGTGTCCAAGGTGACACGCCCACGAACTGCCATGTGAAAGTTTGAGCAGATCTGCGCGATATTTCTGGGGAACGACTAGTTGGTCTCGTTCCACTCCGCGCTTATCCCTGTATGAGCGATACAACACGCCATTCTTCAGATGGAAAGAAATATTTTTCCTGGCCTGTTTACTCGTTCTTTGGCGCTCTCTAATCTCCTGAATGGTGGCATCCTCTAATTGCTCAGTGGCCAAGTTATCCCTGTTTGCACTCAGAAGTAAAGTAAAGCTATTTGATGCTGGTGGCAGTAACGCACACTCAAGTTCATTATCACGAGATTCCTTCTCCGGATGACCGATCTCTGGGGCCTCGCTGCCACGGTTGCCTGATATGTCTTCCTCTGTTTGCACCACTGTTACGTCATGCGCTTCCTCAATACTATCTGGCTCCGAGGATAGCTGAGTTGCCAATTTTCGCACCTTTGAACGGGTTAACGCTTGAACTACCCTGTCACCGAAGAGAATGCCCTTCTCTCGCAATAACATATCCGATTTGTTTGAGAACAAGTACGGATAAAATTTAGGGAGTTTTTCTGAAACTGCTGCCTCAGTTGTTAGTTTACCAAAGGGGCCCTCAATTACAACGGTTGCGACAGGCAAGCATACGCTCTGCTCTTCCACCACCTGGCGGATCCACGAGCACTGTCCTGTGTAGTCGGATGGTGACACAAACGACGGGTGGACAACATCCATTGTTGCTGCCGAGTCACGCAGCACTTTGCATGGCTTTCCATTCACCACCAGGTCATGCATGTAAGGCTCCAGTAACCTCATGTTTTCTTCGCAGTCACTGACAAATGAAAACGCCATCTTTTCCTTTCGGCAGTTCGCGGCTATGTGACCAGTCTCATTACACTTGAAGCAAGTGAACGGTTTCTTAACCTCAAAAGCATTTTTCGCTTTTCCCGCGTTTTGCCCTTTTTCGCCAGGTTCACCATCGTCCTTCTTTTGAAATTTGTTAGAAGAAACACTTCTTTCGCCTTTTTCATGTCGAGAGCTCGAAAAATGTTTTACGTAACCTTTACTTGAATTTGGCTTGGAATTGTGGGCTCCATCTGCACCCAGGTTATTGCTAAAATATCGTCGCGACGCATACTCCTCCACGAGTTCAGCAGCTGTCGTCGCAGAACTTATGTCACCCCGGTCCAGTAACCAGTTTTTTTCCTGCTCTGGGAGACAATTCAAAAACTGTTCTAATAGAATTCTCTCTACTACAGCGTTCTTGTCACTGTATGACTCTGTGCTCTTAAGCCATTCTGTCAAATTCGCTCTCATTTTGTACAAAAAGTCGGGATAGCTCTCGCTTTTAGACTTTCTAGCGCCCCTAAATCTTTGTCTAAAGGCCTCTGCGCAAAGTCTATACTTTTTTAGAAGGCAAGCCTTGACCTTCTCATAGTTGTCTGCGTCCTCCTTGCTGAGTCGCGCAACAACCTCTGCTGCCTCGCAGGGCAGAACCGTGAGTAGCCTTTGGGACCAGGTGTCCTGCTCAAACGACATTTTCTCGCACATCCGTTCGAAATTTGCCAGGTACAGACCAATATCCCCTGACACCACGTATGGCTGGATGTACTTAGACATCTTGAACTCGGCCTCCCTGTGAGGAAGAGCTATCATTTCCTGGGGACTGCTACCCGACCTCTTTCCCAACTCGAGTTCTAGTTTACGCATCTCGATTTCATGCGCTTGTCTTTGTGTTTCACGCTCTCGGTCTAAGCGACGTTCCTCTCTCTCAGATTCCCGTCTTTTTGTTTCACGCTCACTTTCGCGCTCACGCCTCTCTTCCTCCTCCTTCTGCTGTCTCTTTCTCTGACTGATGAGGTCCCATGCTTCACTGAGCTCCTCATCCTCAGCCCCCAAATCATTAATGACTTGTATGATTATGGGTTTCCGTGCCAAACCCTTTGTATTGATCCCCAATTCCTCACACAACAGCAACAAGTCCGGCTTATGCAGCTCCCGTAAGTTCATGATCGTACTGAGTGCTCGCTACTTCCAAAATAACTTTCCGAAACGGCGAAACTGAGTCTTTCGGCAAAGTTAACTACCAGTTCTAAAATTTAATCCTCTTTTAGAACCTGGTTCACTCAAAGGAAAAGCCAAGCACTCACCCATACGTGATCCATGTCTCGAGCCAACTGCTTCTCTTGGGCCGACTGTTGTTGTCACTTGTAGCTTCGAATCCCTCCGCTGCCAACCAGTTGTCGTGATCCCACCGCTGATCTCCAGTTGTTGTGGCTCGGGGTGCTGTGGTAGCGTGGTGTAGCTTCGGGTTGAGGAAACGAGCGCTTACAAGATGGGGATACGAAAAACAAACAAGGTTTATGGCACTATTTACAAATATTTACAGCATGAGGTTAAGAGTTCACAAACCACGAGCGTGGTGGTTAAACCTTTTTGGTCCAGAGCGACGTCCTGCACTCTGCGGCGCCGTTATAAGCCCTGTCGGGCTCCTCCTTCTTCAGTCGAACACCAATCACATACACACAACAGGTGAGGGGTACGAGCAGGCACGGCGCACGTGAACAGCCAATTTCGAGTCAAGATCACTGCACTTAAAGGTGGCGCCAGAGGGGCTCTTGCTCGTCGTGTGTGTCACTGGTCGAGGGATCCCAAGCTTCGGACAGCAGAGATCAAACGGTCCGCCAACCTCTCTGCTCAATTAGCAGGGCATTTTGTGGCGGCGGTCGCCGTTTCTACAAAGGAAGACGCTGTCTTTGTTGTCCCCTCTGGAACGGCTTACCGCTTCGTGGCGACGTGACGTCTCATCCGCCGGCTAACAGTGACAATACCTGGCGGGCATAAGCATTCGGCGAGTCGGCTACTTGTTTGAGGGTCGAAAGAGCACCGCTCCCCCGTCAGATCTCGACGCTGGTTCCAAGAAAACCTGGGTTCCAGGCGTGGGAACGCGGCCCGGCTACGCTTCTCAGCGACAGCATGGCGCCTACCGATGGCGGTCGTAACAGCGGTTTCAAGATTGCAAGCGTTGTGCCCCAACAAAACTTCCGGTCACCTCATTTACCAGCTCCTAAAGCCGAAACTGAAAGGACGTTTTCACGTTCCTTCAAGGTAAGGAAAGTCACCTGTTCGTTTTTAAGATAAAAAGAACGTGCGTAATGTTCAAGGGAATCTCTTCAAACGTTTATGTAGCTCAAAAGAACATTTAATTGAATATGTTTTGCCAAATAAGGGAAGGAAAGTGTAGAAAATCAGAGGGCTATTTTCTAACGCTATTCTTGTCCATCGATGCTAATGAGGCACAGCAGCAGACAAAACCGGATGTCATCAAGGGTTGTGTTTGTAAACAGTGGCAGGGTCTATTCGAAGCAATGCCAAGCACCAGCTCTAAGACAGCTTTCCCAGAAATGTTGTTATCATCCGCGGAGATAAGAGCCTACGAATAATATACACTTGATCGCAACAAGTGCAAGGCTCAAATAGAAAGAAAGAATGTAGAACATGTCTTAGGGGTGATTGTTGAACAGCCAACGAGGGAGAGAAGAAGGCGCAATCTTCACAGTTCCGAAACGTGCTGCCATAGGTCCCTGCGGCCTGGGACGTTAGGCAGGTTTTGATATGTGGGGTTTAACGTCCCAAAACCACTATATGATTATGAGAGACGCCGTAGTGGAGGGCTCCGGAAATTTAGACCACCTGGGGTTCTTTAACGTGCACCCAAATCTGAGCACACGGGCCTACAACATTTCCACCTCCATCGGAAATGCAGCCGCCGCAGCCGGGATTCGAACCCGCGCCCTGCGGGTCAGCAGCCGAGTACCTTAGCCACTAGACCACCGCGGCGGGGCCATTAGGCAGGTTGACGCTCGTGCGATAACCCTCATATTGCGCACAGCTTTATACTCCTCGACGTTTCTCTCCTCGAATGAAGACGCTTTGAATGAGCGCCTGTCGAGTACCAGTGTTTATAATGTGCTTGTTGGTGCCCCATTTGCGCGGTATTCACCATACGCCGCGTCCAGGTGTACGTTAGCTATATACTCATGATCATGATTAAACCATTGTAGTATCAAAGGTTTATTCATGATGACGGACGATAATCTTCGGTATAAAAATGCGCCACCAGGCGTTAAGCTCAAAGCATCCAAGCTAAACGGTGCTATAGCCGCCAAACACCGGTAATCATTGCGCAAGCTCTCATATATCGAAGTACATTAAGGGGCCAACTCTTTCTGTGAAGATGGTTCGCTTTCGTGCTAAACGGATTCATACATAACATAGGCATCAAGCATGTTTTCTTTTCCGCGCATCACTTTATAATCGATCAAACAATACAAAAACCAAGGAGGAAATGAAGGCTTAAAGAGACGAAAAACCCTTGAACAGGTGGTGTCGCTGTAGCCAACGCTTCAAGTGGTCTTGTGTTCCACAAGTTAGCAACCACGTGTCTCAGTGCTTGTGTGTTCCACCGGAGACATAAAACTCTTTACCAAATAAGATGAGATACAAGGATTTTCAGCCGAGGCACTGTTGAAGGAAGAATAAGCACGCGTTTTTTTTTTCGAACCTGTAAATGTGCTTTATCGTAATACAAGGGGTGTTCAAATTAAATGGTACAAAATGTCCATTTCTTAGCCTCATTATTTTGCCTCAGGTAAAACATGAACTGAAAAATACAATGCATACAGTGTATACTTTGTATTTTTCACCTCATGTATTTTTTGAATAGTGCCTTGTTTTTATTTTCATGTATCAATGTTTCACACCTCTTATAGTCTCTGCAGTATTATTGAATAAACTGCAGTATTATTGAATAAAAAATATAAAAATAAATAAACGACGTAACAACTTCACCATTAACATTGATGCCCATGCTGCTATGAGAGAACCTAGGAAGAGTTCTAGGGATGCGATTGTAGTATCCACCATGGATCGGATTATGTTAGGGCGCTCACCTGTGGCAGAGTTCGTTATAAAACCGCTGAACAGCGGGCCGAGACGGAACAGGCGCGCTATTGCACGCTCAGTAGGCACCAACTGGCCCACTGACAATTGGTCTTATTAAAAGCGCCCTCCAAAACGGCAGTGCGGGGTAGGACAGGACGATGGTCGACGATTGAAAGGAAACGAGGTGTGATATAACTTCCGGTAGAGGAAAGTGTTAAATCGGCCACCAGACATCGCCTAAGAAAACATCTGAAAGGAAAGCGCTTTAACTTAGACGACGACCTCAATGACGCCGTGAAGGACTAAGTCTTGTCTGAACTCTGAGAAAAAAGAATCCTTCGGCGTTCATTACTGGAAGCACTGTGATCAGGCCCATTGCGTATACCTTGAATAAAGTCTTCATTTAAACCGTTTCGATTCGTACCTTTTCATTCGAACGCATCTTGTACTATATACTTACTGTAATCAACAAAATGTCTTTTTTTTTAATTTGTTGCAATAAACGTTTATGTTAAGGGCATCGCATCTCATTAATTCTACTTATATATAAAGGCGAAACTTTTCGGGGCTCACAACAATAATGGATTGACATGTGGGGTTTGACGTCCCAAAACCACCATATGATTATGAAAGACGCCGTAGTGGAGGGCTCCGGAAATTTCGACCTCCTGGGGTTCCTTAACGTGCACACAAGTCTGAGCACACGAGCCTACAACAGGCTCACAACAATAGGTCAATTCTAAAGGAAGTAGAGAAAGTAAAATGTCACCCAAGAGCGTGCGCGTGCAGCGAATCAATATTTCTTCACTGACCTACACAATATGACTATGCTACGTCTTGTTTCTTTTTTGTTGGTTTTTTTTTTCACTTCCTTCTGTTTCGGTGTCGGGTAATAATTTACGCGCAACATAGTTAACCTACTGGTTAAATGAACGAAACGCACACAAAAGAAGATGAAAAACAAAATGAGGACAACAGGACAAGCGTTTATATCGTTGCCCTCCCTTTTTTATCTATTTGTTTGTGTGCGCTTAGATCAGTTAAGCCATGCATTTCAAAGAACTGGCTGAGTTGCGATTCTCTCAATCTATCTACGTGTCTGTCTATCTGTCTGTCTATCTGTCCGTCCGTCCGTCCGTTTGTATGTCTGTCCGTCTGTCTATGCATGCAAACGTGAGCCGACCAGAGATACTTTTTTAACCTTAAACATTATACAATTGAGAGCTTGGTAATTATGTATCTAATGAAGTGACACATCCAACTTCATTATCAATCAATTGAAGTGCACTAAAGCGGGAAGCTTCACTCCCACGCTGCGCGCGACCCGGCTCGGCGCACGACGAATGAATAAATATAAATTATTAACGAGCCATTGCCCAAAACAAAGTTGTATCGCACATGGCGTATGGACATGCGACAATAACGAAGAAAATTTGATCCGCAAGCTACCGGTTATTCCTTTTTAATATTATTCCGTAGCTTGGTATCTATTTCAGAAAAGACAGACTTCAGAAAAGAGAACGGTTGCATATCTTTTTTATTCTCGTGTACCCTTTTCGCAGCTTCATTTGCTGCAACGTTTCGAAGCGTATTACAACGCCCTTGTGTCCATAAAACGCTACAATATGATGATATCTCGAGTGCTTGCTTTCGGTTGTTACTTGAGCGTTCATATGACCGTGGCGTACTGAAAATTCTTAATATTTAATGACATCAAACTCGCGAAATCATTGTAAAACAAGTGCCAGTAACAAGGCTGGAGAGTAGTAAAACAACCTTCTGGACATGCACGGTATACGCTGCTGTGTGTGCTAGCGTATTACTTTATCTATATTTCATTATCTGTTATTTCCTATTTCCTCCTTCCCCCTTGTAGGGTAGCAAATCGGGTTCAACCTAGTTAACATTTCTCTCTATGTCTTTCAGGGGGCGAAGCTCCTAAAGCCGTGAATCTGTCTCTCCTAGCTCGTCGTGGTACGTGACTGCCTATACTTCGATGAGTCACTCAGACGGTGTGGACAGACAGACAGACAGACATTTCATGGTTTACCGTTAAAACCTTCCAACGTTTCGCCCCACTCATCATCATTCACTCTGTAAATATGCTGGAATTATTTTACTTCGAAGCATTTCTTAGCAAACTTCGGCGACTTTGAGCATATCTATCTATCTATATCTATCCATCTATATCTATCTATCTATATCTATCTATCTATCTATATCTATCTATATCTATCTATATCTATCTATCTATCTATCTATCTATCTATCTATCTGTCTATCTATCTATCTATCTATCTATCTATCTATCTATCTATCTATCTATCTATCTATCTATCTGGCCGCTTACGTTTGGGTGCTCTTGTGATCACTCCCGTAACTTGGCGTGAACCAAAATTAGCATGGGAAAGTGAGAGGGTTTGACAAATATGACACGCTGGCCAAGGCATCAATATTGTCAAAATCCCGTCGCGTACGTCGTCAAACAGAGGCACACACCCCAACATACCCGCCAGACAGAGGCACATACCCATGGGTGGGTATGTGCCGCTGGTGAGCGGGTATGTGCCACAGATGATTGACACAGTATCTACCGAGGTACGACGAGAACATACATGCGCGATTTCAACTCGCGAGCGTTAAATACCCGACATCGGTAGCGTCGACCCGACGAATGCAAAGAATAAATATCAGAGCCCTAGCTGGAATAAAACCCAAGCATTCTTCGTAGAAATGAAGAATTTTACCACAGAGCTACGCCAGGTCTCAGAACTACTTTTCAAATAGACTAATCTTCGTGAAACGTCAACAGTGGTTGCGGTGCTGCCTACTTAATTTTATAAACATTACACATGTACTCCTTTGATATAAGCGTTACGTCGGGTAAAGGTCAACTGTGGCCAGTTGCCGTGCGCTGAAGTTGATTTATGTAGCAGTGTCCAGGGCCAGCATCCTCGCGAGCATCAGCGCTTCATACCAGCTTCTGATGTTGCTAATACGCATGGCATCGTCGCGCAAGTGCAAACAACTGATTATATAAACATCCGCAACTCTTGAACATATGTCCGTGCGTGCAACATTTGTACATATATTTGGCGTCGTTTCATGGCGTGTCGCTCAATAAAAAAATTGCAACACGGTCGCCCTCCGTCCGCATGCTTCGCATAACATTGATTTCCATGTACATGGAATCGGCCGAATTTTCTTATTTCTCGCCCACATTTCCTGTCGGTGTTATGAAACACCGGCGAAACACCGAGATGGGCGAACGGACACACAGACAGATCCATGGGTGGACGCATGAACGGACGCAGTGGCGGATGCATGGACGAACGCAGGGACGGACGCACGAACAGACGTACGCACGGACGGGCAGATGGACGCATGGATGGTCAGACAGACGGACGCATGGACGGGCGGAAGCAAGGACGAATGGACGGACGAATGCTTCGCCCCACTCTCCATCATTCACTCCGTGGATATGCTGCCAATTTTTTTCCCCTTCATCCACGCTGCAACACTAGAGTTTCTACAAATAACTACAATGATCATGCGCCAATATTCAGGCAACAAGTGTAAAACCGCATCGTGAAATAGCAAAGCAACCAGATTAAAGGCCGAATCTCCTATCAGAGGCAGCTACATCGCCGACAAACTCATGATCGAAGGAGTGTGAGTTTATCGGAAACAGCGCATACACAAGTATGTGTGTGACCAGATGCACTTTATAGGGTTCCACAAATATGTGTTATCGGTGTGAAATAAAGCGAAGGTCGGTGCATTTGCATACAGCATTCAGGCAGTGGTCTAGATTTTCCATCAGTAGCTGGAGTGCATGGATTCGCATGTTTCCACGGGACGGCTTCATGCTCTCCCATAGTTGAGTACCTCGTACTTTAAATCGTTTACAACGCTCTCTAAACACACAGCTTGCTCCAAGCCAGCAGAAACTCAGCGATCACGCTCCGTTACTCTTCTCGTTTAACGTGAGCACAACAACGAGAATCCACAGGCAACGGAGGATGGACCCAACTTCTTCATGATGACGAAAGCATTTCCGTACTGCAAACTGAGCTGGCGGCCTCACTGGCAGAAGTGGGTTGTATAACTCCGACTACATGCGACCACTTAAAATCTTGCTGGCGCCTCATAGCTCAACAAGCAGGAAAAGCGTGCCACGCTCGCCTTACGGCCAAGATGAGTGAGATTCTCCGACGCATTCAAATTGTAGAAAGAGGTGGGTCAACTACGTTCCGTTCGTGCAATGAATGTTTTCTAATAAAAGTTCTGTTCTAAGTGAGCGTCTTTCCTGTCAAGTGCTTTTCCTGCTACCTTGTGCGCTCATATATTTTCACATTACGTTCCCTATGCTCCAATACCTTGAAGCACAAAAAAATTAAACATCAAAATCTTCTAAAGCAGAGGTCTCAGGCTACAAGGCTCACAAGAGAAATGCACTTATCGACAGATTAAATTGAAAACTTGACATATGCGCAAAGAAACCGTGATCGTCGATGCCAGCCCCGCTACATCGATGAGGCGCTGAAAGAGGATGGTGCCATTGTTAATGACCCGGACGAAGTTCAAGAATTTTTCCGAGACTACTTTGCAAAACTGTTTACTGCAGACCATGACGCACAGGACGACAAGTTTAGTGCCAAACTCTCAGCCTTTCGCGAAGGTTTGCAATCGCTAGGCTCAGAAGATGGTCTAGTATTATAGGCAGAAACTGAAAAAGAAGAAGTATGGTACGCCCTAAAATCAATGAGTACGTCCACGTCACCAGGCCCAGACGGAATACTCACGGGATTTTATCTGCGTTTCTTTGATATTGTTACGGGGTCGGTGACTTCTGTACAAACACAATTACAGAGGAACATACTCAAGCAAAAATCACAATGGCTGATTGGCACACTCGCGCGCCTGTCAGCTGATTCTTCTTCCTTTACTTCATCTCCGTAACAGGACCCCGGAGCGTTGGAGCGCCGTCTCGGCGAGAGTCCGGAGAAGTGCGAGAGAAGTAGGGTTTCATGTGCGAAACATGGACAATGTCAACAAGTGACGAACTTGGTGACGTATTGGAGTGCAATGGCGCTATCTTGTAGTTGACGTCGCTAACTTGACGTAAGACTAGGTAGGCTCCTGCGTATCAGAACAAAAGTTTTTCGGAGAGACCTACACGGCAACACGGTGACCAGAGGAGCACGCGGTCACCTGGGGCAAACGTTATATTACGATGCCGGTGATCATAGCGGGCTTTTTGCATATCCTGTGACCTGGTGAGACGAGTCTGGGCAACTTGACGAGCCATGTGAGCCCGATCAATGGCTTCGCGAGCGTACTCGGAAGCAGATGGCTTGAGAGGTAAGGTGGTTTCAAATGGCAATAATGGGGTCGCGACCATACAAAAGATGAAAAGGTGAGAATCCCGTGGTGTCATGTCGAGATGAATTATATGTGAAAGTCACATAGGCCAACGTGGTGTCCCAGTCAAGATGATCTTCGGAGACGTACATCGAAAGCATCCCTGTGAGCGTGCGGATGAGACGTTCAGTTAGGTCATTAGTTTGTGGGTGGTAGGCGGTAGATAGCTTATGCGCTGTAGCACACGATCGAAGGATGGGTGCGTCGACAACTTTGGACAAGAAAGAGCGGTCGCGGTCTGTAAGCAGCTGTCGGGGTGCACCATGGTGTAAGATGACGTCATGAAGAAGAAAATCCCCGACGTCAGTGGCGCAACTGGTTGGCATGGCCTTTGTTATCGCGTAACGGGTCGCATAATCTGTCGCGACGGCCATCCATTTATTTCCCAATGTCGTCGTCGGAAAAGGGCCAAAAAGGTCGAGTCCCACGCGATGAAATGATTCAGAGGGGACTTCGATTGGGTGAAGATGTCCAGTGGCAGCAAAGATGGCCTTTCAGAAGATGGTTTAGTATTATAGGCAGAAACTGATAAAGAAGAAGTACGGTACGCCCTAAAATCAATGAATACGTCCACGTCACCAGGCCCAGACGGAATACTCACGGGATTTTATCTGCGTTTCTTTGATATTGTTACGGGGTCGGTGACTTCTGTATAAACACAATTACAGAGGAACATACTAAAGCAAAAATCACAATGGCTGATTGGCACACTCGCGCGCCTGTCAGCTGATTCTTCTTCCTTTACTTCATCTCCGTAACAGGACCCCGGGGCGTTGGAGCGCCGTCTCGGCGAGAGTCCGGAGAAGTGCGAAAGAAGTAGGGTTTCATGCGCGAAACGTGGACAATGTCAACAAGTGGCGAACTTGGTGACGTGTTGGAGTGCAAAGGCGCTATCTTGTAGTTGACGTCGCTAACTTGACGTAAGACTAGGTAGGCTCCTGCGTATCAGAACAAAAGTTTTTCGGAGAGACCTACACGGCAACACGGTGACCAGAGTACAGTCCTGGCCAGAAGAACCGAATCGCACGCGGTCGTATGTGCGGGAAACAGCGAGGTGTCCTGCTGTTGGTGCGTCGTGAAGTTGTTCAAGTATGGCAGGCCGTAGATGATGGGGAATGACAAGCAGAAGCTCAAGGCCTTCAGTGTTGACGTTGCAGCGGTAGAGGATGCCGTCATGCAGCACGAACATACGGGATTCAGCTTCATGGCTATCAGACTGGATGGCGTCGATGATAGTGCGCACTGACTCATCCCGTCGTTGTTCGATGCGCATATCGCTGATGTCAGTAAACGCCATCACGCTGCTCTCCAGGTCAGTCGCAATGGGATCAGGAGGGTCCACCGGATGACGAGAAAGACAGTCTGCGTCCTTGTGCAAACGACCAGACTTGTAGCTGACGCTAAACGAAAATTCTGGAGCCTCAGAGCCCAGTGACCCAGACGTCCAGTCGGGTACTTCAGAGAAGTCAGCCAGCAGAGGGCTGTGGTGGTCCGTAACGATGGAGAACATGCGACAATATAAATATGGCCGGAACTTGGCGACGGCCCAAACTAAAGCTAAACTCTCTCTCTCTCGGTGATGGAATAATTCCTCTCAGGGAGAGAAAGCAGGCGACTGGCGTAAGCTATCACGCACTGTCATGCCGTGGTGCCGCTGAACGAGAACTGCGCCAATGCCGTGGCCACTGGTGTCAGTGCGAACTTCTGTGGCAGCAGAAGGATTAAAGTGGGCAAGTATGGGGGTCCTAGTTAAGCAGCCGATGAGAGCAGTGAACGCTTGAGCCTGCTCATGGCCCCATGAGAATGTGGTATCCTTCTTCAGCAAATCTGTGAGTGGCCTGGTAACGTCGGCGAAGTTTTTCACAAAACGACGAAAGTAGGAACATTAGCTGATGAAGCTCCGGACGTCGGATGTTGAACAGGGCACCGCTAAAGCTACGGACGGCGCGGATCTTTTCGGGATCTGGTTGGACGCCATCGGCGTTTACAAGAAGGCCCAGAATGGTAATCTGACGGCAGCCAAATTGACATTTCTTGAGTTTAGTTGTAGCCCAGCTGTTCTGAAGACTGCGAGAATTGCAGAGAGACGGGTCAGGTAGCTATCGAGAGTAGATGAAAAGACTATCACATCGTCTAGGTAACAGAGACAAGTATACCACTTATAACCACGCAAGAGAGAGTCCATCATTCGTTCGAATGTGGCAGGGGCGTTACACAGTCCAAAAGGCATTACCTTAAACTGGTATAAACCATGCGGTGTAGTGAAGGCCGTCTTCTCGCGATCCATCTCATCGACAGAAATCAGCCAGTAGCCGGACCGAAGATCAATAGACGAGAAGTATGTAGCACCGTGCAAGCAGTCTAACGCGTCATTGATGCGTGGTAGCGGGTATACGTCTTTTCGCGTGATCTTGTTGAGGTGGTGATAGTCAACGCAGAAGCGCCAGGTATCGTCCTTTTTTTTCACAAGGATGACAGGGGAGGCCCAAGGACTACTTGATGGTTCTATGACACCTTTGTTGAGCATTTTGTCAACTTGCGCTTGGATAACTCTGCGCTCAGTGTGGGAGACACGATAGGGGCGTCGGCGAATGGGACAGGCGTCACCAGTGTTTATACGGTGCTGAACGGTGGATGTTTGCCCTAGAGGTCTGTTGTCGAAATAAAAAAATGTCGGTATACGACGCGAGAAGGCGACGGATGTCGTTGGCTTGCGCAGGATTGAGGTCGGGTGCAATCATCTTCGAGAAACGATTTGGCATAGAACAGACGCTGTTAGCTACAGGAGACTGAATCAAATCAGTCTCGGTGGCTAGAGCCGCTATTTCGAATTCGTCAGCATTAGACACGCTGGCCAAGAACATGCCACGACGAAGCACTTGAGGGCAAAAGCTGAAAGTGAGAAGTGGGAGCGAGGTACACTTGTCAGTCACAGTCACAACCGTATCACACAACCGTCACAACCGGCGATGTTGCGCTCCAAGAGGACGCCGGCGAGAGGAAGGAGAACATATTGACCATCGGGAACCTGTGGCTGTGTGGTCAAAACTACGTAGCTGGCTGCCTGAGGTGACAGTACGCACATCCTGAAGAGAGAACAGGCGCGGCGGGGCAGTGTGCATGGTGTTCAGCGACTATCTGAGGCAGCTCCTAGCTGAAAGACGCCCGGTAGCACAATCGATAAGAGCAGAATGATTCGACTAAGAAGTCCAGGCCTAGGACTAACGTCATAATGGCAGTGGTCAATCACGGCTAAAATGACAGTAGTAGTGTGGTCCTTTATACTTAAGCGGACAGTGCACAGACAGAGAACCATCGGCGTGCCGCCATCGGCCACACGGAGCATTTGTGCAGCCGCTGGTGTCAGAACTTTCTTTAAACGTGTGAGTAGGTTTGAACTCATGACCGAAATGCTTGCGCCGGTGTCTACAAGTGCTTGTACAGGTACGCCATCTACTTCAACGTCTCTGACGCTTCGTCTGGTGGGAACGGAGAAAGGATTTGCTGCGGAAGTCCTCAATGCAGCACCACCTCCGGGGGCTGCATTTCTCAGTTTTCCGAGACGATGCGGCCGGAAGCCACGGGGGACGAGAACCTCCGTGGCTGTGGCGAACGGGACGATGGGCGACGTATTTGCGGCGAACGAGACTGGTGCCCACGTGGTGAAGGCGAGCGGCTGTACCAAGTGTTCCGAGAATGGTCAACGGCATGGGACTCTTCGGCAGGTGAAAATGTGCGGGCGGTACCACCGAAATGGGTCATATTGGTCGTTGCACGGGGTGCCGAGGACCATGTGTTGCGGCAGTAACGAGCAATATGTCCAACGCGGTGGCAGTTGAAACATATAGGGCGGTCATCTGCAGTTCGCCACTCAGCCGGGTTGCGAGTACGTGGAGAAAACCGTCGGTCGGAGGAGGGCATCGCGAAAGGGCGTTCGCTGACTCTGGGCGCGGTGACATGGCACACGGAATGCACTCCGATGTTTCAAGCTCCTGGTACACGATGGCTTGAACAAGAGCAACAGTAACAGGAGTGGTATCGGTACTGCGTGAATTGAACGACGAGAGCGCCATTGCTTCCAGTTCTGGACGAACGATACATGTCAGGTCTGCCGGCGGCGACGGTCGTTGTGGTGCGGACTGGTCCTCGCAAATCGATGTTGCAGTGGTGTTTGGAAGTCGGGCGAATGTTTGCAGAATGCGGCGACTTTTTACTTGCTCAAACTGACGACACTCTTTGATAATTGCGTCAATGGTGGAACAGCCCTTGCACGGCAGGAGATTGAACGCGTCATCGGCAATGCCCTTCCAGGACATGCCCTACCTTGACACCTTCTGTCATGTCGCTTTCGGTCTTTCGGCAGAGGGACCAGTACGTCTTGAATGTATGTGAGGCATGATTCCATTGGGGATTGGGCACGGCAGGCTAATTCCTTTTTTGGTGGACATCTTACGACTGGCGGTTTTTCCAAACACCTCTCGCATCTTTTCTTTGCATTGGTCCCAGCTTGTGAGTTCTTTGTTTTTTTCACACCACACCTTCGCCATGCCTCTCAAGTAAAACAGCACATTAGCCAACTGCAGTGGGGGATCCCATCTGTTCGGCACACTCACTCGTTCGAACATGGCCAACCAATCGTCAACGTCGACGCCATCGGTCCCGCAGAATGTACCGGGATTCTTAAGTGGCCTGAAAACGTATGGCTGCGATGCAGTGTTCGTCGGAGACGCTGACGTTGACGCGGAGGGCTCAGCATTGGCCATGGCTGGAAAACCTATGCGGCGTCCGCTGCGGAGCTCCGTTTCCTGATGGTTACCCAGCACCTCTCATCAATATGTTACGGGGTCGGTGACTTCTGTGCAAACGCAATTGCAGAGGAACAAACTCAGGCAAGAATCACAATGGATGATTGGCACACTCGCGCGCCTGTCAGCTGATTCTGTCCTACCTCTTCCTCTACTTCATCTCCGTAACAATATCTTGGGAGATGCGATCACCGATCTCGTGAATATTTTGTTGCGTGACGGCCGAAAATCGCAGCTTTTCTGCGAAGGAAGGGTGAATTGCTGAAAGAGGGTATGGAGCCGTCAGATCCTAAATCGTGGAGGCCTTTACCCTTCTAAACACACACTATCATTTAGTAGCCACGCTGCTATCACGGCGTCTGCGGCCTTTCTTAAAAGAGATTGTGTCCCCCTTGCAATCATGTGCAGTACCAGGATGTTCAGTCTTCGTACCTCTTACAATCATAAGAGACCTCTTCGCATATGCCAAAGAAAAACAGATATCAAGAGTATATATGTCTCTTGATCAGGCCAATGCATTTGATAGAGTTGAACACGGGTATCTTTTCGCTATTTTGCACATCTTTGGCCTCCCAGAGCATGTGTGACTGTAGAAATACTTTATCAGGATCTATCAAGCTGTCTTTATTTCAACGGTGAAGTGACCAGAATTCTTTGCAATTCAAAAAGGGGTCAGGCAAGGCTGTCCGTTGTCTCGGGTATTATTCATATTGTCTCTGGAGCCTTTGATTAGAAGGTTGCTAAACTGCGAGCGCATAGTGGGTTTCCCATTGCCAGGCAAGGTAACTTTCAAAATTGTCGCATACGCCGATGATACTTCGGTATTTTTTCGTGACTTGTCTAGCTAATAGTACATTTCCTTGACATTTTTGCTGAGTATTCCTATCTGTATGGTGCTCTTTTAAACACCACCAAATGTAATGCATTGCGCTTTGGAGGCTTCAGATAAGTATTTCCAGGAGACTTAGAATACGTTCAAGCTGTTAAGGTGTTAGGCGTTTACATTGAGGCAAGGAGATGTCCTCAAAAAGAACCTGGGATGACGGGCTTAGGAAATCCGCCGATGTTATAGCAGCAGCCACTCATTTCACCCTATCACTAACGGCGAAAGCAACAGTCATCAAGACACAGGCATGCGCTTTTACGTTTCACATAGCACACATCGCCTCTTCTACCTCGCCGTGTTACAGGACGCCTCGCCTCTATGGCGGGGACCTTCTCTGGGTAGGAAAACTAGAAAAGGTACAAAGCAAATAAAAAGGTACAAACACAGAAGCTCTTCGATGACAGCAACTACCCCGGGTAGTGGAGCAGTACACTAAAAGGTACTTTCACGAATAATCTGTGCATCGGACCACGAGCATAAATTCCGCTTAAGTTTCACAGAGCTGCCAGTGGCTTTAAAACGAACAGTGCAATCAATAGGTTCTTGCAGTCTGGAAGAGGTTTCATCGCAGGAAATAAGCGAAATGGCGACAAGTAGCACACTGAGCAAAGAGGAAGACACAGCATCCTGCACGAGAAAATGGAAACGATGGCGTTGCAATCGCGTATACCTAACCAGGTGTGCGAATTTGATTGGTTGAGAAGATGGGGGGCATTGCCTACGCGTGACCGGTTAGCACTTAGGGGAGTCGTTCCAAATGACCGCTGCCCAAACTGTGGCAAAAGAGGGACGGCCCAACATGCTCTGTTTCAGTGCTCGGTGGCGAGGGGCGTCTGGCACATGGTACAACGCCTCTTTGGCTTTCACACGGCGTGCATGCGAACAGAACGTGGGCTGTTTACAAGACTGGTCTTTACAGTGACCTTGTACGTACTGTGGCGGCGACGCTGTTTAGCGGAAGTACGGCACAAGCCGCATAGAGGCGCCTATTCTGCACTACAGAAAATTCGGCTTATTGTGTGGAATTACCTAGATCAGCAGCTGGAAACACACGGTGAAGAGGCCTTCCTTCGACGATGGCACACAAGTTTCTTCAAAGTAAGAGAGGGACAGCTGAGGTTTCCAGTTGTCCCGTACTAGCCATGCGCCCACTCTAGTACACATGCATATGTGTTATCCTGTAAAATATGATTAACTTGATTCATGTTAATTTTCCTTTGACTTCTAGCATTTGGATACCCAGTGATCAATTACATTTTGGTGCTCATTCGTAAGATGTATACACTGCCTTTTACTTGTTATCGATATTTAGTTTGTGTATGTACAAGTTAAGCGTGCAATGAACTTCCCTTTCTCAAAACAACCACGGGATGGCTTTATGCTCTCCCATAGTAGGGTACTACATATATACTCCAAATCGTGAACTACTTTTTCTAAACACATGGCATGATATCGCATTGAGCTCTTGTGTACGTGTATGCTAACATTGTCATGTATATTAGAGGAAATGTATTCACTGCAAAACGTAGTCGATGTTGGTCGTGATACATAGATGTGCCGAAGTGTATGTGCCCTGTTATTGGAATGTTATGAAGCATTTGTGTTCTGTACATACTGTAAATAGATTTTTTTTCTAAACGGATGACTTTAAGCTCTCCCATAGTATCTAGTGCTCAAAACCTTTAGCCACTTCTTCTAAACACAAACTTTTTCTAATTCAATGTTGGTTCCTTTAGTCGTATAGCTGTGAGGCCCACGGGACGGCTTTATGCTTTCCCATATTCGAGTACCTCGTACTCTAAATTGTTAACAACTATTTCTGAACACACAATCGCCAAATATGGCATCGGGGCGATTCCCTCTGCCGACGAACGCCTAAATCTTGTCGCGCACTCATTCACGGCGTAATTTGTCAACAGGGCCTCGTCAAGTGTGAGGCCCACGGGACGGCTTTAAGCTCTCCCATAGTAGAGTACCAAGTACTCTAAATCGTTAACCACTTTTTCTAAACAATCCAGTGAGCGATGCAAGATAAGTCCTGCTGGGACGGCTCTCAGCTCTTCCACAGTAGAGTACCCACCTTTACACACAGTCTTGACCATCGACAGGCGCGTTCATCCGGTTCGGCAGCAACGCGCGATCCTACAACCGATATTTCTGCGTTTATTCTAGTTCTATTATAAGAAACGAACTAAAAATAAAAGGAAGTCAATTCCACGAGAGATAAAAAACGCGGTATACCTGATATCTCCAATTTCCCTCGTATTTTTGTATCTTATGCCCGTATGACCGAAGAGCGCGAAATCACGCTTCGTTTTCGAATGAAAAAAATTTTTGAACCAAGGAACAACCGAGAAGCATCGCCGGGCGAGGACGGCCAGTTTACGAAGAGTGCGTTTTCGTGAATTTGCGCTCATGCTAACTGTGATGCAAGCTATATATCCCAATTTTTTCCTGCTTAGAACAAGTAGAAGTAAGTGAGGAATGGTTCGCTTGATTTAATTTAATTCTGGGAAACTTGAGTATTTTTGAAAATTCTCGAAGTACGCTGTCTTTTCGAAACTATCTCGTTTTTTTTAGGGGGGGGGGCGATTTTTGCTTTTTTCAACGTGATAGGTTGTTCATATTTACAGCACTTATAGTCATTTACGTGAGTAAGTATTCCTTGAATCTTTATTTGCCTAGTAACTTTTGAAGTAATGAATTTCGTTTGTAGAAACGTCAAAAAAAGTTCGCCAATTTAAAAATCTATAATAAAAACCCATTCTAAAGTTTTACTCAACATTATTCAAATTGTACTCTGAGGCATTATTATGTTATGAAAAAAAAACATGTTGCATCATTCTGATGAGAACTAACAAATTTTAAAACATTGTGTTTTCAGAGCTTATTCGCTACCGCGTTCATGACCTCTCTTGTGGCAAGAAAATATAGTGACATCCTTTTTTTTTCTCCTATTTTACAAAATGACAGTAATGAAGCATCTTCTTCGAGTGAAAGTGTTCCCTAAAGAAACAAAAAAAAATAACTTGGGCTTGCATAAAATGCATCTGAGTAGTTCGAGACTTCGCTTGTGTCTGTTATCCCTCATTCCAAAGAGAGCCCCTTCAGTTGTCCCATACTTCTTTGCTCGGCTAGAACGGGAATTTATATCCCGGATGCTAACCAGTAGACATTTTCAATTATTTTTTTATCGTATGCCCTGTTGTCCCAGAAATAAAGAGGTTGGTGTAAAACACAAGGACTCTTCGGTAGAGTAGAGGAAACAAGTTTCTAGAAAGCAGTCGTCAAGACGTCGAGCATTGCTGATACAAAATGGTACATTTTAATACCATATATGTCATTACCAGTGTTCAAAAACTTACGTAAATCTCGGTGGCAGTAGTCCTGGTAACGAACGAAACATGCTTTGTGTGATTATCATCTTGTTTGCATTGGCAAGCATTACATTAGATGATGCCACTCACGGGAGCAAAGAGTTTCCACTATACTTCCTTTTTTTAATATTTCCAGAAGCACTCGATATCACAGGCAGGTCCACTGATTGAATCGATTTTCTTCGACTTGCCTTGTAATTGCGCAACCACTTCAATCGCTGACCGTATTGAACCGCCGTGTGTTGCGCTCGCTCGCAACGTTACTCTACTCAGTAACACGCAGAGCACGGGATATTCGATGCCCCACACGATCCGCATATACACGGTGCGTATGCAGAGGAATGGTTGGGCGGCGATGCGCAAGGAAGAATGTATCATGTAACCTATACGCAATCTATACCGCGGAATTCTGTACTGCAGAGCAGCAAAGACGGGAGAAGCACGCTAGGCTGTGGTCCTTAGGGTTGTGTTGCGGCACTCGTCGCTAGGCACTGTCACCGTTTGTGGATTCCCAATTTATAACAGCGTTAGAAAAAAATCCTCGCCGACATGGTTTTTCGTGAAGCTTCATTGGTTTTCTATGAGCACGTTTAGTGGAAAATGAAAGTCGAATACACAGACATGAAACGATGCCTTCTGCACGCCTACCAGCACTGCAGTGATGTCGCGAATAACTAAAATGCACTGAAACAAACTGCGCGTTGGCATAATTGGAAAATTTTCATTTTAACGAGTTTGCGCAAGAAACGGGGGTATATCAAGTAGCCACAAAAGAGTTGTTAGGGGTGCTCGTGTATGCGTTATTTCTTCTCTCCCCCTCCCCCTTCCGCTTGTTTTTTGCGCACAACCGTGTACTCAAATACTTTTCGTTCAAGAGGTCATTCCCCCTTTTCGTAGGGAATACTTTCTACTCGCAGAAGATGCCTAATTACTGTTATTGAGCGAAATCAGTGAAGAAGAAAGCACGTTATTCTATTATCTTGCCTCAAGAGATGTCATAAACGCGGTAGCGAACACCCTCTGAAAACACAATGTTTGAAAATTTGTAAGTTCGTTTTCATCAAAATGATGCAACTTGTTTTTTTTTTTCAGAATACAATAACGCAGTCCTCCGAGTGCTATTTGAATAATTTTGAGCTATAATGAGATTGGTTTTTTTATAATTTTTTAGATTACAAACTTTTTTTGACGTTTCGACAGCAAAAGTCATTACTTCAAAAATTATTAGACAAATGAAAATGCAAAGAATATTTATTCACGCAAAGGATTTTTCACTGCTGTAAATATGAACAACCTATCACGTTGAAAAAAGCGGATATCGCTCTCCTAAAACAAGTTAGTTTAAAAAATACAGCGTATTTCAAGAATTCTTTAAATTCTTAAGTTTCCCAGAATTAAAGTGAATCAAGCGAACTATTTATGAGTAACTAATATTAAATGCCAAGCATTTTTCAGCGAACTATCTATCTATCTATCTATCCAGCCGCTTGAGTTTGGATGCTCTCTTGTCACCCCCTTAGCTTGGCGTGAACAAAAATTAGCATGGGACGGTAAGATGGTTTGACGAATATGACGCGCTGGTCAAGTTATGAATAATGTAACAATCCCATCGCGTACGTCGTCAAACACTTCCCGCCAGATAGTGGCACATACCCACGGGCGAGTATGTGTCGCTAGTATGCGGGTATATGCCACAGGTGATTGTCACTTAGTATCTACCCAGGAACGACGACAACACACATGGGCAATTTTAACGCGCAAGCGTTAAGAAATACCCGAAATCGGTAGCCAATGTCAGGGTCGCAGCTGGAATTGAACCCAAGCATTCTGCGTGGCAATGAAGCATTTTACCACAGAGGTACGCTCATAGTTCATAGTGGTTGCAATGCTGCCTACCCAATTTTATAAACATTACATATGTACTTTTTTGATACAGCCGTCACGTCGAGTTAACGCCAATTCTGGTTAATTGCCGTCGCGTAGATTGATTTACGTAGAGCAGTGTCCAGGGCCAGCATCCTCGCGAGCATCAGTGCTTCATATCAGCGCTTCATGTCAGCTTCTGGTGCTGCTAATACGCATGTTTCAGTTGGCACTGTTGCGCTACTGCAAACAACTGGTTATATAGACATCACCAATTCTTCAAAATATGTCTGTGCGTGCAACATTTGTACATATATTGGGCGCCATTTCATGACTTGTCACTCAATGAAAAAATTGCAACACGGTCACCTTCCCTCCCTCCACATGCTTCGCATAACGTCGATTCCAAGTACGTAGGATCTGCCGAATTTTTTTGTGCTAAGCCGGAAGAAATTCGGGATATATAGCTTGCATCACTGTTAGCACGATCACAAATTCACAAGAACAAAATCTTCGTAAAATGACCGTCGTGGCTCGGCGATGCTTGTCGATTGTTCCTTAGTTCAAACAATTTTTTCAATTGAAAAGCAAGTGTGACTTCGCGCTCTTCGGTCATACGGGCATAGTATACAGAAATACGAGAAAAATGAGAGATATATAGTACACCGCGTTTTTCAATCTTTCGCGGAATCGACCAGGAAGTAAAAGTGACGGGACCGGGAGCGTTCGGCACGCCCATGCCGACCATCATTATCACCACAGCAGAACAATATCACGAGGAAAAAATATAGGGGGACAGCGCAGGGCTGCCCAACCCGATGTGTAGGCCCGTCAGTGGCGCTCGGGTTTTATTTGACGTAGGGTCCTGTTACAAAGCAGTAACGAAGTCCTTGGGCCGGATGGCCCCAAGCGTGCCTTCCCGTCATCTCGGACATTCTGTGTGGGGGCGGGTTGTCACCTGCACCGGCTCCGTTTGTCTCGGCTGTGCGCTTCGCCTGCGGGGCAGTGGCTACGGGCGGGCCCCTCTGGAATGTGCGGAAGGCCGGTTGTGTGCTACAGTGCGTGGTTGCTTTCTATTCCCCGCGCGTGTGCCACGTGCATCTGCCACGTGTGTGAAGGGATACTTGTGTTGTTGGTTCCCCGAAGAGACATTCCACCCCTATCTTCGGAACTGCACGGCGAGGCAGGAGAGCAGCCCGCCAGAAGCAATCAGGAGAGCGTCGCGAGAAGAGTTGTCGTTCGGACGTTACTGTCCAACATGTTGCAAATAAACGTCTTGTTAAGTTTTCCTTTACTCCTGTCCCTCTGCCTCAGCTCTCGAGAGTTCTGACCGTCCACGTGGCCTGCGGAATGACGACCACCACCCAGCTTCATGCTACCTACTGGGTCCGCTGCGGCCACCGACGCGGCTCGTAACAGTCCGTATGGTTCCTAGATGCGTGCGCCCCCGTCCTGCATGGAGGAACCCTAATTTGACGCCAATAGTATACTTTCGCCAAGTTCGGTTGTTCCGCGCGCCGTTTGATAAACCTGTGGAGTTATAAAAGTCTCGCTTAAATGGCTCTCCTTCCTATGCCCCTGCAGGACTGTTTGTCGGAGCCATGTTACATATCTTATTCGCGCCAAGTTTTACGGAGTTCGCTATAGGAGCAGATCTCTCACAAACACTGCCAGTATTCACGGCTGCGTTCAAAATTTGCCTGTGACTTCCGCTGTATGAGTCGCATTGGCGTGTTAGCTTCGTGGCTAACGTGTTGCACTGTTGAATTCGAGGACGTGGGTTCAATTTCCTGCCACAATTTTATGGGGGGGGGGGGGGGGGAGAAACACAAGAACAGCCGTACACTTAGATGCAAGTGCACGTAAAAGAACTCCAAGTAGTCAAAAACTGATTGATATGTGGGGTTTAACGTCCCAAAACCACCATATGATTATGAGAGACGCCGTAGTGGAGGGCTTCGGAAATGTCGACCACCTGGGGTTCTTTAACGTGCACCCAAATCTGAGCACACGGGCTTACAACATTTCCGCCTGTATCGGAAATGCAGCCGCCGCAGACGGGATTCGATCCCGCGACCGGCGGGTCAGCAGCCGAGTACCTTATCCATTAGACCACCACGGCAAGGCAAGTAGTCAAAAATTAATCCTCTGTTCCACTTCACGGCATGCCTCGTAAACGTGACACTGTTTTGACACTCATAATGCCAGAATTCATTTTCATTCAACATGCAACTATACGAGAGTCGAAAGGATAGACACTCACCTTACCATCTCCGACATTTCCATGTGACCGTCTTCGGCACTATACCATCGCCCCAACAGCGTGCACCACTACAGCGCAAGACCAGCGCCTCAGTCATCACCACGGTATTCGTCAGAGCAGGTGTCTTGGCCGTATTCGAATTTCGCTAACATAACGAATTAACACAAAAGCCAGCCATATAGCTGGTCGGGTAGTCGGCGGTGGCATACTGCTTCATCAAAGCTGTTCGCTGTGCTCTTCAGTACGCGGCTTCCACTGCATGGCGCCGCTGAAGGGGTCAGTGGTTTTGTAAAATCAGCACGCTAGGAAGCACAGCTCACGGCGTCATGGGAATGTTAGCAACACATCTATTCTGACGCAAAGGCCGATAACTTTACTTGGCGCCTTTATCACAATGAATCTGGGTAGCCTCGGCAGTGAATGAGCTGCCCTGACGTGACTGTAGAATTCATGTCGTAGTACGTGACGTCACTCACGAGCTATCAGTAAAAGCAACACGGGCGCAAAAGACGGGACAAGCACCGAATCTCATTAACTTCATTCGGGGAAGCGTATACGCCGGACGAAATTTCCATGGCGTGCGCATTCACACACATGTAATGGCAAGGGAGGGCGTTATCGTTCATATATATATAGCCACATCTATGAAACGTCTTCCCGTTGCTTGCGTGTCTGATCGGTTACAAATTAAAGCTTGTAGCGTCACTTGATGTCATGCGCACCTTCCAAACGCATGTACATGTCGTCCATTGCGTTGCACGAAGGAGTTAATCGACAGCTCGGTCAGGTGATGATTGATATGGGAGGTTTAACGTCCCAAAACCACCATATGATTATGAGAGACGCCGTAGTGCAGGGCTTCGGAAATTTCGACTACCTGGGGTTCTTTAACGCGCACCCAAATCTGAGCACACGGCCCTACAACATTACCGCCTCCATCGGAAATGCAGCCGCCGCAGCCGGGATACGAACCCGCGACCTGCGGGTCAGCAGCCGAGTACCTTAGCCACTAGACCACCACGGCGGGGCGCGATCAGGGGTTCGTTTCACTTCAGTACTTTTTTTTTTACTCAAAACTGTTTTCAAACTTGCGGAGAAACACTACCCATTCATAACAATATTCATGAAACAAGGGTCACAGGATCGTAAGATCTTCGTTGCATAATAATAATAATAATAATAATAATAATAATAATAATAATAATAATAATAATAATAATAATAATAATATCTGGGGTTTAACGTCCCAAAACCACGATATAAATATGAGATGCCGTAGTGGAGGGCTCTGCAAATGTCGACCAACCGTGGCCCTTTAACATGCACTTCAGTCCAAGTATACAAGGGCAGCGTGGCTAGAATGGGGGGAGGGGGGGTAATGAAAAGCAAGCCGTGTTTTCCTTGCCCGGAAGCGCCACCATGCGCTATATCTCCGCTAGGCCAAAACATGGCGTGACACTCAGAGGCGCTGCCAGCTAACAAGGGCGAGACGACAGTGTAGGACGCTGCAACGGGAGCTTGTCATTTTTGTCAGCGTTTCCCGTAGCTTTACGAGTACTTTGAGTTAGTGTGCGTTGAGAGAAACGGCATGTACGATATTAGGAAAACTCATGGAGCGCATTTCGTGTCAGGAATTGCGATTCGGGGTAAGAAACACGCACGGAAAAGGTGTCACTTTTCCATACCCTGGCATGCTGATAGATTTGCACTTTGGAAGCTTGCTATCCCGAAGGCCGGTAGAGCTATCTTTTTAGGGGCGAAACTTCTCTTAGGCTAACCTTGTCATGCGTCATGCCGTGGCCCTTTAACATGCACTTCAGTCCAAGTATACAAGGGTATACTTGGACTGAAGAAGGAACGAGAAAGAAAAGAAGGCTGTATTTCCCGAACAGTATAATAGAAGGCGCTGTCTCCTAGAAGAACATATAAACAGCAGTTGAGAAAGGGTATTTTAGATGCGGCTGTACCGCTACTCTTCGAGTGGCTGCTGCGCGGGCTGTGCCTAGGTAGGCGGAGAACGAGTACCTCTCTCAGTCTCCTGGATAGTCACCACCGTGCGTGGCGGGTCGTTGGTGGGGCATGGACGGTCTCGCTCGCTGGATTCCGTGCCGACCGGTTGTGCCCTCGCGATCTCCGGCGTCAGCGTAGCTCTGGCCGACTGGGCTCGCCCTACGTCATCTCCTGACGCCGACGGCCTTCGACGACAGTGTAGCTCTGACCGACTGGACTTGCTCTACGCCACCTCCTGACGCCGACAAGAGCTCTCGCAAGTGGTGCCCCTTGCCCCGCCGCGGTGGTCTAGTGGCTAAGGTACTCGGCTGCTGACCCGCAGGGCGCGGGTTCGAATCCCGGCTGCGGCGGCTGCATTTCCGATGGAGGCGGAAATGTTGTAGGCCCGTGTGCTCAGATTTGGGTGCACGTTAAAGAACCCCAGGTGGTCTAAATTTCCGGAGCCCTCCACTACGGCGTCTCTCATAATCATATAGTGGTTTTGGGACGTTAAACCCCACATATCAATCAATCAATCAAGTGGTGCCCCGTCCTCGGACTCCTGTGACCGTGTTTCCTTCTTTCCTATCTCTCCTATCCCCTCAATGTGTCGTTGCCCTCACGCTTTCATGCTTACTTCATCTCTTTTTCTTTCTCTCTACACCTTTATTCCTATCCTTTCAATCCCTCCCCACCCCCATCCCTTGTGAGCTACTGTTGAGGTGTCGCTCGCTGAAGCAGACAGTTACGGGGCTCACTTTTCTTTTCCTTTCTCACTTAGAACCAATTAGAGAGAGAGGGCATGGACGAAGCAGAGTGGCGGGCGCGTTGAAGGCGCTCGGCTTCTTTGGCTCGCGTCTCGACGGTGTTACCCACGCGCCGTCTGCATTCTCGAACGCGATTGGATGCATGCACGGACGGACGGACGGACGCGTGATTCGACCCACTCATCATCATTCACTCTATGGATATATATGCTGCGATTTGTTTATTGTGCGTTCAAAAGCTAAAAAAGTATGTAGAAGTGTTCGGGTTTGTACACAATATAACGTGGATAAAGATATACAGAAAAATTTGGCCATATAAAAAACATTTTGGCTAAAAATAAATGTAGTGAGCCCGAACAAGTGCTGCAAACGTTTTTACGCCCATGTAAGACGAACACCAATTTTAGCCATCGTACCATGGGCCTCAAATATTTTCGCCTCCATCGAAAATGCAGCCACCGCAGCCGGGATTCGGTGCCGCCACTTTGATTTCCATTACATTGACATGAAAAAAGAACGCCTTACTTGATCTTTAAACTCCTCAGAGCTGACGTGTAAGGTCACCGTTCTACTGTGTTTGCAAGCGCAGTTTTATTTTAGGGACGAAGCTTTTTAAAGCGGCACCCGTTCATCCCTCGTCGTAGTGCGTAACCAGTCTTACGTTTTGACCTGCAAGGTGGTGCTGGTGGGTGGTTTCTCCTGTGTGTTGTTGAAATATAAAAAATTCGCAGCGCGCGGGTTAACTAAAAGCCGAATTCTCCTGTCTCTCATTCCCCGTTAGCAGCCATTGACATGTACATTGAGCACTATCTGACAAGAAATGGTTCCTACATTATACTCGCTGGGGGTAACCTCCTTGGTTTTAGAAAGGTTTAGCCAGCGTCGGGCCGCAGTGGAATGAATACAGTGAAGTGGTATATACCTTGAACTCGAGGTGGTTAAAGGTGGGAAGTAGACACGAAGCGCAAGCCGTAAGAAAGTGTGCGTGTGCCACCTCTCGTTTAGTTCTTGCAATGTCCGCTGGATGGCGGTGCTTCTATATGCGGAATATATGATGAAAAGATGCGAGAGGGTGTTACTTGGAGTGTTGGCTAGATGTACGAACGGACACACAGACAGATGCATGGACGGACGCAGGGGCGGGTGCATAGACGAACGCAGGGACGGACGCACGGATGGACGTCCGGACGCACGAACACACTCATGCACGGACAGGCGGATGGAGGCTCGGATGGTCACACAGGCGGGTGCATGGACGGACGGAAGCAAGAACGAATCGACGGACGGATGCTTCGCCCCACTCTCCATCATTTACCCCTTGGATATGCTGCCATTTTTTTTTTGGGGGGGGGGGGCGTTTCTGCGTTGAGCGGCGTCACCATCGGCGCATCAAGCAATATAGCGAATGAGGACGAAAGAGTGTGAAATAGATACTGCCCCGAATAATTTTCTAACAGCGTCTTCAGTGACTGGTCGTGCTTCTTGTGGAAGCGCAACGCATGCCTCTCATGCACGCGCTCGGTAAAGCGGGTCGACCTGCGAGGCCTGGGAGAAAAGGACGTGCGTCGGTCGAAGAGGCCATTTGTTGGTGAAACACTCTAGCACACTCTTCGAGTTTGAATCTGGTTTGACGGGCCCGTGTTGGCCCAAATAAACAAGTTTTTGAGCGGCGCTCGTTCCTGCGTTGACCAGCGCCGGCGTAACCGGCAGAGCGAACGAGGACGAAAGAGAGCGAACGCGAAGGATGAAAGAAGGCGGTAGCGAGGAGGAAGTGACAGCCCCGCCACTGTGGTCTAGTGGCAAAGGTGCTCGGCTGCTGACCCGCAGGTCGCGGGATCCAATCCCGGCTGTGGGGGCTGCGTTTTCGACGGAGGCGAAAATGCTGTAGTCCCGTGTGCTCAGATTTGGGCGCACGTTAGAGAACCCCGGGTGGCCGAAATTTCCGGAGCCCTCTACTACGGCGTCTCTCATAATCATATGGTGGTTTTGGTACTTTAAAGCCCCCATATCAATCAATCAAGGAGGAAGAGACAGGGGCGAGACGACAGGTTTTGCGGCGCTATAATGCGTCAGCTGTCGTGAAAAACACCCTCGCACTGCCTTCCGCAACGTCCCGGATAGCGAGGCAGTCGCGCTATACGCTCCATCTGCGTCGTTTGGTGCGAAATGTGCAGTAGGAAATTGTACGCGCCACCTGCGCTACCTACAGCGTTTTCTTCTTAGTGTAAACCGTGCATTTATATACAAAACAATCTCAGCCAGTTCTTTTCGAACACTGAGCGACGAAAGTGGCGGCTACGAAACATGATGCCTGAGCAGAGGCTCAACGCCACCGACACCAGAATTCAGAGGTGCGCGCTTCCTAAGAATTTGCCTCAACTTATCGCGAAATAAAGCACCCAAACAGCTGCAAAATGAATTGGCGTCAGAAAATATTGTAATCATTGGCGAACATTTTTGTGTGTGTGTGTGTGTGTGTGTGTGTGTGTGCGTGTGCGTGCGTGTGTGTGTGTACACACACTGCTTTGCTGCATAAAGCAGTGTTTCGCTGTTAAACAGCCAAGTTCAAGGTGAAGCTTTGCTACGTTGACAGAAAATAGGTTAAATAAAATAAAATAAAAGGCATTGATGGTGAGTGAGTGACTGTAGGTGTGTGTGCACGCGCATACACGCACACACTTGCTCGCATATAATGACTTTTTATTTTATTTAACCTACTTGCCATCAGCGTAGCAATGCTTCACCTTGAATTTGTCTATTTAACAGAAAAGCCCACTTTACGCAGCAAAACAGCATGTGTGTATGTGTGTGCTTGTGTCACACTCACAAGCAGTCTTTTAGGGGCGAAGCTCCTTAGGGCATGGGCTGTGCGTCCCCTGTATCTAGCCACCTCTAGTTTAGTTCTTGCAGTGTTCACTAGATGGCGGTACCGTCCCCTGTTAAAAGCAGTAGAAAAAAGCTTAAAGGACGGGCAAATACCGGACAGTTGGTGACAAAGTAGAAATAACTTAATCTATAAAGGCAAGGGAGAAAAGGACAAGATTCGCTCGTATAGACCACTAACCATTACATCGGTACTATACAGGTTGGCGATGCAAGCAGTAAAAATGAAAATAGAAACATGGGCCGAACATAACGATATTTTGGGAGAACTTCAGAACGGATTTCGAGTCGACAGGCGGTTAGACGATAACCTGTTTGTTCTCACTCAGTGTATAGAAATATCTAAAATAGAGAATAGGCCCTTGTACGTGGCTTTTCTAGACATCACTGGAGCATACGACAACGTTAATCAGGAAATTTTGTGGGATATATTGAAAGGAATGGGCATGGGCGACGATTGTATACAGCTTTTGAGGGAGATATACCGAGAAAATACAGTTTGCATAGAGTGAAAAGGAATGCGTAGCAAAGAGAACGTTGAGGTTAGCAGAGGTCTGAGACAGGGATGTCCTTTGTCCCCGCTGTTATTCATGCTGTACATGGTGAGTAACCTGCGCTTCGCCGATGACATTGCATTGCTGAGTAACTCGGGGGACGAATTGCAACTCATGATTACGGAGTTAGACAAGGAGAGCAGAAAGGTGGGTCTTAAAATTAATCTGCAGAAAACGAAAGTAATGTACAACAACCTCGGCAAGAAGCAGCGCTTCGAGATAGGTAATAGTGCACTTGAAGTTGTAAAAGACTATGTCTACTTAGGGCAGGTAATAACCGCAGAGCCGAATCACGAGATTGAAGTAACTAGAAGAATAAGAATGGGGTGGAGCACATTCGGCAAGCACTCCCAAATTATGACAGGTAGGTTGCCACTATCCCTCAAGAGGAAGGTATATAACAGCTGTATCTTGCCGGTACTTAGCTACGGAGCAGAAACCTGGAGACTTACAAAGAGGGTTCAGCTTAAATTGAGGACGACGCAGCGAGCAATGGAAAGAAAAATGGTAGGTGTAACCTTAAGAGACAAGAAGAGAGCAGAGTGGATTAGGGAACAAACGGGGGTTAAGGATATCATAGCTGAAATCAAGAAGAAGAAATGGACATGGGCAGGGCATGTAGCGCGTAGACAGGATAACCGCTGGTCATTAAGGGTAACTGACTTGATTCCGAGAGAAGGGAAGCGGGTTAGGGGGAGACAGAAGGTTAGGTGGGCAGATGAGATTAAGAAGTTTGCGGGTATAAATTGGCAGCAGCAAGCACAGGACCGGGTTAACTGGCGGAACATGGGAGAGGCCTTTGTCCTGCAGTGGACGTAGTCAGGCTGATGATGACATGGTGAGTATGGAAAAAGCGCTAGAAGGTAGCAACATTGGTTTTAATCTGTCACACAAACAGGGCGGCATGATGATTGAGCAGAAGCTTCCAGGTTTATTTTATGCGGACGATATCGTCTTATTTGCGGACAGTCGAGATGATATACAGCAGCTGGCGAATATATGCGGAAGGGAAGGTGAAGCTCTTGGACTAGGATTCAGTGTAACGAAGTGTGGATTGATGGTATTCAATGATCCCTGTGATCAGACGGTGTCCATACAAGGCCAAGAAATACCGAAGGTAAGTGAATACAAGTACCTTGGAGTATGGGTAAATGAGAGTGATAGATACATGGAGGTACAGGAAAAAGCCTCGGCAGCAAAAGGAAAGAGGAATGCGGCAATAATGAAGCACAGAGCGTTGTGGGGATACAATAGGTATGAGGTGCTTCGAGGTCTGTGGAAGGGTGTAATGGTTCCAGGGCTTACTTTTGGGAACTCAGTGGTGTGCATGAGGGCAGAGGTGCAATCGGGAATGGATGTAAATCAAAGGACTGTGGGACGCCTCGCGTTGGGTGCTCACGGGAAGACGACAAACGAGGCTGTAAAGGGCGATATGGGGTGGGCAGGTTTTGAGGCGAGGGAAGCGCAGAGCAAAATAAGGTTCGAAGAAAGGCTAAGAAATATGAAGGAGAGTAGATGGGCAGAGAAGGTGTTCCGTTATTTGTATAGGAAGAGCGTGGACACACAGTGGAGAAAAAGAACTAGAAGACTCACTAGTAAATATACGGCTGGTATTGTGAGCCATATGTCAACAAAGAGCGTTAAGGGAAAAGTCAGGGAGGCGGAGAGGATTTACTGGATGGCAGCTATGGAGAAAAAACCGGCTTTGAGTAACTACCGAAAGGGCAAAAATGAAATAAGGAGGGAGGCATATTACGATAATTCAAGGGGAAGCGCTTTACTGTTTGAAGCGAGATCGGGTTGCCTTAGAACGCGTAGTTATAAAGCAAGATTCAGTAAAGAAGAAGAACAATGCACATGCTGCGGGAAAGATAAGGAAACGGCGGAGCATGTTCTGATTGAATGTGGAGATATCCACCCAGGTGTACATTTGGGCACGAGCCTACAGGAAGCCTTGGGTTTTAGGGACAACAATGGAAAGCTGAACACACCCGCGATTGAAATAAGTAAGAGACGGTTAGAGTATTGGTGGCAGAAAATTAGAGAGAAAGGACAAAAATAAATATTGGAAAAATAAAATATGGACAGTGTGCCGTAAATGGCAGAGAACTTAAGCTGAAAATTTACCTTTTTTTCCATTAAGATAGAATTTATCGAAGTAGAGGCATTAGGCCAACATAAAAAAAAGGGGTTTTTTTTTTTTTTTTTGGTCGAGCCTGGTGGCATACTTGTCCCCACCCCGTTATAAAGGGGACGCTCATAGCATCCATCCATCCATCCATCCATGTAGACACCTCTAGTTTAGTTCTTGCAGTGTTCACTAGATGGCGGTACCGTCTCCTGTATGTAGCCACCTCTCGTTTAGTTCTTGTAGTGTTTACTAGATGGTGGTACTTGTAGCTGATGATGAAAAGATGCAAGATGTTATAAACTAGAAAGCGGTACTTGTAGTTGATGAAAGACGCGAGATCTTATAAAATAGGAATGATGTCACATATGGCGCGTGTCATTGGTTGAAAGCAATCGTTCGATTTAGTGCGGCGACGTACGCTAGGGGGAGCGATGTAATAAAATCGAGTGGGCAAAATGTACAGAGGATTCATGGTTTACCAGGTTTACCTCCGGAGCTTCGCCCACTCATCATCATTCACTTCGTGGATATGGCGGCACTTTTTTTTATATTATTTTTTCTACTTTCTGTCAGCATCGCAAAGCGTCACTTAGAGCTTTTCCAACGGCCAAGCACGCTTTACACAGCAAGGCAGAGTGTGTACACACACACACACACACACACTCACACAGACACATTCACAATCAGTCTTTTCATATTATTTAACCTGCTTTCCATCAACGTCGCAAAGATTCACCTTGAACTTGTGCAACACCAAAGCACGCTTTACACAGCAAAGCAAAGTGTGTGAATGTGAACCCACACACACACACACACACACACAATCAATGAATCTTAATTTTTTTTAAGCTACTTGCCGTCAACGTAGCAAAGATTCACCTTGAACTTGTCTGTTTAACAGCAAAGCACGCTTTGTGCAGAGAAGCATACAGACTTAGAAGTGCCTTAACAACGCATGAAGCATCTCTTCCTTGATTCACTGAACATTTGCTACGAAATTGGCCTTACTCAATTGTAAACTAACATGTAAAGTTGCATCAGGACAAATTCATGTCTGAAAAGCCATGGCCAAGTTCATAACTGTCATAGACAGACTAAAATTACTGCAAAATATTTTTGGTCAGGAGAATGAAAGAACGATGCGTTTTCAGGTGTAACCATCAGCGTCGCAAAGCGTCACCTAGATCTTGTCCAACAGCAAAGCAGGCTTTACGCAGCAATGCAGAGTGTGTGTGTGTACACACACCCCCACACACATTCACAAAACAGCACCATTCAAAACATTGACAAATGTGGGCTGTTAGGGAACCCTAAATATTTTCTTAATTTTATACAGGCCTGGTTATACTGCTCTCTTACATTCTTTTTCTTAGCCTTTCGTAACCATCACAAGTCATTTATTGGTTTTTGAATGACAAGTTTATTGTCACCAGTAGAAAAAAAAAAGAAGCAACAAAAATCAACGATGCATGAGTAGCGCCAAGTTAGACACGCTGCAGTTCTACTCAAAAGAGATTGCACTGTTCCTTTTGGCAGAATAACAACCGACCTCGCCGCACATGGACCAATCCGCATTTCAGTATTCAATATCACGCTCACAACAATCTTTTCTTTTGCGCAGTCAATAAATGACAACACTGGACGGCCAAAGTTCCATAATCATCGATTTTCATCCCAAGCGAAAAATTGCCCACGTTCCCTACAAGCGAGAACATACTGCGGATGCGCATAAAAAATTGTTGCTATCAAAGATGCTAAAAATTCTAGCTATTATACGAGGGCACAAATGGTGGGCACGCCACATGCTTCCAATAAGTCATCTTGATAAAAAAGACATTTACATACTTGGCACTTTTCAGACACTGTACTGAATGTAGTCTGTGATAAATGCTGAAGAGCTTACAAATGTTTAGGCATTTCATAAGCCGCCCAGGTAGGATAAGGCCTAAGCACGTGCATGCTTTCTTGTGACGCGAACTCCAAGTTGGAACACACTAGGATATCTAACTCAAGTTCATAGATAATTAACTGCATAACGAAATATGAATTTCTCACTTTTCTTACAGCTGTGATAGATATTTTTGAGTTGACATTAGGACACGATACTGCTATTCTTATAAATGCACAAGTTATTTTGTGGATGTTCCTTATAATGCTTTTACAATCATTAGCCCCAGTTTCTGCATCAAACTCTCGAAGAACTGATATAACAGCATGAATAAAGCATTGATAACAAACAAATAAAGCTGACATGAATACCAGTATAATAAACAAATTGCAGTGCGGTTATGGGAAGGACAAGCGGACTGTCCTGACAGAAACTTGAACTTCCCTTTTTCGCACAACACCCATCCTTGCGCTATGGATAATGCAAATGCCATCTAAATCATTCAGATAACAAAAAATACTGCAAATCACTGTACACTCTAACACTATGTATACCAACCAAATCATGCATAAACACATGTTTGGCAAAGTACATCCTTACATGATTTGATATGAGTTCATCTAGATCATGCAAGTATCTTCTTTCTGTTTACGACATGCACACTGGTCAGATGCGAACCAAAAGCTAACGAAAATGAAAGAAGCGAATGCATTATTGTGCTACCTATGCAATAGCTTCAATCGTCTGTCAAGATGTAGCACAGTAGTTAGCCCACAATGGTTGATTGCACTTTTGCGATAAAGTGCATATTTTCACCAAAACAAATTAAGTAGCAGTACTGTATCAAGTTTCAAAAAGCAAGCAGCTCTGCAAATAAAGGCCCCATATTTGGCGTTTCTCATGTGTTTCTGTGAAAACTGAAAATTTATGCATTTCTGTGCTCACAGAAAGCAAGCAATCACAGCAAGCAAGATCTTCACAACAGTATGTCGTAACAATATAAACTGTCCATGTGAAAGCTTACAAGTGTTCAATAAACACTGTTATCTATGCAAATGTACTCCATGTGTTAGGAAAGAAGCATCCCATTTGGCCTGAGGTTTTAAACTACATGAGCGAAAACACTTTGTTTCAATTGGCTTGTGTTATGAGGTGTAGCTTGATGATCACTATTAAAACTATTAGATTAGTAGCATTTGCAGTACATAATAGCTTTATGTACAAATTTGCACACTTTCTAGCATCATAGTAACAACAACCTGTACTGTGTCAAACTGAAAGAGAAGCAATTAATTTATAGAAAAAAGTATTATTAAAAACATTTGATTTTTGAGCTACAGAAAGCAAGTACTTCAAGAAGCCCGGGCTGATCTAATATTGATACAGCCCCGCCTCAAAGGACAATCTTTTTAGCTAAGTCTATAGAAGCAGTGAGTGAAAGAGCTCTTCGAGATTACACAATAGGACCAAAAATAAAGGTCTGAAATATAGTCACAGACTATCACAAACATAACCACATACAACAACTTGCAATCAGTTACTTTCACGAAACATTGAGCAAGTGTAGAAAGCAGTTCTGAGAAGCAACCTCTAAAAACAATCAGCTAACTGCGCACCACATTGTAGCAGTCATACTGGTGCACTGTGTTGTATGCAATTTGCTCTTGCAAACAGTGGTAGTCTACATTAAGGTAATTTGTTCTTTACGCTGGAATGTTTCTGGTAAAGGTATGACCTTATGTTTACCATAACATTCACCAACAGTCCCTCCTCACAAGTTCACTTTTTGATTTGTTCTTGCTGCAAAAGTCAGTCAAAAATTTTTGTACAGCCACTACATGTAGAACAAAAACGTAGTTATAACATAGTCGACATTGTCACACAAGCATACTCAGGTTAAAAAAAAAAACGTGTCGCATCTTTGCCACGAATAAAAAAAGAAGTATATAAGCACCAACGAGAAATGTTTGAAACCGACACTGCGGAAACTGCTGCCGTCATGATCTTCTCCAAGCACATATATTATGTACAAAGAAATACGTCGCACACATTGCATGCCTAAACAAGAAACAAAACGAAGAAAGAAGTGAAGTACAACTATAGGCACTAGCGAGAAATGTTCGAACTTGATGCCGCGGAAACAGCGGCTGCCACCCTGGCGTCATCATGCCTGCCTACCATCGGCGACACCGGTGACACCGGCGATGCGGCAACCGCTACCTTGACGAGCGGCGACGTCCCCAGCACAATGTCCGCTGCGTCACCCCTTCCCAACTCGTCGAGGGCGTGCGCGAGGTGCCCTATGGTACTGTCCATCACCAGAGTCCACTCTCCAAGCACCCTTGCGATGGGGCTCTTGCCAGAGGTCGCCAGCACGCCGGACTCTTTGGACTCAGGGTCCAGCTCGGGAAGGCGCTCGGTCATGCCGAGTTGCACCGCTAGGAGGCACCAGTCCCGTCCCAGCTTTTCGGGCGGATCGAGCGCGGCGCCCAGCCTCTGGCGCGTCAGCAGAGAAAGTTGCGACGCATGCGTGTCCGGACCGCAGACAAGTGACGCGGCTGAAGCCACGTCACGACAGCAGAGCAGGTCACACGCAGATTCAGGCATGCCGGTCTGAGGATGCAGAACTTGGGCGTGCAAGCCACCGTCATTGAGCATGGCGCGCATGACAAGGCGAGCCGCATAGCGAGCCGGTGTCTGAGCGAGGTGCCGCAAGTCGGCGGCGCTCAGTAGGTGTCGCTCGAATTGCGCACCGGGGCACACTTCACCCAGCACATCGTCGACCACCATCAGCAGGTCCTCCAGGAAGTAGAAACTGTTTGGCCAAGAAACACGCGGTGTCATACAGCTCTTGCTTTATACCACCCATAATATGTGCACATAATTATCAAACCCTCTGGTTTCGTTCATCTGATTAATAGTGCACTGCTTCAATTGCAGTCAATAAAGAAACGTATCCTACTTCTGTGCTACCTTCAGTATGACAGCTGTAGTTTGTAACAATTAGGATCTATTTTCTTCACCTTCATTTTCAAGAGCCAGAGGATGCATCTTTCAGTCAGCAGTGCTTTAACTGTCATAAATTAGTCAATATCAAAACCATCATGCACGATAATTACCACGCCCTGAAGGACATGCCCATGCAGACGACCCTACAAAAGCCTTTCGAGAGAGAATAGACCCAGGTGGTTTGCTTCACTGTGCGATGGTTAGTACTTCTCTCCACCATTAGTATGCTTTAACGTAATACTTGTTATGTTGCGGTAAAACATACTAAAGCAGATGTGACAATATGGAGCCCACATAAAATCCTTCCTAAGTGAGCCATTCATCTTTTGAGACATGTTGTCCTGCTCGTTTTTCTTCCATATACTCACTACCCTTCAGGTTTAATGTCCTGTTGATAACACTTGTCAGTACAGTGCCGCTTCATCGGTACCCACATTTGTGATGACGCAAGAAGTTATAGTACACTCCAACTTTAAGAGGCAATTTCGGAGAAGTACAGTGAGGCCCATCAACATATTACATATTGGACGCAGATGGTATACAATGTGTCTCAGCCAACTCTAGACTGAGTTTTAAACTATGCCAACATACTGTATGATGATGCAACTAAATGCGTATTGCTGACTATTTTATGGAGAGAGCAATTGAGCTACGCAAAAGCATTTGATATGAAGAGTGTAGATAAGTTTGAAAAACATCCGGTTTGAGAGTTTCCAGCTTTTTACATATTTATCAAGTACTATCATTTTTATCCTTACTACAGGTGCTTCTGAAAGAAAAAAAAATGCCATGAGACTTGTCCTTTTTGCATGCCTATGTGCACTATATTGTAGCGTTCTCTAACATTTCACACAGCAAATAATTATAGCATTTGGTCTGGTGTGCTGTCACTTGAAAGGCGACGATAGGGCAGCAAAGGTGGTTGTGGCTGTGCAATGATTCACCTGTTGCTTGCAGCAGCTGCAATCTGATTATGCACAGCTGTGATCAGGTATAAGGCACTGTACATTTCATCTGGGATTTATGCGGAGCGAGGCATTAGAAGTGACTGACCCAGAGAATTCAACATATCTGGGTTAATTATGTACATGCTCAGCTATAATTACAGCAAACAGGCTTAGGGTTAAACCTATCTAAGTAACAGAACCATCCTCTGTTAGTCAACTTTATTCTTGGACCAATCGGTTAAATATATGATGGCTTTACTTACCAGCTTGAAGATGAACCGCGTGGACCACGCACCTTCACTTCTAAAGCACTGTCATCGTCAACTAGATGTGAGCATTCCTTCCAGGGCTCCACTGCAAAATTTGCTGCCCCCCAGCCACTGGTACAGATCATTATCAGAATCTGCATGTTCCATGGATGCCCGTCGCAGCTGAACCTGCACACAAATGGTTGACATTCCGATAAGTGCCTCAGAACACAATCTATCGCTGAGATATTATATGCTTGCAAGTGGTACCAGTCACAAGTAACGCATGATTATTTGTGCATCATAATACAGCCAAACTCTTTTATAAGAGACACTGATATAAGAGACAGATGGGCATAAGAGACACAAGTTAGCGTATAGTAAAATACAGGTTAACAAGAAAATGCATACGAAGTATCCTGCTTATGAGAGACATCTCGTTTAAGAGACAAGAATTGCTCCAAGAGCATGCCTCTTATAAAGGGGTTTAACTGTACTTTTCATGCACTTGTGACACATTATGTTTTAGGTCCACTATGTTAGTTTTCATTGCTATTGGCAGGTATCATTGCTTGGAACTGTGCTGTCTATAGGCCTGGTTTGTTCTATTTGTACATACTTCCGTACAGTTTATCTTTCAAATAACAAATTCATGGCATTTCTTTTTTAATAGTTTTGGCCACAGATTCAAGTTACAGAATAAAATGTTTTAAGTATCAGTTATGGCAGTGCACATAAATTTCAAGAAGCAGAGTTTAGAGACCTTGCAGAAGACACAAAATTTCTATCCTTTTTTTTTTGGGGGGGGGGGGAAGGGGGCCACTTTGATGCTTTATTTTTCAATGCACACAGCTATGTCTTTTCAAAATAAAACTCATTAGTATTAAAGTGATAATATCAGAATAAATGAGTGGTAGAGGTATACGTATAACTCACTACTCGATGTCGGCAGTAAAAATTGCACTGATTGATTTTTCTCATATGAAGAAGGAATATGCAAGATACTTATTTGTCACTGATTACTGATGAGATGTTCTTTTCATAAGTTGCCCTCTAACTTCCACATATTTCAATCATTTCTAATAGCAAAAAAAAAGTGTGAGTAAAGCTTTCTCCCCTAACATTTTTTGAACACATTGAGCACGTTACGGCCAAATGCTTCACAGCATAATACACAATCAGATGCGACTCTGCTTCGAAATTCACGAGAGCCTATTAAACTGAAGAACAATCGAGCATGCATGTCTTACCTGTATCCGGGTAAAAATTATGGCCAGAATGTGTGGAAAGTCATCAAACGGAATGACGTGCACTCCGCAATAGACGCCTTGGGTGTAACGCGGATCCGAAGGGTCCCACAGGCCTTCCAGAGTTTCAACCAAATTGTAGCATGGAAATTCGTACTCCACGTCACCATCATTGTCACACTTGGTGCACATCTTGAGGTTCTCCAACACCTGGGCATGATCATATACAAGATGATGTTGTCACAATGGGGAGAAAAGCTTTCACTAAACAATCAAGTGATTTCACTCAGTTAACCGTAGAACTGAATGTTGACGAAAGGCTACTAGGACCTCTGGTTCAAAGGAACATTGAACGCTACGTTTCAGTGTTCACAGAAAAGGCACGCATACTGGCAGCTACCTGAACTTCAGGTCTGTCCATCCTCAAACTCGTAAAAGATCAATGGTAGTCTCCTTGTTAGGCTATGCAGTAGCATTTGTGTGAATCCTAAAGACCTGACCGTTGAACTGTAAATAAAGTTTGGAAGGACCTTTAAATGTGTTGTTACCAATGAGTGTTGATTAACGTGTTGGAACATTCTTTGTCTACTCGTTTACAGCCTGCCTGTGTCAGACAAAATAAACTCGCTTCTGTTCTTTACGTGTGCCAGATAAGTGAGACCTCATCTCGCGAACTGCGTAGCTACGACATTGAAGTTGCCCACATGCCTGTACAAAAGTTAAGGCATGCGCTTGTAAGTGGGAAAGACAAGCTACCGAAGGAAACCTTCCCTGGTTTTGTGTACAAGTTCTTCTTAGATTGCGGAAGCATTCACATTGGGGAGAACGGCAACTTTAGACAGCCAACATCACAATGATGTGAAAAGAAAGAAAGTGCCATCTAATGCACAGGCGGGACATGCATCTATGACTTAGCACACCAGTGACTGGATGAATGCAAGTATAAATGCAAGTATGGAAACTTTCCCTTGCCCTATGCGTCATGCTTTTGTCACAAGATGAAACCAACATAGGAGGCACATCTTGTCCATTGGCCTCATTGTGAGCAAGGCTTCCATGAAGAAGATGAAAAGTCGACTTCTTTTCAACTTTTATTTGGTCAGTGTACATTCTTTCATCAATGTAGAGGGAAAAATCATATGGTAGCTTTATCACTGTTAAACGTGATAAAATGCATAGCGGAGGCATCCAGCGATCTCATTGGTAGAGTTTCCACTGCGCCATGTACCAAAGCATCGGCGACACCAATGCATGATGTAAGCATGCATGTAGGGTTTTTCCGGCACGAGTAGAATCTGGTTAGGTAGAATCACAATCTCAGTGTACAACATGTGTGCTACTTTTTGCTGCACTTCATCGACTTCCTGCTTGTTACGGTAGTCGTGATACTCGTCATCTAAAACAAGCTCTGTAAAGTTGTTTTCTCCATCAGATGTAGCAACGCAGAACGAGCGAAGCTCAGAGGGTGGCACAGCTGCTCGCTCATTGAGCCAGTGGCCCCTTTCATGCATCGTGGTTGATTCAGCCACATGTTTTCTAAATGTTTTCATCAATTTTAAGTTAGTTATTGCAATTTATTCTGGGTTATTTAAGTCAATTGTATTATTTTGGACCCTGTTAGTTCATTTAACTCTGTTTTGTGCACTGTCAGCCTTGTTACAGCCTATATTGATCACCTCTCTGTGAGCGTGACCATGCAACATGAGATCCATAGATGGATGACAAGCCATGCCCCCAAGGTGTTCCACACTTATGTTACTTGGGACATATGGCCAGTGACTCGTTAACAAAAGCAGAGAATTAGTTGCAGTCATCAAGAATCCTTTCCTGCCAAGGCACTTATTAATATAATGACATTATCTTCTGAGAGCTGAAACAAAAATTTTATGATCTGAATGCCTTACAGGCCCTACCCATTATGAGGTATGTTCAAAACAATTGGGAAGCTGATAAAAACAGTTTTGACTCCAACCAAAGTAAAATAGATAAAAACATGCAAGAACCTGACGTTCCGAAACTACCTTGATTCCATCTTCAGGAGAACTGTGGCGACATTGCAGCAGCATCTTAAAGGCACTCACGTGGCAGTTAATGACCCCACGTTTTGCTGCGGAGCATAGTCCATGGGCATTCACTGGCGGAATGGTTCCAAGAGAATGATTTGTGTTTCAGGGACGTTCACTGTATATGCCACAGCTTTTAGATGTCCTCTGCAACATCGCCATAGTCGCCACTGAGGAAGAAAACAAGTCAGTTCTGTAGCGTTGGGTTCTTACATGTTTTCCCGTACTTTGGTTGGAGTTGAAATAGTAGTTTTTCTCAGTTTACCTACCTAACCATACAGGCTTCTGTCTAATGTTACCATTCAAGAGGGAAGCTGCTTTTGCATACGTGAACGTAATTGGACACACGCATCTGAATCCAAAGTATCGGCCAACATTCTCAAAGAAATAAAAAACAGAAAATGCTCCGAGTCACGGCACACACTGTTGTAGGTGTTGGGCGGCACATCGGCTCTAGCCACTCTCCGCCCCTCTTCCTGAGTAGCTTCTCCTCTTGCGTCCCCCTCATGTGATTGCTCCACTTGTGGTTGATAAGCAATTGCAAAATTATTTTTAGAGGAAATTTATTTTAAGGGAATACATTAGTGAGGTCATTCTACAATAATGTAGGAAGGTGTTACAGGGCCCCTTGATAATAAATAATACAGTACGCCACATTCTCTGCCCTTTGGCATGCGTCCATGTCCATGCAACAGTGAAATGTGGCAATGTGAATTGACAAGCAACCTCAACAGATTATCACACTGCCACATCAGAAACGGCTGATTGCTGACAGGCCTACGATCAAGAGAGCATGAAATATTAGAAAACAATTCGCACAAACATGCATATGACCGGTGCACCTTCAAGGGCCAAGTTTCTGCGCAGCCACTGGCACCAACTTTTTTGCGAACTGCACTGTCACTGAAATCTGAGAGTCGTAACAAGTTTTGCTTGAAAAAAAGGAAGGAACTACACACCTGCAGGAGGTCTATAGCATCTGTGTCTGGGAAGGCAAACTGGAAATCTTCCACGGTGTAGCAGCCAGTCACACGTGCCTTCTCAAGGTGTTCCTGGGAGAGCAGCTCTCCAATAACAGAACTACAGAGCCATTTAGGATTGAGTACCACCATGTCCTCCGTTTCCGATTTTGTGTACAGCACCTACAACAAGAAACAAGAAAAGGGCGATTCCGTCAAGTTGCCATACTCGACACATTTAATAAACTTATAAAGAAAGTTTCATGTCAAAGGACACAGAGGGATAAATGGACTAGTGCCAACCTCATTGGCATCACCTAGCACAACATGTTTTTGGACAGTGCATAAACAACTCATCCAGACTGCCATTTTTACTTATGAACTCAGCAACAGCACTTTAAAGGAATAGAATAATCATATACCATATCAAACTGTATTAATATGCATCAGCCAGTTTGTAATACGAAAAATAGCTATGATATACTAATTAAAAAGTCATATGCCAAAAGCTTCACTAAAAAAAATGTAAGTTATTTTAAGCTGACTCATTGAAGTGGGACACTTAACTGCATTTGGATTATTAGATCATTCAGTATGTTAAAAGAGCACTGACATGAATTTTCAATATGTTCAGCCTATTGTTCTAAATAACAACACAGGTTTCAAGAATCTCATAAAGAGTGTTGTAGTCTTTGGGAATGCATTAGATATATATTTTCAATACCACCATTTTAATGGAGAACTTTCAGTATTGGTATCGAAGGGGAAGTTTTGCAGCGATGTATAACACAAGTCTGATGTCTTGGGAAGACCGCCACTCGGAACATACTAGCAGCAACTGTCTTTTGCTGTCAGTGGCATGTGGTTCACATAAACGACAAGTAAATTGTCGCCCGGCGACAGCAACAGTGATCACTGTGATTCAGTCTGCCTGCCAGGTGCAAAGTTAGCAAACCCAGTGAACTGTCTCGACTTGTGATAGAGTCTATTGCGACGAGGCTCACTTGCGGATGCAGGACAACAAACTTTAATATTAAAGTAAAGTATATTATGCATGCTCTGTATAGCTGCCAGTGTATAGAGAGTATTGATAGTGTAACCATGGAAACGAAAAACACACCTTTAGGGGTGCCTCGAAATCGTGTCAGTCCTCCTTTAAGTTTAGTAAGCTCGTATTGCAAAACAAGGCCTAAGTTTGTTTCTTTGTCAAACAAATTTTTAATGAATGTTTGAAAAACATGAATGTTTGCTGGCCTCTTGTTCATATTTGTTGGAGCCGAAGTGAAAATTATGAAGTGTTGTGCAAGCACGCAAACTAACATTTATAGACAAGCAAGCATGTGATTTCCGTGAGCTGCTTTGATGTGCATGTCAAAAACCATTTCTTACATTCATTGTCTGCAGGCAAAGGGATGATGATATAGTACAAACCCACCATGGAAGCACCACTTGTAGTAGAGTGCAAGCAAGTCACGCTTGCACGGCAACCAACGCGCATGTGCAACACTCGATCCAACACTCAATCACAAGCCTCCTTATATACTCGACTGCATTACTGAATAAACTGCTTTTGTTCCCCGCTACTCGTCTGGCATACTTGGTGTCAGAAGTGGCACAGCAGTTAGTTTCTGCCGTGCAGCAAGCTTTTCCATGTAACCACAGCCTTAACGGAGACAGTACGGGATGAGCGTCCCTCACGCCGAAGCCCGCGAGACAAGTCCGGATCACCCAGAATTGCAGACACAACCATGAGTTCGACACTGCTACCACCCCTAAAGCCGCTCGACACCACTGGCGACGTTTAGCATAACTGGAACATCTGGAAAAGTGAGTTTGAACTTTTCGCAATAGCAACGAATCTGAAGGCACAGCCGCAAGATGTTCAAGCCGCTACATTTCTCATGACCATCGGCGAAAAGGCAAGGCGGGTTTTTCGAACCTTTAAATTTAAGAAGGAGGAAGACAAGAAAAATCTGAATGTCCTAACCCAGAAGTTCGAAGACCACTACAAACCAGTTACAAACCTCACCTTCAACGAGTTCAGGTTTGGTTCCAGAAACCAGCGAGAAGGCGAGTTGTTTAATGATTGGATCACAGAGCTCAGGATTCTAGCAGCGCTGTGTGAATTCGGGGAGCTTGAAGATAGGCTTCAACGAAGTAGAATAATCCTTGCGATACGAGACAAGGAACTTCAGCAGAGACTTATCCATTATAATCTCTCCTATGCCAAAACAGCTGAGATTCGCCGTGCTAAAGAACAGCGTAAAGAACAGGTCACTGAAATCCGAGGCAGCACTTCTTTTGAATCTGAAAAAAGCATTGACGCAATACAAGAAAAAACCATCCCCTGCCCAAAATTCCGCTTGCAACATCACAGATTTCGAATGTGTCCGGCAATGGGGAAATATTGCAAGAATTGTAACGGTCGAAATCGTTTTGCAAGCGTGTGTAGCACTCGAAGCATGGAAACGCGGTCAGAAGGACGACACATACGACATGTAGAAATGACCGACGACAAAGAATACTTCCTGCAAACCTTGGAAGTTCACGCGATAAAGAATGATGAGCACTGGGTGGCGATGTTGAATGTAGCTGGTGCTATGATCAGGTGCAAAATAGACACGGGAGCGAACTGTTGTGTCATACCGAAATCTGTCTTTCGAAAGTTATCAGTGGCTCCTGCGCAAAACAGTTCCGCTACCTTGCGTAGTTTTTTCGGTCACACACAAAAAGCAATCGGAAAGATAAACCTTGCTGTCTCTAGCAGCATGCAGAGCACCAAGTTTACGTTTTTTGTTGTCGCTCAAGAGGTGCCAGTTACACTAAGTGGTGAAGTCGCTGCGAGACTGGGCCTAATACAACGCATACATGCAGTCAACGTCGAAGCATCTGACACGTTGGTATCCGGCTTTGATGATATTTTCCAGGGCCTAGGACAACTTGAAGGCTTCACCTATCTCCTTCAGCTTAAACCCGATGTACCACCAACCATCAAACCCGCAAGGAGAATTGCCGTCGCCCTTCAAGAACCAGTGAAAGCAAAGCTAGACGAGATGGAACGCAACGGCGTCATCACAAAGGTGAAAGAGCCATGCGTGTGGTCCAGCCACATGGTTGTAGTAATAAAGAATGGGAAGGTACGCATATGTTTGGATCCTTTAGATTTAAAAAAGGCGATTTTGCGAGAGCATTACCATATGCCGACTTTGGACAATGTACTGCCGCGGCTGCAAGGAGCCAAATATTTTTTCACGCTCGATGCTACATCAGGCTTTTGGCAAATAACCCTTGATAAACAAAGTTCGCGTGTGTGCACTACGAGCACACCGTTTGGAAGGTACAGATTTCTACGCATGCCGTTCGGCATCACATCGGCACCAGAGGTTTTTCAACGTGCCATGCATGAAGCGGTTGCAAATTTGGCTGGCGTAGCGGTCGTGATGCATGATATATTAGTCTGGGGAAAGACGAGGCAGGAGCATGACAGAAACCTCACCGCCTTGCTTGAACGCTGCAGAGAATGCAATTTAAGGCTCAACAGAAAGAAGTGCCAATTTTTGCAGTCCAGTGTACGTTACAAGGGCCACCTCCTCACTGCAGAAGAACTCTCATTGGATCCAGAAAGAGTACAAGACATCATTCAAGTACCTGCACCGAAAAACCGTAAGGAGCTTCAAATATTCCTTGGATTGGTCAACTTTGTATAGCGTTTCATCCCGAACCTGTCTGTTGCATCCGCGCATGTGCGAGAGCTGCTTAAGAAGGACGTCGCATGGACGTCAACAGAAGCGCAGGAAAACAGTTTCCAAAAGTTGCGAGCTAGTCTTGCTACAGCGCCAGTACTAGCCTACTTTGACCAGTTCAAAGCAGTGAAATTGTCCGTTGACACGAGCCAGTACGGCGTCGGCACAGTCATCCTACAAGATGACCACCCCATAGCCTATTCTTCCCGCTCTTTAACGGCCACGCAGCAGAAATATGCACAAATCGAAAAAGAAAACCTAGTCATAGTTCATGGCTGTATGAAGTTCAAGGACTACAACTCGGACAGCCATTAGTCACAGACGAATCCGACCATCAGTCACTTGAATCAATTTTCAAGAAACCACTCTGCAATTGCCCTCTTCGTCTTCAGCGCATGTGCCTCGTGCTACAAAGATTTCCCATCGCCGTGACATACAAACTCGGAAAAGAACTGTCTTTGGCCGATGCACTTTCGTGTTTTCCTCGCAAAACAGAGCTAGTGGATGACACGGAACAATTTCAAGTCAACGCTGATTTCTTCGTTACCTGTTTCAGATCAGCAGCTACTCAGCATGAAAGCAGAGACTGAGAAGGACACACTCATGATCGAGCTCTGCCGCTACGCAAGTAAAGAGTGGCCCCAAAGCAGGCAGCAGCTGCCGGATGCCTTAAAGCCATATTGGAGCTTCCGGGATGAGCTCCACGTCGAGGACGAGCTGCTTCTCAGAAGTAACAAGGTTGTCATTCCGCCAGCAAAGCGCAGAGAAGTTCTCAGCCTGCTCCACGCTGCACATTGTGGCGAAGTTAAAATGAAGGCAAGGGCACGACAGGTAATGTACTGGCCAAACATGAATGCTAATATTTCAGATGTAGCGAAGACATGTGCTGTTTGCGACAAATACAAAAAAAGAAATGCAAGGCTTTCCATGATCAGCCACGAGTTACCAACTCTGCCATGGCAAGTTGTTGGGGTGGATCTTTTTCACCACGAAGGCAATGAGTACTTCATATTCGTTGACTCTTACTCATTTTTCTTTGAGATTCGCAAGCTTAGTCATGCCACCGCTGCTGCAGTAATCAAAGCAAGTGCAGAAATCTTTGCGACACATGACATTCCAGCAAAGCTGTGCAGCGACAACGGCCCGCCTTTCAACAGCACGGACTTCCACGCTTTTCAGAGCAATTTTAATATCAACCACATCACGTCTAGCCCGTACTACCCGCGCGACAACGGCTTAGCAGAACACGCTGTTCAGGAAGCTAAGCATCTGTTAAACAAGTGCCGTTTTGCACCCTTGAATATTACAGTGCATTGCTGGAATGGTGGAACACTCTGAGGGACGAATGGCTGCAATCGCCAGTTCAAAGGCTCATGGGATGTCACACCCAAAGCCAACTCCCAGTCCTCAATTGTCACTTGGAACAGAAGACAGTTCCCACAGAAACTGTTCATCAGCGACTGCAAGAAATACGATGTAAACAGCGCTTCTACTACAACAGAACTACAAGGAGTCAGCCAGACCTTCACAGCGGAAACCGAGTGTCCATATATGACACACGCAGCAGAACGTGGGCTCCAGCCGTAATGGTCGGTCCTGCAGGGCCCACGCGATCCTACTTGGTGACTACAAACAATGGGCAGCAGCTATGCCGCACAAGAGAACATCTTAGCGACATAGAAGTCTCGTCGCCTGCCCACAAGTCCCCAGCAGAAAACCAAGCAGCACCATCAGACTTAACTCAGGTCCTTCGAAGAAATGAGCGCATACGCCGAGAGCCGCAACGTTATCCATTGCCAGACCGTCACAAATAGCAAGGCTATCCATGTTTGCAAACTAAAAATTTCCTCAACGCTTGTTTTTTTTGTTGTGTGTGTGTTATGTCTCTTTTTTTGCCCCAAAGAAGGGAAGATGTAGTAGAGTGCAAGCAAGTCAGGCTTGCACGGCAATCAATGCGCATGTGCAACACTCGATCCGCTTATCACAAGCCTCCTTATATACTCGGCTGCATTACTGAATAAACTGCTTTTGTTCCCCGCTACTCGTCTGGCATACACACTGATAACAGGCATGGTGCTACAGGAAGCCTCAACAGAGGTTCCCAAAGTCTGTCAAGGTGACGAAATTCAGGACCATGTAAGCATGCAGAACAATCAAGTAGGGTGCAGGGATATTTTAGAGGCAACATTGCATGGCACAAATAGTGCAAGCTATGATGAAAGGTGTCTTTAGTTATTATGTACACTAAGAGCGAACACTAAGTAAAGAAAAATCTGCAAATCAGAAATTTTAAATCAAAACAAATGACTTGTTCCACAGGTCATACATATACATAGTTGGTTATCATGACTAACTACACATGAACACAAGCTGCACAAGAAAATCTACAGAACAAGTATGACCAGCTATACTTTTCCTAATACTTCTCCGACTATTAGAATGTTTCGCTTTTCTATGTACCTTTCCTCTATTCTGTGCTTGACCAGCTTTATTTCCCCTTTTTAATTTTACTTTTGAACTATATAATCCTAACTTTTTTGGGTGTGCACAGGACAAATTTCTCCAGAAACCAATAGTACAGAAGATGTTGATGCAGGTGCAAATTTAGGAGTAGATTTACCAAAGAGTGTGAAAAAGCTAGGTTGAGGGAGGTTTTTTGGCACACAATGTAGACAAAATTATCAATGATGATCAGTTACTGTAAGGACATGAGAACCAATTCGCACTGAACTGCTCGACTCCTAGACTGATGGATTTGGAAAACTGCTCCAATTTGGGCAAATCACAGCTCCGGGCGATGAATGTAGACAGGGCAAATTTAGAGCGTCTTGCTGTCAGAATTTTGGAGGTACTTAGCTACGGTGCAGAAACCTGGAGACTTACAAAGAGGGTTCAGCTTAAATTGAGGACGACGCAGCGAGCAATGGAAAGAAAAATGGTAGGTGTAACCTTAAGAGACAAGAAGAGAGCAGAGTGGATTAGGGAACAAACGGGGATTAAGGATATCATAGCTGAAATCAAGAAGAAGAAATGGACATGGGCAGGGCATGTAGCGCGTAGACAGGATAACCGCTGGTCATTAAGGGTAACTGACTGGATTCCCAGAGAAGGGAAGCGGGTTAGGGGGAGACAGAAGGTTAGGTGGGCAGATGAGATTAAGAAGTTTGCGGGTATAAATTGGCAGCAGCAAGCACAGGACCGGGTTAACTGGCGGAACATGGGAGAGGCCTTTGTCCTGCAGTGGACGTAGTCAGGCTGATGATGATGATGATGATGATGATGATGATGATGATGATGATGATGATGATGATGATGATGATGATAATGGTGATGCTGTCAGAATTTATGGTTGGCTGGCTAACAAAATTTATGTCAGATGTATGAAAAGGTCAAGAACATGGGTTGTCGTGGACTCCAGCGACACTATCGTGTTCACAACAAAAGACTCCAGTGAAACTACCGTGTTCACGAAAAAAACGCTCAAGCGATACAACATGTTCACAAATTCTTCGTCTTTTCAGGCTTCTAACTTCCCCTAAACTCCTGCCTTTTCTGAATGACAGATGTAAGCCATTCAGGCATTGTGGCTCATTACTGTGAATAAATATGCAAGTACACATGACGTGGCCAGTACTATGCCCAGTATTTTTTCTAGGAGGTTTATAAAGGTGAAACAGAGTGGCAGTGAGGACCAGCATGGCTAAAAACAAGAGTAAATTTTCTGCTTAGGTCATGGCAACTTCGTTTTCAGTACCACTACGCTACAGTGGTGCTACAGTACTACAGATATCGAAGAAAGTACAGGCACACGTTGGAGGTGGAGGTGGCTATCGAAAGCCGTAGTAATCAGTGCGTTGCCAATACGGCCGCATTAAAAGCAAATGGACCTATCAGTGACGAGCACCTTTCAGGCAGAATGTGACTAGTGATGAAAAGTACTGTGCGAAGTTTAGTGTTTGGAGGATTACTGAGCACGAAGAGCTAAGACCTATGTTCTCACATTTCTGTTGGACAGCCACGCGAACCATCAGAATTGCAACTGGTGGTAAATCTATATGCATTGCAGAAAAGGATTGCAAATAGGCAGTTTGAAAGCTTGTGGAAAACAACGGAAGGTAATTACATTGTGTCTTTGAAAAGCACTGAAGCAAAACTCAATGTATCGATGCCATTGGAGCTCTGAAGCAATGACAGTGTTCTAGCATCTACAGCTAAGCACCTGGCATTGTTGCTTCATATCAAAAAGCTTTGCTATTAAGCCATTATTCAGTGAGAAATTGAGAAAAGGAAACATGTAAGCCACTTCTAGATTGTCCTTCAATAATGAAGCGTATAAGTATCAACTGTACTCACCGAGAAAGGGTAACTATCTTAACAGAGTACAGACCGGTAATGGTTAATGGCTTGGCTTTGCATTTTGCTATTTTATCATGCAGTTTAATGCTTTCCTGTTTTTTTTCTTCTGTGCTGCTCATATGTACATGTTTCCTAAGAGAATAAACCAGTTGTAACTGTTAACTCAGCGTCTTGTTTGACCTTGTTACAGCCGTCTCGGGAGTTCAGCACGGTTCATAATCAGTCAACGTTTTCTATTGGACATAATTGTTAGAACAGCATTGTTTCTCTACACTCAGAAAAGACGAGCTCACCTCTCCCATTAGTTGGAGCTGGTGGATGAGCTCACGCATGTGTTCCTCCCCTGCCAGAGGGTTCACTTGTATGTGCACCATATCCATAAACTGGCGCCAGGTAAGCACTGGAAATGACGGCGATGATTTCCTCCAGTTGGGGAGGTGCCCCACCATTGATTCCAAAAAGCCGGTGCTCTTGGGAAGGTTCTGTAGAAGGAAGAAAACAGATATAGGCACCGCGTTACACTTGAAAAACTTTTCCTGAGTACTTAGTTGCTGGAGACACGAGGAAAAGCAAGCTTGTCGATTTGAGAAAGCTCGCAAGCCAAGTTAGCGCTATAATTCAGCTAAGAAACTATCAGAAATAGATCAGGAAAATAAATAGAACTCAACCTCATTAAAAACAAGCACAGTTGCTTGTAAGACAAGATCAGATGCAGATGTACACACGACAATTACCTACTACTGCAGAACACTTCTCTAATGAAATTAACTGTACTCTGAAGGATACTTACATTTTGGCTATAGTATCTTAAGTACATAATTAATAAACAGCAGCAGGGATGGAGATAAAGATGCTAGGGAATGAATTGTGTCCTATCCGCCTTCATCTTTGTCCTTAGTGCTGCTTATTATTTTACGACGACTCACCAAGCTGGCCTTACCTACACAACTTTACAACAGAGATAAATGTGCTTCGGTTTAGAAGTGCATAACAGTAATAGCTGACTGACAGACTTTCTTATGTGCAAGAGTAAAGTGCGACTAAAAAACAATGATTCATACACACATCTGCTAGATATGCTTCGATATAGAAGTGCATAACAGTATACATAATAGCTGGCTGACAGACTTTATTATGTGCACGAGTAAAGTGCAACTAAAAAACAATGATTCATACACATATCTGCTAAACCACAAATTTAGAGCATCATGCTAAAGCACAAGGCAAACATAATGAGTACTGGAAAGTGGTCTTGGAGGAATATTGTCCATATAATTCATATTCATCCATACACTGCTCATCTATTCATGAAAAAGAATAATAGTAGACACAAATAACACTATGTTTACTTATATTTATGTTACCTAAAAGGCCCCAGTTCAGGGTTTTTGCATGAGGGGTAGTCCAAAAAAATTACCGTAACAAATGTTTGGCAACTTTTATGAAGAGTACCGAGCTGGAGTGGTGCACGGCAACGGCAGGGAAAGCACCACTCCCAGCCGGTGTTTCAACATGATCAGCAAACATATACATTGCCTGAGGTTACCCTTGAAGTGGAAAAAAAAAAGCACCCACTTTGGTATGCAATAAGCGTGTCCATCAATGTAAAAGAGCCAGCAAGCATTGCTGTTATAGTTAACTTCACACATCAAGTTCAACACTGTGAAGGCTAGCGAGGCTTCTTGTAGTACTAGACATGTTCATATTAAGAAGTATTTCAGTGAATTTACCACCCGGAATAGGTCTTAATTTTTTTCAGTTTTTAGCCTGTGTAATCAAGAACACCATTATAAGGGCATCATCAGACAATTGGATCCCTTTAAATCTTTTTGTTTTCATTGTTTAGTACTTTATTAGCAGGCTGTCACAACACAACACATAATGCAGAAGCTTGTGCTCGACTTGCGTGAGCATTCACAATGACGAAAGTGTACCATGTTAACGCGATGAGGTATACATTTTGCTGATTGAACTCCTTTTCTAGCTTTAGAGTGATGTGCCTGATGTGGGACAGAAAAAGTGCAAGCAGATTACCTGAACAATCTTGGCCCTGTTGTTGGAGAGGTATTGCTTGAGTGACTTCATACTCTGTGAACCAACAACATGGGCGTCCACGACAAACACAGTCTCATGCAGATCGAAAACATGCTGGAAGCGTTCTCGTGCAGCTGCCAGGACAATCTTGGCATCGGCTTCAGCATTGTTCTGCTGCTGCAGCACATCGCAGTTTTGGTTCCTGTTGATGTTGCTCGCACAGACATCAGCGTGAGTGGCCACCAGTGCCACCCTGAGGGGTGATGCACTTTTTCCTCCCATTCCTGCAAGCAGAGAAAATTTCAGAAAGTTTTATTGCAATTACCGCAGAAAGTTCGCTGACTCAGATGAGAGATAAAAGATTGGATGACATGAGTGCCAACTCACAACCTTAAGTTCATTGCATGTCCAATCGAATATACGCACAGGCCACATAATGCGTGCGGGATAAACAAAAGAACAGGGAAAACAAATTGTTCAGACATTCCGTTTCTTATCGATCACATATTGCATTAAAAAAAAATTTTTTTAAGTGTTCATTTACTTCTTTCTCTTGTTTATGAGGCATGCACCGTGCGGCATATTATATTTCTAGTGTGCACACAACAAACTTCCAATTGCGAGTCAGCACTCCTGTCATTCGATGCCTCATCCTTCATCTGTGCCGTGCTGCACATTCAACAAAACACTATATCCTATTGCAATGCAGACTAGTTCCCACTTTCTGGCTTTTATGTTTTTGCAGTGAAATATTAAATGACAGAAGATAGTAAAAAAGGTTTTCCGTCTCTGTAGCTGTCGCACAACAGCTAATTGTTTTAACAAACTACGCTAAATATACTCTATGCAATTATCAAAACATTCCTATTTCACGCCCACTTTCGTGCACAACTATTTTATCACGTAAGCTGTGCACTAATCTAAAATTGCTACAACTCTGAGAACAAGAACTGTTCACTTGTCCTTATTGCACCTGTAGCAAAGGAAAATAATGAGAGAAATGGGAAAAGGAAGTGGTCAGTATAGAAAGAACTCCCAACATCTACACTCCACTCTCTTAGCAAACTGTATCAATAATAATGGACAAGCAAAGACAAGCTTCATTATTGCAGATCATGAATTACATTACGTACCTCGCTGAAAACAAATCACAGACAACACGCTCGTGCAGCTAGGCAGTCCCCTGTTGCTTTGAGTATCATGCATCAAATAAAACTACTGCATCAGCAGGCTGCCACCACGTTCATATAATGTCAGTTCAAGCAGTAATCGCTGTTGCTGTGGCCGAACAAATGTGCTGAGCCCATGTGCTTTAGGTTACCCCCTCGTGCATCATGCAGTTTTTATCGGGGACTGCAGTTTACTGACTGTATGCCTGCCCTCCTCAGTTAACCCTTTCTCATCCTCGACTTTATCCTTGCCGTATGCCTAAGAAAAAGAGGTGTTTGCCCTTTACCACAACTGCATATTGACCTCATTTCCAAATGATACTGAGCAGAAAGGGTCTGGATGCGTGTCAACCACCGAGCTGTGGAACAAACTTCATGCATGGCGGTTAAGCACTAGCTGTTTCGTGATCACCGCAGACTGAGTGGTGGTATAGTGCAAACGTACTTCAGGGGCAAAAGCTAGCACTATGTTCACGGAACAAATATATACGCTAGACACAACCTTGATTGAAACCAGTGAATGATGAAGTCAAGGAAGGTATAGGGGATCTTTCAAGTGCATTGTATTGTGACACGGATGTGAAGAAAGTCAAGTGGAGGATAAAATGAGAACTTTCCACTGGCAGGGAACAAACCTGCAACCTTCAGATAGCACGCCTGATGCTTTATTGATTGAGCTACAGTGGCGGTCATCGCCCCGTCCACTTTATCAAGTATCTTATGTGCATGCAAATCTCTAGGTGTTAGCACCTGCTCGTAGCCATGACGGTGAGTGTGGAACTGCTCTTCGTTTTTCAGCTGGCCTCGTATAGCATGTGAATCGTTAATGAGCACACAGCCAATGAATAAGACCTCGCATACTGACTGAAGGCATCAAGTCTGCTGAAACAAGGCCCTCGCCATGAATATCAATGAAATTAGCCCTTTCTTTCGTACATATTTACACTGTTATTTGCAGAGGCATGATGGAGTGATTTTTTCATGCATCTTTCAAACAAATGAAAAGTCGCTGCTATTTTTAGATATACACTACCATAGTGATCGCATTATTGTTCCTTGTCATGCCATTACCATCATGCCAATGCTGTCGCTGTTACCATAATACTGCAGTAGCGAACCGGCTGCCTATAGGCTGGTTAACCTCCCTGCCGTTCTTTTCCTCCTATTTTCCTTCCTTCCTCCTATTCATCACTGCATGCCATAATGTTATACGACACACTTTTATAAAAGTATTTTTTTATGTATCTGTTTAAAAATGAACACAATAACAGGCCACAAGTGCCATCTGATTTAACATTACATTTTTACTTCTTCCCAATAGTGAATAAATAAATGAATGGATGAATGGCTCTGTACAGTATTGATCAGGTGGCTTCTCATGCCACCTAGCTGTAATACTTGGTGAAGTAATAACTATATATATATGAGAGACTCAATTTCACTCCTGCCTCGATTTTATTCACCAATCAGATAACCACCTCCTGCTCATTTCTACCTGCTTAATGTCAATAAGCCCTAATGGACTATAGAGCGGAAGCCTCTAACAAAAAAGTAACAGGTGTTCAGCCATTTTCTCCTCCTCTCCACATGTACCACACAGTGAGTGTATCCTTTTGTACTTGACTCTGTAAGTCTCAGTCTCAACTGCAGCACTTCACTGCCCCCTAGTGATGCCAGTATAAAATTCAACATTCGCCACTTACCTAAAGGTTCAACAGGTGGCGCCCTTGCCTGAAGGTAAGCTAGCCAGAAGGAGACCTGCCTGATCTGAGTGTGGACCGGCTCAGCAAGGCTGAACACAACTAAGTGAAGGCAGTGAGCGTTGCCCACAAAGTGGTCATACAGCATTAGGTAGGGCTCGTGTCCAGAGAACTCCCATATGCTCATGTCGCCGACACCAGACACAGTCACCTGCATAAGAGAGCAGTGAATTGAAAGCTATATCGTTGCTTTTTGTGACACTAAGCTTTGGCATATGTTGACCGCTATACAGAAAAAAAATGCAGCAAAATTTCATACGTGAAACAAAGTCATCCCAAGTAACCACGGGTATCCGCTGACTGTCCATTCTGAATACAAATGTCCAGCCATATGAATAGCCAATATACGCACTGTGAAAATCCACGTCCCATGTGGCTGTTCTCTGGACGTCCGAACTGGATGTTTAACTGGACACTAAGTTTTGAACGTTGACTGGCTGTCCATATAAGGACATGCCAAGCATATGTGTATTTGCTCATCAATTATTGTAAAATTATATTGTAGTGAAAATATGTAGAGATCTACAGAATGCCGGGTGTAATCTTGTAAAATTTCGTTAAAAAGGCTCCTTAAAATTCATTCAAATTTTGGCACACGCATTTGATCGCAGAAAGCCAAATAATATCGCTTCCTGTGGCAGAACAATATGGTTTATTCAATATGTGTATCGTATGTCTTAAGAAAGAATGTGTTTAGTGTTATTATTATCGCATGTGAACTAATGAAAATGTGGATCAAGCGCGTCATAGCAGTGTTCGTGTAGGCAAACTTCCATGCGTCAGCCTCAGCACTTCTCAACAGGCGGTGCACCGCAGTTGCTTAGATTCCTCAAATGTACACGTCATGCTAGCCGTGCCCCTCTGGATGTGTTGAAAGAAAACGCATGCAATTGTGCCTATTGTCTTGAAACTTGCTTGACCAGCGGGGTGCACTAAGGGAAGGAGCATGGGAAAGGAGCATGTTCGTGTTGCATCACATGTATGTACGCTGAGCCTGTCTCTGAGCAGCAGAAGGAAGATTTTTTTTATTTTTTAGGTGCACCCATGTGGGCATCGTGTGCCCGTGTGGACATCAATAGCAACACGTGAAGTTACAAAGGATGTCTTTTCTACAAGAAACTCTGAAACACAATACGAGCCCACCACTGTTTTCAACAGAGATTGCCACGGCAAGCAGCAGCAACCCCCGCTCACTCGCACGGCACATATGAGGCCACGTAGTTACATACCTGTTCTTTACGTCTCATATCAGACATTTATCTATTCTTAGCACGCATTAACTATTGTCTATCATTTGTATAAGCCCTGCTAATATGTGGCATGTTTCCATTTCTTCAATTGCTCGCATATTTCTTGCCATTAATCGATTTAAGACAAGAACGTGGTCAGTGCCTGTACACTTTTTTTAGAAGCATGTGCCACACCCATTAGTTTTTCTCCTTTGCTTGTCTGTATGTACGTATTGAGGTACTTGAATAGTGTTGCCATAAACAGGCGCGAGTCAGGGTTTGTTGCTAATAACCTAATTTAATAAACTCATAAAGACGCAATTTCTGCCGCCCAAGAAGTCATCGCACTTGAAGGCGGAAGGGCATTGAACACTGAAATCTTGTAAGGCTACATGCACACTTTCCCAATCGCGGCTGCAGACTGAGTTATGTGCTTCTTAGCCTTGATATATGTTGATAATAAAGGTTCAATTGTTCCTGAAAGCCCGCTTGGACTCCATTTTTTTTAGAATTCATTGCAGTAGAAAATCTCCCGCGGAAAAATGACAGGCCTCTGAGTAGGCTGTGTGCGTACGTTGTTCACATGAAAGGTTTTTCTTGAATATGCACTAGCTATATACGCACAAACATTATATATCCTTTGAAGGGCCTGTCAATGTCCATGTTGGATGTCCTGAAGGGATGTCGAGCGAATGTACAAATTCGTTACCTTTATACATGTGATATACGTCCATCGTACGTACTATGTACATTCATGGACATTCATGTCCGGAATATCCTGAATTTACGTGCCATCATATGCCTACCAGATATCCGTGGTTACTTGGGATGCTCAACTAAGGTGTGTGTGCTCAACATGGGCATTTGAGATCTGCAAGTTTTCCCAAATATTTCGCTGTAACGGTCATTAAAATTACTGGAGCATGACAAAGAGCCACAAATGTTGTGACTGAATAAAATGTGCCATTAACACATGTTGTAGCATGTCGTATGTATGTAAACACTATTTTGAAACAATTTTAAAGGTATCTTCAAGTACTCATAAACAAACCAACTTTTAGCAGTGAGAAAAACGAAGATAGTTCTTGTACATGCTGAACATAATATACAGCCTCTTTGTAAGGTCTTCACGACCATGCTTTTCAGACTTTCATCTGTCTTTTTCACTTTTTTGTTGTATTTTGTTTACCTTGCGACATACAAACCTCCTACGAAGAATTTCACATCAATGACATGCATTTAAACCAGTTATTCCATTTTACAGTCTTTCCTACAATCACTTCACAGAAATTTTGTCGCCCTACTAACCTGCTGCACATCGATGCCGTGGGTGTAGTTGGCATTTGCAGTCTCATAAAATAATGGCTGCGAGTTGCTCATCACATCCGCACAGCTGGAAACGAGCAGAGCGGGAGGTGTGATCGCCTTCTTGTAATCGTTCATGTCACTGGCGTCATTGAGATCCGCAGTTCGAATGTTGTTCTCACTGTCTGTGTCAATGGTGTACTCATCCATTGCTGGCGTGCTGGATCGGCTGCTGTGAGGTCCCGATGCTGTGCAAAGAAGCAGGATTCTGGTTTTATTTTCTGGACCTGTGTTCTTACTTTATTACGGTTGAGCAGACACGCAACAAACACTTGCTTACAAATGCTTAAAAAGGACAAACGTTAGTTCTGGTTTCTTTTGGTTTTGTATGCACGTATTCACCTAACTTTTTAGGCTGTATCACTAGGAAGCAAATAACGCTGAACCTTGTAGCTGCTGCTACATGAATTCACCATGGGACTATACTAGCCTTTTGCTACTGGTTTAAATTCTTCTATAAATAAAAAAATAAACCACCTTAATTCAGTTGCATTATCGATTATTGATGATTAGCATGCAGTGAGCACTCAAGGAACATACTGAGTCAATAGTAGCACCACAAAAATTTAAAAATTTTTTTTTTTAATTGGAGGTCGCTTAAGCTTCGCCTTCAACAGTAGATCCCAATAGCATAATCAGGACTAGGCTAAATTGCCTCCTGCTACTGCTAGCCTGCTTCAGTTTTCAGTGCATGCGTCAACCGTGCCGTTAGAAAACGAACTGACTTGGCGTGTAACAGTGGCTGTTTCAAAGTATCGTTGGACGCCTATTGCAAGTACAGTCGTTAGGTGCCCATTACAGTCATAATTATTTCTTTTGAGAATCATCTAGAGGCCCACCACGTGTCCGTAGGGCAAAACCTCAACATACACAGTTGTTAAGACTGATGATGCTTCTCCTGCTAATGATTATTAAGTATGTCCGAGTGCTTTGTAATGGGTGGGCCTTTAAAACACACAATTGTTGATAGTTTTGCATCTTTTGACACTTGGTGCAATTATACGCTTCTACCGCACATTATATGATGCATTAAGTAGACTCCTTCCACTACCCGACACACGTATCACATTTTTCCAAAGCAGTTTCAACATGTCTCGTGGCTCTGTGTTAGGACACCTGAATGCCATGTAGACGGCCTGGATTCAATCCACCTCGGACCTCGAAACTGTTATTATTTATTTTACTTGCACCTTTCTCGATTTTGGGGTCACGGACGAGATTTTTCGCTAACCAATAATGACGCCCATGCTGACACCAATGCCCACGCCGGGATTTCTGTGAGGCAAGCTATTTAACACTATTGCATTCTAATTAAGAAAATACACGGGTGGAAAACAGCAATTAATGGCCACTAGTATCAGCTCCTCTTGCTAACCATCTGTACCAAGTGCTTGGGCATTGAATGAGCACATGGCAGCTCATCAGGGTAATAATTTTCTATCTACGACACATATGGCGAGTCACGACCATAGCAGCTTTGCTATAAGGACTTGGGTATTAGCTGCTAGAAATGTGTTCAGGATTTACTATAACGACTATAGATAACGGTAATCATATGCATATCAAATGGTAAGAAATAAGACATATATATGTGCACTGTAATATACAAACCAAACACTTGCACTATAGTTAAATTTAGTTTAAAATTGTGTCTACTTTGCCTGCAAGTAAGAGCCCAATTGCATTATATATCATATACAATAGCCAGCTAACCCTGTGTTTTTAGGCGTGGCACTACAACTGATGAATATACACTGTGACAATAATGCAATTCATTGCGTAGCATATCCGCGTTAAACATGTCCATGTTTTCTTTTTCTTTTTAGTTCATTTGTATCTATTTTCATCAAGGATTCGAGATGTACAGCAGAAGTACAGTAGACTCTCGATAATTCAAAGCCTCACAATTCATACTATCAATTAATTCAAGCAAAACTAATTTTTTTGATTGGCCCTTATTCTTTTAATGTATTTAAGTCCTCTTAATTCAAACAACGTCATTTGGTTAATTCACACTTTTTAGTTTCATACCAGAAAATATCTGCTGCTTTCCCACCACTATTTAAAAATTTGCATGCTTATATAGTCCTAAATGTCTAAAAATTAAATATAAGCAGCTCAGGCCTTCAAGCAAAAAAGCTTCGCTAGTAAACAAGTGTTTGAAACGCATGATAAATCGTGATGATTCTCAACTGGTATAGAGCTTCGTGCTGAAGGCACATACTTATAACAAAGAAGCAACTGGCGATTCATTAAAAGGTCTGATCAGCACTAAATGGCTAATAAACTTGTGGACCTTACTCCTCTGTTTTCTGTTCATTACATGTAGTTAGAGCCTAAAAACACTTAAAAAATTCTAAAATTTGATAAAATCAATGCTTAATCGTAATGTGTGGTGTTTCCTCGTTTTCTCACCCAGAGTCATCTATCTGGAAACTTCTGATAATTTAAACAAAATTCAGAGGTCCCTCCGAGTTTGAATTAACGAGAGTCGACTGTATAAACAACTGGCTGAGTTGAAATAGCTGGACAGCATTTTCAACAATCATACTATGACCTCCTGCCCCTCTGCACAGTCTTAGCCTTTTTCCCAAGAGGTACAAGTTTTCTCTGTATTGAGATCGTTCATGAGTGTTATTCGCACTCTATTGGCTAGTCTACAGATCCCTGCGACTAAATGTGCACTGCAAGTCTTGGACACACTAGAACTAATTCTTGCCGGACTTCAGTAACAAGATGGCGCACCGTATACCACATCAGTCTTTCTGAGAAAAAGTCAAGCGTGCTTCCATAATTCAGTGGAACGCCAGAGGTCTACAGTCAAGAGTGCCTGAGTTTAGACAGTTCGTTTTCGAGAATAAGTGTTCCATCATCGTCATTTGTGAACCAGCATTTTTCAAAAATAACTCGACTGTCGAGCTATGAATCCTTCGTTTCTTCATCCTGCATTGAGCGAAGTCAAGTTGCTGTATACATCCGTAAAGAACTCCCTTATGTTCGCCAAAGAGTAGAGTCTCACAATGGAAATCACTATGTGTGCCTATATGTTAAAAAGAAGAAATTGTCATTTACGCTGATAGGCGCATATATAGCGCCGTCACATCGAGTGGATCAACAGACATAAACTGATATATTTCTAACGACTCCAGAACCTTGGATATTGATGGGTGACTTCAACGTCCATCATTCACTGTGGGGAAGCATCAGGACAAATCGAAAAAGCACGAACCTAGTTGATCTCACATTAGAGCACGGGCTTCAGGTGCTGAAGGATGGCAGCCCTACTTATCTCCGAGGAGTAACTTATAGCAGTTGCCTGGATTTGACATTAGTGTCACATCGCATTGTCACAAAAGTCCAATAGTTCACGGATATTGAAACCGACGACAGCGACCATATCCCCACGTACGTGACAGTCAGAGGTCTGGACAATTCTTCTTCCCCTGGACACGCAAGACATATTGACTGGAAAGAGTATCAGATATCAGTGGAGAGCAAGTGCACACACGAATCGCCGGAATTTATTGAAGAAGCTATTTGTTGTGCGATGGAGACTTCCACGACGATATGTTCGAAAGAATCGAGACATACCGCATTTGACCAAGAGTTGGAAATATTTCGAGCGGTCCACCGACATGCCGAAAGATGATACAGATGCACGAAATCTATGTATGACCTCAGAGAATTCAGATGCATTCAGAAAAAAATCTAGGGTCGAATGCACAAACTCCAGGAGCAACGATGGAAGAGTTTTTGTGGCTCACTGGACCCTCGAAAGCCTTTGTCTCCCGTATGGAGGACTCTTCGAGGTATTGACTCACATCCGCAACAGTGTCATCCCTTCACCGCTCTGGCGCTATGTCAATGTCGCTCACAGCGTGATGTTTCTGGTGAATTTTGAGGAAAGATCGCTGGCGACATCTTTATACCGATCGATCTATCGCCACAGGACTTTCCAGTTGCACGAGATCAGGAAATGGAGGTTGCATTCGCTATAAAAGAACTTCATGACGATGATGATGATGATGATGATATGTGGGGTTTAACGTCCCAAAACCACCATATGATTATGAGAGACGCCGTAGTGGAGGGCTCCGGAAATTTCGACCACCTGGGGTTCTTTAACGTGCACCCAAATCTGAGCACACGGGCCTACAACATTTCCGCCTTCATTGGAAATGCAGCCGCCCCAGCCGGGATATACGAACCCGCGACCTGCGGGTCAGCTGCCGGGTACCTTAGCCACTATACCACCGCGGCGGGGCATGGAAGAACTTCATGTGGAATTGAACACATGCAGACACTCATCCTCCCCAGGTCCGGATGGAGTGACCTATACTATACTGCCCTACGTCACCTAGGCCCGCAGGCCCAGCGCTGTCTCCTGGACATTTTCAATAAGTCTTGGCATGATGGAATGGTGCCTGATGAGTGGAAGTGCAGTCGACTGGTGCCTTTGTTGAAGCCCGGAAAGTCTCCATTGAATTTGGCATCATACCGGCCTATAGCACTAGCAAGCTGCGTGGGCAAGGTCAAGGAGAGAATGCTGCTTACATACATGGAATGGTACCTGGAAGGTTATGACATCTATCCTGGTGCTATGGCAGGCTTTCTAAGAGGTCGGCCCTCAATTGATAGCGTCATTGACTTAGTGACCTCTGTTCAGCAATAGAAAGCTAAGAAGCGGCTGTCGTTAGCTCTGTTCTTAGACGTGAAAGGTGCCTATGACAACGTGACCCATGAGGCTGTTCTCAATGCTCTTGAAGCAGCTGAACTTGGAGGTCGCGTCTTTCGAGGGGTAAGAAGCTACCTCACAAAGAGATCAACGTTCGTTCTAACTGAAGATGGGCCTACGAGTAAACATTTCACAAGTCGTGGGGTGCCACGAGGCAGCGTTTTGAGTCCCACTCTTTTCAACCTGGTTCTGGTGGGGCTCACCGAAACGCTACCACAGACGGCTTATATATCTCTCTACGCTGATGATATCTGCATTTGGGCATCCGGCGTGACACGGCCTCAAGTAAGCGCAAGGATACAGAAAGCGGCAATGATGACATCGGCATACCTTCGCCAGCAAGGTTTGAGCCACAGAAAAATGCGCAGCGGTGGCATTTACACGCAAACCGATGTCTTTTTACCTATTGTGCATCGATGGCAGAGCAATCGCATATAAGAGCAGTCATAGATTTTTAGGTGTCATCGTAGATCGTGACCTAACCTGGAGCCCGCATGTCGCATACCTGAAGAAAAAGCTCATTGGCATTGAGAATGTATTCAAGTTCGTCGCCGGAAAATCATGGGGCCCATCCGTGCACTCCATGTTGCAGCTTTATACAGCCCTCTTTCTCGGAATTTCTCCGGTACAGCCTTCCTGTCCTGTCCAACAAGTGCAAGACTAACATCCATGCACTTACAGAGCGTGCAAGCACAAGCACTTTGGACATGTCTTGGCTTTCCAAGATGCTCATCGACAGTGGCAACTATTGTCACCGCACAAGAACAGCCGGTCACAACGCATATCATTGTCGAGACGCTGAGAGCACACATTCGGCATTTATCACGGCTACCGTCACATCATTTAGCGTCTTTGACAGCACGGAGGCCCCATAATTCGTTCTGCGTTATTGTGACAAAACATCAGGACATATTACCGTCTGGCTTCAAACTTGCGACGCATCCAGCAGCTGCGTTATGGAGTATCCGTCAACCTGACGTGCGCTTATAAGTTCCTGGAATCATTAAGAAGGCACGCATGTCACCGCTAGCCCTGAAGAAATTGACTTTGCGACTGTTGGACGAAAGGTACTTCGACTGCATACATGTTTACACCGATGGCTCCACTAATTCCAACAGCTGTCCAGGAGCAGTGGTTGTTCCATCTGATAATGTGTTGCTTCGATACAAGTTCTCTCACACCACGACGTCGAAAGCAGCAGAGCTCGCAGCGCTTCAAGGTGCAGTAAAGTACATTCTTCGGCAGCAACCTAACCAATGGGCCATCTTTTGCGACTCGAGGTCAGCCTTACAGACACTACGGTTTGCTATGCAACATGGGTTACACGAACAATTCGTATATCACATAAGACACGACTACCACAAAGCGCTCAAGGAAGGTCACGATATTGCATTTCAGTGGTTGCCGAGTCATTGCGGAATTGTCGGCAATGATCGCGCGGATGAAGCTGCTCGATCGGCTCATGACCAAGACCTGCGTACGCCCATACCACTCTTGAGAACGGACGCTGCAAGATGACTACAATCACTTGCTCGCCGTATAACTCTCCTACAATGAAGTACAACGGGTTTCTCCAACACGCACCTGTATTCGATCGACCCAAACTTGCAACTTCGTTTGCCATATGGGCTCCCACTGATGCGCTGAAACATTACTGTGTCGCATGAGGTTGGGCGTGGAACTTACGAATGCGTACTCTCGTCTCCTTGGAATGGCGAGCACTTCGACATGCAACATCTGCGCCTGCGAGGAAACGCTCGAGCACATTCTATGTCATTGCCCAGCATACCAGTCTGAACGACTGCATTATGGAAGCCAAGCTCCGTCAGCTAGATTCACGGCCAATTACAGAACAGAAGATCCTGGGACCTTGGCCGACGGTCTCCCATACACGCAAAGCCACGAAAGCCCTTCTTGCACTTCTTAAGGACCACCAGACTTCACGACCGCTTGTGAAAGGAACAGTGTGACATCATGCCGTGTAGTCTCGAGCTGACTATTCATCCTTCTATTTCTTACTCCTCTTCTTTTCCATTTCCTTCCTTTCTATTATTCTCCCTTTCCCCCACTCCAAGTGTAGGGTAGCCAACCGAGCCAAGCTTGGTTAACCTTCCTGCCTTTCCTCTCTATTTATCTCTCTCTCTCTCTCTTCTCTCTCTCTTAGCCTTTTTAATGCAACATTACCTAGCTCGCCCTCTACATTGTGTACTTTTTTTTATTCAATTATTTTGACCTTTTTTACATTTTAACTGAAATTTCAAAAATAAAATGCATCAGAAACACGTATGCTACCCTAACTGGCTGTTTCAAAATTGGACTAAAAGCCACATGAACTGGAAGTCTGAATATCTTGTAAACTATACCGACCTTCCCCATTGTAAATATACCTACTTCAAGTTAACATGCATTATTGGAACCTCATCCAAGAGGAACCAAAGTTCTAATGTACTATGCTGCAAAAGTACAGTCAGACTTGAAAAGTGGCACACAATTATAAACATTAGATGATGTAACACATGAGATAACCTTCAAGGACTTACTTGACTTTGGCCTTGGCGATGTAGGAGACGTCTTGGAGCGTCGAAACCAGCTGCTGAAGTATCCACACTTTAATGACTCCAGCATCGTTGTTTTTCCCACACCACTGTGTCCAAGCACCTTGAGCTTTATTCGAGAGAGTGGCTGAGTTCCTGGTATCATTTGAGCTATGTACTCTTCTTTTAGTTGCTCCTGAAAGAAAAGGAGATGGTGAAAAAAGAGATTAATATCATACAAGCTACAGTAACTATACAAAAAAAAGCTTCACAGGTCTCTAGCAATGAAAGAAATTTTTCACACTTTTTGTACGTCCTAGTGGTTGGTCACTTTCGATTCCAGGATTTTATGCACTAAAAGCTTGATCTGACTGAAAGGCATGCCATACTGGGTGACTCCCGATTATTTTCACCACCTGAAGTTCTTTTAGATACACTTAAACCAATGCACACTTAGTGCTATTGCATTTGATCCCTATTTCAGGGTGGCTGCAGTGGCTGGTAGCCAAATCACAACTTCAAGCACCTAAGCCTTTTAGAAACTGTCTTGCCATTGCACCGTACCTATTAACATTTTTATAATTCCTTTACATATTATATTCAAAACTTCGTATTAAGTCTTGTTAATCATTTAGATAATAATAAGCACGTGTATAGAAACAAAATCTGTAATAGATTATATCGAAAAGTTTTAGACATCAGACATGACAGCCCTCATAGGCTTGTCGATCTGAGTGTCTTCTAGCCATAATGTAGAACCAGTAAAATTTGATATGTGAAAAACAAAAATTCTGGATTACTGCTTAAAAAAATGTGCTGAAAAGTTGTCGATTTAACTAATGCATATGCAAGGTATAAGCTCTGTTTTATAGCTATTTATAGTAATTAAACTTCAAATCAAACTGTGGAAGGCACCTAAGGAGGTCATGCTATTCGCTACCCTTTGATTGACATTTGACACCAATCAGGTCTTTGCAGGCTGACCCTTCATCTGCTTTCACAATCGCCAGACATGAAACTTAAACAATTACTCTCAACAGAATTTTTCAAAAGGAACACTAATTATCACTTACATTCCTCAGCCGATTCAGCAGGTCACCTATAGAACTGTGGCCTTGAGCAAGTGCAGTGATTTCTGCTGGTATTCCATCCTGTGAACACAAATTTACAACACACTGCTTTGAATGTCAGGAATAGAAGCTTATAGTATATGCAACAAATTATGTTTACATGTTCTATGCTATGTGGAGCTAAAGAATACAAAAAAGATTCATTATAAGATTATTTTCTTTTTTAATCTAAAGTATCATATTGCCCCTCTGAGTGTACGTTCAATCTTGTTGCTGATAATACACTATTATCTTTTTGCACAGTAGATGTCCCGACTGAATATGTGAAGTAGCTTTGTGATGGGATTGTGCTGTATGTGTGCCTAAATGAGCTCTTTTCCTTGTTTGCATGGTTTTAGGATGGCTCATTTATATACCAAATATGTAAAATGTATGGTGTACAAACAGAAGTTCATTGGACACGTGTTCTGCACTACACTTAATGTATTGATCAAGCCAACTTATGACACATACGTGGTCATGGTATCGTTTTGAATACTAGTGTGCATGCTTTGTGCTTCTGATCATTTTTGTAAAAATCCTGGCAGGCAAGGAAAACTGCAATGCAAACTGCTGATTGAATCGCATGGATGGTGGCATGCTGTTAGCACACTGTGAATATTTGCACATGAGCACCGAGTAAGGTTGAGTAGTACTTATGTGTGCATGATGAAAAAAACTACAAAACAGACGCTCAGAACATGCATGAAAGCAATTTGTGTATTTGACCATGTAGGTCTTTGATGTCCATAAAAGATATCTTAGTTTTTATCTTCAGTTGGTGAACTTACCCTATTCTTTTGATCAACATTGCAGCCAGCAAGGCACAGACAGCGCACTATCTCGATGTGGCCATTTTTTGCAGCAAGGTGCAGAGGATACAACCCAGCCTAGAAAAGAAATATGAATTTAGGTCAGTAAACGACATTTCTGCCAACATGCTCTCATTGTAAAACAGAGCAGAATCCAGAGTCAATATCACGAAATATAAATAGACTATTAATTAAATATTTTAGTAAAATAATTGCTAAATATCAACATGTGCTTGCACATGATAGCTTCTTTATACACAATGTGAGCAGTGAAACATGAGGCCAGAAGGTCTTTCCAAACTTTGTAACTATCTTTTTCTGACAATTTACTGAAAACAGTATAAGAAAGAACAGATGTTGGCAGTACCAGTGAATCAAGATTTTTGGGTGAAATAAATGTCCAATAATCACACCTGAAATTTTGTGAATGGTAAAGAGCGTGTGTATAGCTATATGCTACATAGATCCCAAACATTACTAGTAATATCGTACGTACCGGCGCACCAGATATGAGTTGCAACATATGGCCCACAGTCAAAGTGGTACAGACATTAGATGATATACCGACAGAGAAACAATCAGCAACATAAACACTGTATTCAACTACTGGTATATGCCAAATCAATATAACATTTCTCGTTGTTACATAACATTTCTCGTTACACTGTATGCTTGGGGGCCCATTCAACCATTGCCTCCGAGTTGAAATTTATATTGAGTGCCACTCTACATTACTGTGAAGCAACAGAACAGACATGTTCTAATCTTCAGCTTGGATGTACCTACTTTGTTTCACATGTTGAGGCTCTATAAAGTATAGAAGCCAGAGACAGAATTTGTTCTGAACAGTTAATGCACCCACCCAAGTGCAATAAACGACCACATGTAATAAAACTTGCACTGAACTGCAAATGATCATGCATGGCACCAAACTAGACACATCGTTTTCTGTTATGTTAATAGGTGAGAATCAGAAGGCAGGCATTAGAAGTTATCTGCCTACAAGAACCTTGTACAAGGAGGCACAATAATGCCCTCTGGAGGGAACAAATGACAAAGATGCACTACCAAGTACAACACACATCTGAAAGAGATAAAGTAGCTTGATTAAAATTGAGAAAGAACAATAAAACAATCATAATTTTCTCAATTTTTGTTATCGCCCCATAACACGTGCGAGTGCTGCCTTGTGCAAACCCCACTGATAAACTAAGAACCACTAAGATAAGCGAATACACGAACAATAGGAGCATTACAGATCGTTCTAGAACATACATGACTGCCAGCGATAATGCTGGAACATTCGACGGCACATATATTATTGCTGACACGCATCACCACTTGTCAGTTGATCGACGGGAGATGCTCAGTTGCCTAGTGTGCATTGCTGTAATCAGTGCCAGTGTGCATCGCTGTAATCTGACTTTCCATTCACCATTCACAAGTTCGGCCAAATAAACTGTTTCCTCTTGGACCTTCAGTATGCTCCCTTTGTCCACATCTTGACACCGTGACAATACGTACCTTGTTTGGCACGTCAACTTTACATCCAAAAGCACACAGTGTCTGGGCTACGGATAGAAGGCCATCACGAGCAGCCACATGGATTGCGGTCTCCCCATGCTGCAAGAGGACAAGTGATGAGCATGCATGTTACAGAACACGGGTAACAAACAAATGAAAAAAGCAGCCGCTAGGCCTTCACCAAAGTGCACAGCATGGTCACAGTGAAAGCTGGAAGAGCGGACTCTCTCCAGCCTTTTGTAAACTCTCTTGGGGCAACTACAGCAAGTAAACTTGCATGGTATCCACTTTGCTAAAAACCATCATAATTTTTGTGAAGTAAGAAAGCATCCACAATGCCATTATTTCTTATTCTGTGGAAAAGTAAGGTACTTGTTACACATATGTAAGGTATTTTGTGCACTTTGTTGATGTGGTGGCTGATGACAATGAACAATTATGAATGAACTCTGTAATTGGTTATGGCTTTAAACAACACAGTAGCTACATGATTTGCATTTTGCGACCTCAGTCATTATTTTACTCTCCTACCACACCATATTACATATGTCAATGTGATTACTTCGCAAGTGTGAAGTAACCACTATGCTATTTATGTGATAGGGAAGTGTCCACTTTGCCATTATTCATCACTTTTGGGAGATTGATTGATTGATTTGTGGGGTTTAATGTCCCATACCATTTGATTATGAGAGACGCTGTAGTGGAGGGCTCCAGAAATTCGGACCACCTGGTGATCTTTAACGTGCACCCTAATCTGAGTACACGGTTTTACAACATTTCCGGCTCCATCGGAAATGCAGCCCCCACAGCCAGGATTTGGTCGCACGACCTGCGGGTCAGCAGCCGAGTACCATAGCTACTAGACCACCGTGATGGGGCACTTTTGGGAGAAGCATGGTATCCGCGACACACATGTAAAGGAGTATGTGCACTTTATTGGTTATTATGTGCACTTTATTAAAGTATATGCACTTTATTGGCTGATGACGATGAAAAATTAGGGCTGATCCTTTTGTAATGAGTTTGAGGCATACTCAATGACCCGCTCATCATACAATTCATGTTGTGTGGCATGTGGTTGTTATTTTACTTGTATAAAATGCTCATTACACATGTGAACATGATTCCTTTCCTGAAATGAAACTTGCACATGGTCCTATTGCAAAGAAGTTTCAAGCTCCCGAATGGCTCCACGGTAGAATACTGGGCGGCTAAACAGTGCTTCTGGGTTCGAGCCTCATTTTATCCTGGATATTTTTACTTATCTAGATTTTTTTCCCTTATTTCGTGCAATAGCCGTTTTACAGACACTGATAGTAACAGACAACTACAGTGCTAAAAATGGCTGTTGTTGTCATCACGTCACAGCTTTGGCAATAAAAATCTCTATGACACTCCAAGCACATATCCTGTAAGAAATTGATAAAGAAGCGGCAAAGTACTAGTACACTGTTTGTCAACATAAAAGACAACACCAAACTAGCATTTATGTGTTTTTTTTCTCGCAAACTTGAAATAAGGTAACCTTGAATGAGTGATTTAAATTAATATGACTAACTCCATAGTTCGTATTACATCAGGCACAGCACTCTGAAAGCTATGCGAGAATGTAAGTCAGCAAAATGTGTTAGTCTGGGCATCTCGCGCTTGTATTTAATTGTTGTGAACCTGACCTCTGCAATCAGCTTCAGCTGCACGCCACTGCAAATCGCGGAGGCCACAATATGAAAATAAAAGGACACTAACTGATTGAGAACAACCTATTAAAATCGCAGAATGGCGTTTGCTTATTTCTAAGGCAGAAAGCATCTTTGTTGATTGCTCAATCTAAGAAAGTAAAAAAGATCCTTGTAGGAGGAGTAAAATCATTGAACTATTTCTCTATGCGAATGCATTACTGAAAGAAGTTTCACTAGCTTCTATGGCACTGAAACAGGCTATAAGGTCTACTTACATTGTCAACAACATCAGTTTGGCAGCCATTGTGAAGAAGGAGCAGAGCCACTGAGACATGGTGCCTCCTCAAAGCCAAGTGGAGGGCAGTGCAGCCATGCTGCAAAGAGGAAAGAGACAACGAGCACATCGTCATCAGTGAGCATCATCATTCCTGAACAGGCAGCACTGCCAGCATTGCTTTTGAACTTGGATTATTTATAAGTGCCATCAATTAGGACTTTTAAACATAGGCTAGTCGTTTGATTTAAATTTTCCACACTTACTGTTCATCTCCAGGTAATTAAGTCATGAAAATTGTAACCACCGCTTTGTATTTGCACAACAACAACAACAACAACAACAACAACAACAACAACAACAACAACAACAATAATAATAATAATAATAATAATAATAATAATAATAATAATAATAGTGAGCAGGAGAAGAAGAAGAATATTAATACTAATATCTAGGTTTTAAACAGCCCAAAACTATATCATTATGCGAGATGCTATAGTGTAGGGCTCCGAAAATTTTGACTATCTGGTGTTCTTTAATGTGCACTTTCATTGCACAGTGCAAAGGCCTCAAGCATTTTGCTTCCACCGAATGTGACCGCCGCAGCTGGAATCGAGCGCATAACATTCAGGTCAGCAGCAGGTCATTGTAGGCACTCATCCACCTTGGTTGTCTCAGACACCAATCAATACATACACTTGTTACTAGTGGATACTAGCGGGTTAGCAACCTAGTAACACCATCATGCCATAAGTATAAATACTCAAGGCACTTCACTTGCTGAAAGCAATTAAAGAGAGAATAGTACACTAAAGAAAACCTTCCCTGGAGCATTTGCTTCAATTCATGGAAAGCTGAGGGTCACAAAAAGACACCGATTAGTTTTCTGGTATTTAATATGCATCACAACAATAATCTGACAAGGCTGAAACTAATCTGAGGCCTCAACATACTTACCTGAGAGTAAGCAACGTTTTAGACAATATTGTCAGCTCACCCGAGAGTCAGCAATCCCTCAAACAATATTGTCAGCTGGGTGATGGATACTGGTGAATAATATAGGTGCTCATGCATTCGGAAGCATTGTCAAAGATAAGTTCATACTAATAATGAATATACAGAGCAGAAAAGCCGCGATGGTCATTAGTGTGTATACACACTATAATGCACGGTACGATAAAGGCTCTACTTTGGTGGGTGACACAAATACATCTGTCATGAATGTCGTTACAGCTTCTTTGGGGTGAAATAATACAGCTAGCACCTTACATTACAGCATCATACTGTTGTGTACATAATCAGCTGCACTGTTGGTCACTCGAACAAATATTGTAACTGTCCACTTTAAACAAATCTTTAATCCACATGACAGCCATGCCTCTGTGATGAGATGTAGCAGGTGAATAAATAATGTGCAGTGTGTGCATTTGTTTACACGGCAGCACCTGCATGCAGGATGCTCACAACATGAACACAGCTTGCCTTGCTGCATTTGGTAAAATTTGCATGCCATTAGTTCAACTTTTTTCCCTACAGTTAGTTTTGCTTTCTATACACCAACGAAGCTCATCCTTAAAACTCTCCTACCTTGCCTTAATGTCCTATCAATGAGTGACTGCCATCTGTGTAGTTATAGTGTTCACTATATCATCTCACAAAAACTAGCTTGCTATTGTGACTACTCATCGCTAGTTCACTCACGTATGTCCACATCATTTAGTTTATTAGATCAAGAAGTAATAATGCTAATAATAAGAAGAACTATGTCCCTAAATCACAATATGATCATGAGGAGCACCTGAAGTTCTCCGAACGTTTTTACTATCTGGTGTTCTTTAACGTGCACTTAAATCTAAGTACATGGGCCTCTAGTCTTTCGCCTCCATGGAAATGCAGCCACCGTAGCTGAGATTCGATCCTGCAGCTTTCGAGTCAGCAGTCGAGCATCACAACTCCTACGCCACTGTGGCAGGAAATCAGGAATTCAAATGGCCAGGAAAAGCTAAAGGATTATTTAGTGAAGCCTCATGGAGCTATAAAAAGGTGTTTAGAAGCTGATGTCCGGACAGCCCACTCTTATTAGTTAATATTTGTATGTTGCAAGCATGGTTGCAAAAACGTTCCTTGCGTGACACAACACCGCTGGCTCTCGCATCCCTCTAGCCTAACAAAAATTGTATTTATTAGGTGCACTTGCATCCTCTGTCATCATATTTCAGCCTCTAAAAAAGTCTACAGATGCCAAAATCTGGTCCTGCTTATGACCATTGACAACTTCAAATCGTGCTGACACAAACAAAGGTTTGCAATTGGTTTACAGCTTTACGGAAGACACTTGCACGTGTAATAATAGCACTGTGGCACTTGTTTACAATGCAGCATCTAAATGCGGTCACACGAAAGCATAAGGAAATTCGTGCCCCTTATATGGAAGATGACAGCTTAATAAATGTGGGGTTCTGTGTCCCAAAACCCGATATGTGAGAGACATCGTAGTGAAGGACTCTATAAATTTTGATCATCTCATGTTCTTTAACGTGCATTGAGATCGCACAGTACACAGGCCTCTTTCGTTTCGCCTTCATTGAAATGCGACTGCCGTGACCTAGACCTACCCCACCACGTTCACGTCAGCAGCCGAGTAGTCAAGCCACTGATCCACCGAGGCAGACGAAGATGACAGATTGAAAAAATAAAAAATTCTTCAGCTTGGAGTGCCGTTAGAGCCGTCAATAAGCAGACTTCTTTTTATCAAAATAAGCTGCCTTAAAAAAGACAAATATGTTTCTGAAGATGTTGCTTCCAGCGACACCATAAGACCACCTGTTAAATAAGTTTTCATTGATACTTGAGGTAAGTTAAAAGCACCAACCTTGTCTAAAAGGTCAGGGTCAGCACCAGCTTCAAGGAGGCAACGGACACTTTCGAGATGACCTCTTGCCGATGCTGTGTGGATTGGTGTTTCACCTTCCTGTTTCAAAAGAATGACAGTTGTTTTAAAGCTGAGATCTGCACGAAACACTAAAAAATGTGATTGATAAAAAAATGTGGTAATATTGCAAATATTAATTAATAACACAATTTAAAACAACTGGCACAATGTTCTAAACACACGGGCACTACTAAAATAGAACGTACCAACATGGCAGCACAAACCGTTTTAGACTTCTAACGAAATTGGCTCTTCCCACATCTGACCGTACCCCTGCTCGCCAATGTGAAGAGAAAATATGACAATAAGTTACAGTTAACAGTGCAGTGCACAGGCCCTGACAATAAGAGTGACCCGTACCGAGACACTAAAGTAAAATACTGAAGAGTCCCTGCAAAACATTTTCAGCATCATCAGAAATAGAAAAGGCTGCCAATCAGTAGTTGAGACTTTTTTGAACACATGGGCCAAGCTTTATGGCACAGCCAATGGCGTGGAATTTACAATGAACTCTCAAAGTCAGAAATAATTTTTTCTCTCGACAAATTATGCCGTAAACCCAAGTTACCACACTATGAACCCAAAGCCCACAGTCATTGACTGATTTGAGCATTATGAGGTGCATAGTTATCGATGCTGCTCCAGAATTCCACCGCCTGCCCATGAACACTCACTGGTCACACTGTAAGTAAAACACATGTTGTTCAAAGAAAAAAAAAGAAAAAAGGCCGACAAAGAGACACATCTTCTGCCTCCTTTTCAACTCCATCTCTACATAGCTTGCGGTGCACTCATTAGTACGAAGGAAGGGAGAAAGCACTCGAAGTGTACGACAAATTTTTATATAACTTCGCTCTACTTTGACAGATCCTAGAAATTTCGAGGCAGTCTATTTGTCAGGCAATAGGGTGTGTGAATGAAGTCATTCGACCATTACTTGGAAAAGTGCTGCAGAGACCCTTTAAGAAAGAGTGTGCCACAATCAAATAATACTCCTGAAATACTACAAAGATCTATCATACTGCGAGTGGTTTGCTAGAACAGTAAATGTTTTGGGAAACCAAGACAATAGACAAGCGGTAATGCATACCTGAAGTTCTTGCTACTATACCTGCTAAGGATTAATCAACTATTCATAACAAAACCCTAGTATAGTGAAGTTCCAAGTGACATATTACATTTCTTAGCATCTTCATAGGCATTACATGCTCATGTGGAAAGGAAAAAAAATCGCTAATTTTAGATTCATTTTGCTATACCTCGTACTGTCATATCGAGGTGGAACGATGTTAATAAACAAAGAGAACAGCATGTTATAAAAAGCCCAGAGATAAATTATGGCCCTTCTTTGGTTTCTGAATGTTCGCTTTCCACTCATAAAAATCTACGCAGGCTGCTTGATGATTATGACTGGTTTCTGGTTAAGCATATTAGCCATTGTCAAACATTCGAGAACTAAAGAAAGAAATAATGTGTGAAGGAACCTGGACAGGCTCACCTAACAACTCTCTATATTTTTTCAGCACAACTATCAAGATATAGCAAAATAGTAGTTTAACAATACGGTATGTAATGCTGGTATATATTGCATAAGACGTATGATTCTGGATATTGAAAAGAAAATGTGTGCCCATCGATTTCCCCGCCAGTGCTCAAACATTTTGCATTAAAGATATGCATATAAAGCATTGAAAGAGTATCTCACAACATTCACTCCCTACTGTAGCCCTTTGGCAAACCGTTTCAGAATTCTTCGTACGACAGAAATGTATACTGGCAGTGCCTTTTGTACAAGTTTTCAGCGACAGTTACAAGGGAAACACTTGGGTGCCGATGACACTGTTCACACCACATTAAACACCTTCCTTAAGGAGAAAATTCATGAGAAAGCTGTTCCGCATTATCAAAAACTTTTTGCATAGAACATTTTACAAGGCCCTCTACCTGATGTACATTCAGAAGATTTGTTCATTTTGCACAGAGAGGAGATCACATAGCGAAGGTATGCAAAAAACAAAGGAAGTAACAAACTGCGAAAATCAAAAGTAAAAGAAAAATTGCAGCCAGATATCGAACCTTGTTCCGGAGGTGTGTGTGGGCTCCCGCTTCGCATAGAACATGCATAATTGTTGGAAAGCCGTGCCATGCTGCGATATGCAACGCTGTGTCTCCATGCTGTGGTGAAACAAAAGGTTTAAAAAAATGAACGGTGTGCTGTGCATCAGAAAATAGTGCATGTATCCTGCAATTTATAATGCACACAAATATATTCGCTCGTATTTCTAAGTCCTTAGCTCAGCTGACAAATTTAAAAACATTTAAAAAATACCCAGAACCAGTCATTGACTGGTCTGGCACAAGCAGTCTCAAAGCCAGTCACAACCAGTTACAAAACCTATCAACAATGTTGCACACAAGTGGTCCCTAACAATATTAAAGTACACAGATACGTTAGCGAATCCTGCACTAAAATACTTTTCTTTAGGGCGAGAAAGCACTACATATGCTTAAGTAGTCAATTAAATTGCCCTCACACTGTCAACCGTTGTGCCAACCTCTTGCTTTCCTCAATTAATCAAGCCATCGCCCCAGAATGGTGTTGGTCCTACATTCGAACCTAAGAAATCCAAATAGACTTTCTCTGTAGCTTTGTACTACATTTGAACTAGTGGAATGGAAATTTTCTCTTTCATGATCTGTCTTAGCCTATATTTCCTATATCCCATATATATGGGTCAGTTTGCTGCTACATTTGAAGTACGTTATCATCTCCAAGAATAAAGGTAAAATTTTTTTCAACTAGTATTTCATGTAAAAAGAAGTTAACATCACACCTCAAAACATATGTTAAGGCTCCTAACTCTGTAGCTTATATTTGCTTCTCCATAGGATGACACAATCTTATAATCAACTCCTACCTCATCTTATAGAAACCTTCTTTATGTACCTAACACCATAGTACCCATGTGAAGGCTGGCAAATTCCAAAACGCATAAAAATCACTGAATGCATTGCATCGCCTTATGTAGATGATGAACAAATCCTAACAAGTGCTGAGGAATGCTTTGTTCTACATGACAGTCAAGCTCAACTGAGATTTTGTGGAGCATTATGTGTGGTCGAATTTCTGAAAAAAAAAAATTAAATGAGCTCTAGCAACTACAAGACTCTCTGCGAGTACACAGAGATGTACATTGTACAAAGCTTTACTCAATGAGTGGCGATATTAGTGACTTAAATTATGATAACAAGCTGCTCTTGCCAGAAAAAGGCGTATGATAAGGTGTCTTAAGAGCCACAGACATGTTCTATGTAATTCTTTCAATCTGTATTTATTATTTTATTCTGCTTAATATTGTAGGAGAGGACTAGAAAACTGCTGGTTTCACTTTTTTACTATCAAGAAAAGAATACTTGTTCTATGAGAATGGAAAGCTATAAATCAGTGGTCTTCTCAGAGAAATTTTGTGCCACACTTTGTGTGCTTAGATTCTAAAAGAGAGCTTACAATTATTTTCCACCACCCTTAACTTCCCCCACTCTTAAGGGGCACTTCTCCGGATCGTTAAAGTTCTTCGTACTGTACAGTACCCCGTACTTTTGTGACAGAACACCAAAAAGCAGACATAGGTTGGTCAAATTTTATTTTTACTAGTTTAATCTCTTGGAAAGAGGCATGAGTGAATATCTGTCTTCTTATAAGCAGGGTACCATGTTTGCATTTTCTGATCAAGCACTGATGTTATGCAACCACACTGGTGTCCACTATAGCCACTTGTTTATTATAAAGGGGCTCCATTGCATCTAAATATAAGACTTGGTCACTCTTATTGTGGATTTGCCTAATTTAATCTTTCATTTAATTCTGATTTCCTCCATTTGCTATTCATATGCTTCATTGCATTATTTTTATAAAAACAGTGCATGCAATGATGGCTGTTCATCAACATCCATATGACTGTTTCATACTTAGTGGACTATACACATGCCATTACCATCCCTTCACAACACTGCTAAAGTGAGCAGAGGAATTCACTACTTAGTACCTCATCAGTCACATTGATGTTGGCACCAAAGGAGCAAAGAAGTTTGACCGCTGGGTGGTGACCATAGCGGGCAGCGACATGCAGGGCAGTCTCGCCCGACTTGTTCTGGCAGTCCACCGAGACTCCGTTCTCCCACAGGTACTGGATAATGTCCGTGTGACCTTGCCGGGCTGCCCAGTACATGGCACTGTCCCCATGCTGTGAGAGTCAAGAAATAAATCAATCAGTTGAAACCCATACATCACTGTAGTAGTAACAAACCACTCAAAGATTCATAGGAAGATGGAGGTTTTGTGTGGTGAACAGACAAGCAATGCTGCTGTCCCGAATACTCTTGCTATTTTACTAAAGAAGAAGTTCTGTTTCTTCGCCATGCACTTACACTACGTCTAATTCATTCTCCCTTTCGAATGAAATCTCCCGTGGTTGTATGTGAGACACAAGTCAGAAATACACAGTGTTGATGTTTACACCTGCTAAAATTGAGCTAGTGCCACTATAACATGCCACAGTCCAAAAGAGCTAATCGCTACAAGTCTTGCTTTTAGGTTTGTGTGGCTATTCAAATGCTTGGAATATTCGACCGAATATCACAGTATTGGAATTCACTTTGATTTGAATTTAAATTATCAAAAATTTCGAAGTATTTGAAATGAATGAATCGATGTAAATTGATCTGCGTGTAACCTTGTAAAGATGGTTTCAGCGTTAAATCAATGCTAAACCGTGAAAACACCTAGTTACTAGAAATTCGCATTGTCATGAAGCCTTACTTTAAAAATAACTAATGAACATATCACACTCACATCGATTTATCATTTTTGAAGTTTAAAAGCTTGTTATTCTGGCTTACACGCTCTAATCACAGTAAATATTAAAACATAACATATTTTGCAGGTTATCACTTGCATTCTACCAAAGGTCAACTTCTGCTGCTATTTGAAGTTCTTTCCACTTTCTTTGAAACCAAGATATATGGTATTTTTACAAACCTTGTTTCAATTTTAAAATATGACATGGGTATGACAAATGGGCATGACAGATATGCCCATTTTTCTTAATAATGTGTGGTATATACTATTCAAGTTCTATTTGAAATTATTCGACCGAAATCATTCTTTGCTTCAATCCTAAAATTCACTATTTGCACAAGCCTACTTAATTTTTAAATAAAATGGTTGGTTACTCTTGAAAAATTGGGAGTGCAAAAAGGCATGAATAAAACACATTCAACAAAGGCCTGTGCAGTAAAATTTGTTATGTTTCTTTATATGTGTGTGTGTGTGCTTGTGTGTGTGTGCGTGCGTGTGTGTGCGTGCGTGTGTGTGTGTGTGTGTGCATGTGCTTGTGTGTGTGTGCATGTGTGTTTGTGAGTGTGTGTGTGTGTGTGCGCACGTGCGTGTGTGTACTTCTTTTTTGTGTACTTTCAATTTCTCAAGCAGTTAGACATACCCAAAATCAAACTCCTGCACAGATCAAGATCTTACAGCAGTAGTGAGATAATAGCTGCATACACATATTATTGATAACGATATGGATAAGCAATGCGCACATCAACAAGCCTGCCGTACGTCCCATCGTAAATACCACAACAAAATACGCAAGCCTTTCTCACCTAAGAAAGTAGAAACTTACGCTGTCTGAAAGCTTCAGGTTGGCACCTTTTGAGTGCAGCAGCTTGAGTATCTGCAATTGGGCCAGGCCTGCAGCGATGTGGACGGCTGTCTCCCCATGCTGCATGACGATTGAAGTGTGGCATGTATACTATTCACAAATGTAGCCAAACCAGTGTTCTTCACAGAAATTTTTTAGGGGTGTACATTAAAAGGAGTGGGGGATAGAAAGTTAAGGAATCTTGCACGGTACCCACTGTACCATCAATCATTTATTTTTTTGTGGAGGTGAAGCGTCCATAGGCGTATCAGCCGGGGGAGGGGGCTTAGCCTTTTCACTTTTGACAGTGGTCACTCTTGGCAGTACGCTGGGGAAACCAACAAGTAAGGTCTAGTTTTCCATCACAACAGTAATCACTCAATTATGTCCCTACGGGAGAGAGAATGAAATTGTTACGAGGCTATTTTACAACAAAGTGAAATTTTGACAACTTTGCCGCTTTGATGATTCTTTTGTAAGGTGGAGCATCGAACGCGTTATTCGGAGGTCGTAGGTTCGATTCCTGCTCATGGCAAGTTATTTTTTCACCCACTTTTTTTTCTTCTTATTTTGATTACATTGGTTCTAATAACTTCCCCTATATATATATATATATATATATATATATATATATATATATATATATATATATATATATATATATATATATATATATATATATATATATATATATATATATCGTTGGTACGCCACTGGAAGCAACCTCTGAGCCATTATTCGTCATGCAGAAAAGAGTGGTACGTGCTACACGCGTGCACAGAATTATGTGCACGTTGTTGATGCTGCAGTTGACGATGATGAAAAATGATGCCTGGGGATTCTGCAAGGAATTTGAGCATTCAATGACAAATTTGTAACACGGTTCGCATTGTGCGACGCCCAGTTGTTACTTGCTGTTCTAAAAACGCTTCAATACACACGCTAACGCAATTCCTTATGCGACATTAAGCAGTGCATAGGGTCAGTTTGCAATGAAGTTTGAAGCACTGGCATAGCTCATTGCTAGAGTACTTGGCTGCCAGACAGGTACCTAAGTTCGATTTGCAATTCATCCTTGGTGTTTTTATTCATTTCCTTTTTTTTTTATCACGCGATAGTGGTTTTACACCGTCGGTGCCAGAGACAGCTACGGCTGCCAGAATTGGGCCTTGCTGTAATCTCATAATAGCTTTCACGCTGAAAAATTGCTAGGTCTGCATGGAAAGTGCAGCATAGTCAAAGCGAAAGCTGGAAGAGCGCCACTTCTCGAATCCATTGTGGAACTACTGGGAGAAACTAATACAAGTACTCTTGCAAGGTACCCGCCCACCACCATGATTACGGTCGGAGCGACAGTGCCGGCGACATAAAATGATGCCTCCTCAATATTAAATTAGAGTTTGATATTAGAAATGACTAATCGCCAAAAAGCCCACGATCGATAGAGCACGGAATACTGAGCGCATAATTAATACGCATATGTCATTGGTGCTAGGGTGACCTACCGATGCTCCTTCGAAGACCACAGTGCACACTCTAGCGCCCAGTTTTAAATGAGAAGCATTTCTTAGCGAACTTTGGCAACATTGAGCTTATCCATCCATCCATCCATCCATCCATCCATCCATCCATCCATCCATCCATCCATCCATCCATCCATCCGTCCATACGTCCGTCCATACGTCCGTCCATACGTCCGTCCATACGTCCGTCCATACGTCCGTCCATCCATCCATACGTCCGTCCATACGTCCGTCCGTCCATCCATACGTCCGTCCGTCCGTCCGTCCGTCCACCTACGACTTTTAGCTCTTCTGGCCGTTTCGATAATGATATCGATAACAAACTTGGTATGGCATAGCATGACTGTATGAATAACATATTTGACTAGCCATAACATGAAAATCATGACATGGATTTCATGAATGTCATGATTTATATTTCATGGTCCTGCAGCTCTTGCGGTGGTTTCGTTCACATTGCATGATGAAAAACTGGTATGGTATGACATGATTGCATGGAAACACAAGTGACAGACACTAACATGAAAATCATGGCATGCGTGTCATGTAACAACCTGACTACATGCCAAGCTCATGATGCGCTCAGCGGCTGTTTCGCTAGCGTCACTTATACCAAATTTGGTATTACGGTATGTGAATGGATGACGAAGGCATGTGATTGGTGCAAACATGATAATAATAAGATGCGTGTCATGTATCAACAAGACTACATGCTGATGCGCTCGCGGCCTACATGATGCGCTCGCTGACCGTTTCGCTAGCTTCACATGTATAAACTCGGTATTACGCGACGCGAACGGACGACATAGGTAAATGACACAAACATGATAATCACGACATGCGCGTCATGTAACAACATGACTACATGCCACCCTCATGTTGTGCTCGCGGCCGTTTCGCTAGCTTCACACAAGCCAAATTTGGTATTATGTGACGTCAATGAATGCCGAAGGTATGTGCCTCGTGCAAACACAATCATGAGTTGTGTGTCATGTGAGGACATGACTACATGCCACAGTCAAGGCGCCAATACATTTCGACATGACCCGGTGCGCGTGCTCACCGGCATTCGTTTCGTCGCGTCACGCCGGCACTGCATATGCCAGGCGCAGGTCCTGCCATATACTCGCAGGCCATTGCTTTGACGCAAGCGCGTTTCAGCGTGTGCGTCGTCCCTCCGCCACGAAAAGGCAGACGCAGTGCTGTCTGGTAACGCATCAGCACGAAATGAAGCATGTCGCATTTCGCATCGGTTCCCGCCGGGCCGCGCCGACGGACGCTGGTCGCGCCGGTCGCGCCTGGCGTCAGACTAAAGAGTGATCGCGTTTTATAACGTAGCGTCACTGTGCCCAGCGTGCGCGCGCGTCAGCGCTACATTGGAGTATTTATAGGCCTTACATGATGCGCTTGCGGCCGTTTTGCTAGCTCCACATATACCCAAATTTGGTGTTAGGTGACGTCAATGGATGACGAAAGTATATGGCTGGTGCAAACATGGTAATCCTGACACGCCTGTCATGTAAGAACATGACAACATACCACGCTTGTAGCGTGCTCGCGGTCGTTTCGCTAGCTCCACATATACTAAATTTGGTATCTCGTGACGTGAGTGGATGACGAATTTAAACGACACATCCAGACATGATAATCATGACACGGAAGTCGTGTACGGCATCATTTACCTCCACCTAATAACGTTGTGCCGATTTTAAAATTACATATCAACCTTTCTCATTCGTGCTTCGCATATCATCGATTCCCACCGTACGTGGAATCTGCCATTGTCTTGCATACGTCTACGCTACCGAAATCTGAGCTATACAGAATCGATCTAAGACACCTATGCTGCGTCGCAACTTCCTTTCAGTGGTCATGCCAGCAGACAGAAACGCGAGCCCGACTCCTTTCCTCTCACTTAGAAAAAAACTTTTCAGTTGAACGCACAGTTTAATTCTATCTGCTCATTAAAGCAGCCCTACATGTTTTAGGATGATAATAAGATAAAAGATGATTGTACTTGCCTAAAGCAATTTTCTTTTCTTAGTGCATTGGTGATGTAATCAGCAATAAATTCCACCAAGACGTTTAAGCTCTGCCCCAAAACCAGTAACACAAAGACATGTGGCGCGCAGTATCACGCCAATAGTCGAGCAACAGAGGGTAGGATCATTTTAATCGTTTTTGGTGATGCTACTTAGTCGGTGAGCGGGACGGCTCAGTGCTCTCCCATAGTTGAGTACGAAGTACTCGAAATCGTTAAAAATGTTTTTCTAAACACAGTTGAGTGCGGGAAATTTCACTTATTCATGTCAACGGGATGGCTTCATGCTCTCCCATAGCAGAGTACCTAGTACTCTGAATAGTAAACCGTTTATTCTAAACAAAAGAAAAATGACGGCATATCCACGGAGTGAATGATGGATAGTGGGGCGAAGCATCCGTCCGTCCATGCATGCGTCTGTGTGGCCGCCCGTGCGTCCGTCCGTGCGTGCGTCTGTTCGTGCGTCCGCACGTTCATCTGTGCGTCCGTCCCTGCTTTCGTCGAAGCATCCGCTCCTGCGTCCGCCCATGCGTTCATCCGTCCTTGCAGCCATCCGTGCGTCCGTCCATGCATCTGTCTGTGCGTCCGTTCGTCCACCTATTCAACACTCGAAGTACCACCATCTCGCATCTTTTCATCATATATTCCCCATATAGAAGCACCGCCATTCAGCGGACATTCCACGGACTAAACGAGAGGAGGCACGCGCACGCTTTCTTACGGCTTGCGCTTTGTGTCTACTTCCCACCTTTAACCACCTCGAGTTCATGGTATATACTAGTTCACAGTATTCATGGCACTGCGGCCCAACACTCGCTAAACCTTTCTAAAACCTAGGAGGTTACGCCCAGCGAGTATAACGTAGCAACCCTTTCTTGTCTTTTGTGCGTTGTTGAACAATAAAAAGTTTGCAGCGTGCGCGTTAACTAAAAGCCGAATTCTCCCGTCTTCTCATTCCCCATTAGCAGCCATTGGCATGTACGTTGAGCACTTTTTTATTGTTCAACAACGCACAGAAGAAATCTCTCACCGGCACCACCTTGGAGGTCAAAATGTTATACTCGTTACACTACTACTACAACGGCTACGAGGGACGAACGGGTGCCGCTATAAAGAGCTTCGCCATGTTGAGTAGGCGGTCATTTGCTCCTCCACACAACAAGTTGTCTAGACATCAGGCCATCACATTTAGAATGCTCCAGACCAGGTGCCTATCCAAGCCTATTTTTTCCTCAGCATAGTCTCCTCAGGGGCTTTTGAATCTACTTGTCCTCATTGTGGTGAGGTTAGTGACTTAGCACATATGCTCTTGGCAGTGCCCCTCGTTACGGGACCCAAGTCGGCTCACAGAAGAAGACTGGGACTCTGCCTTACGAAGTTCAGAGTTGCTACCAACACTACGGGCTGTCCAGAGAGCCCACGATGCGGCGGTGAGGCTAGGCCTCCCCGTTCCTACGTGGGAGCGGCCCGCGACGTTGCTCTAAAGGAGCAGCGTTGCTCAGGACCAATTAAAGTACTTTGTCTGTTGTCTGTCAGCGTTCGTGTTTTATTAGAGAGTTTTAGTACTGCGGAATAGTGCTACGTACGCATCACGCAAGCGCCCTGCGTTACGTGGCGTCGTTTGCCACTAATCGGCTTTTAGTACGCCGTAGTACCCGCGTACGTAACGAGCGTGAAGCGTGTTGCGTCATCTGGTATATCAAAATAGAAGCACGTGTTGTTGACAGCCAATGTGAGCCAATCCAAGTGTTATAGCCAGATTATGGCCATATTTTAAGCCACAGAGCCGGTCGGTGCTTGCCTTCGATGCCGCCATTTTGCAAAACGAAGTCTCGCGCTGTCGCGAATTTGTTCGAGAGCGGCGTGATCACCTCATACGTACGCACGCACGCATCTCATGCGTGCGTATGTAGCAGCTGCGTACGTAACGCGATACGTGCGCGTTACGGTCTGCGCATGCGCACTACGCAGAACGTGGCGTCCTTACGTACGCAACGCCGCCACGTACGCAGCGTACGCAGTACTAAAACTCTCTATTGTGTGTGTGCGGCTCTCGCCGACGCGCGCGTCCAGTGTATCGGCAGCGTCTCATCGGCGTCTCACCCGCATTCAGACTCGCCGGGGCTTCGGCCAAGAAGTCGCCGACCCCTGGGGTCCCTGGGAGGATGGCGCCGAAGCCAGTATGCACCCCGCCAAAAGAACAATGTTTCACATTTACCGTTTCTGAAGACGCGGTCTCCGTCGATGCGATCATCGAGTGTCTCGAAGAGATGACCGGTAGCGAAGGAGTGTTGTTCCTGCAACGCCTCGGCGCTTTGAAGTTCTTGGTAGCAACGACGACGGCGGAACAAGCCACCAAGCTCATGTTGAATGAAGGTTTTGTCCTTCGGAAGAAAAAAGTTCAAGTGGAAGTCGTCGACCCACCAAGTGTGTTCGTGAGTGTGCACAGGTTGCCGCCGTACGTACCCGATGACGCGGTCGTCTCTGCTTTGCAGCCTTTCGGCAAAGTACGTAGTATAACATATGTTATACTCTGCAACGACGTCAGTCTACATTTACCGGTACACGAGTGGTGAAGATGGAAATGGCAAAACCGGCACCGAACTTCATTTCAATCCACCGCGTTATGTTGGAGTACCGTGGCATGCGTCGCGTCTGTGCGCGTTGCCACAACGAAGGCCACATGCATGGCCGTGGCCTGTGCAACACCTTTTAGGAGCGAAATTCCTTATAGCGCACCCGTTCGTCCTCCATAGTATGTAACAAGTATAACATTTTGACCTCCAAGGTGGTGCCGGTGAGAGACTTCTTCTGTGCGTTGTTGAACAATAAAAAATAGTGCTCAATGTACATGTCAATGGCTGCTAATGGGAAATGAGAGACAGGAGCATTCGGCTTTTAGTTAACGCGCAGGCTACGATCACCATTAGCAGCCATTGGCATGTACATTGAGCACTATCTGACAAGAAAGGGTTGCTACGTTATACTCGCTGGGTGTAACCTCTTTAGTTTTAGAAAGGTTTAGCGAGCGTTGAGCCGCAGTGCCATGAATACAATGAACTAGTATATACCATGAATGAACTCGAGGTGGTTCAAAATGGGAAGTAGATACGAAGCGCAAGCCGTAAGAAAGTAAAAGCCGAATCCTCCGCCTCTCATTTCCCATTAGCAGCCATTGGCATGTACATTGAGCACTATCTGACTGAAAAAGTTTGCTACGTCATACTCGCTGGGCGTAACCTCCTTGGTTTTCGAAAGGTTTAGCGAGCGTTCGGCCGCAGTGCCATGAATACAATGAACTAGTATATACCATGAACTCGAGGTGGTTAAAGGTGGGAAGTGGACCCGAAGCGCAAGCCGTAAGAAAGTGTGCGTGTGCCACCTTTTGTTTGTTCCTTGGAATATCCGCTGGATGGCGGTGCTTCTATATGAAGAATATATGATGAAAAGATGCGAGATGGTGGTACTTGGAGTGTTGAATAGATAGACGAACGGACACATAGACAGATGCGTGGATGGACGCATGAACGGACGCAGGGACGGACGCACGCACGGATGGGCTGATGGACGCATGGACGGTCACGCTGACAGATGCATGGACGGACGGAAGCAAGAATGAATGGACGGACGAATTCTTCGCCCTACTCTCCATCATTCACTCTGTGGATATGCTGCCATTTTTTTTTTTTTTGTCATAGGTGCAGCACGTACGGACACGCTGTGTAAGAGTGCACTGAAGCCTGCAGAAGGTGTGGAGGTGATCGCCCGAGCAAAGAATGTTTCAAGCGCAGATCATACGCAGACGCAGCTCAGAAGACGCCGTCACCGAGTGTCCAAGACTTCCCAACAATTGAAGAATCCTCTTCAAGCTCCTCAAGTATGGCCACGCAATCTAGAACCTATGAAGTACTGCGTCCAAAAAAGAAAACGACGCGAGTCAAGACACCAGACCACTGGGATGAAGAGAGCCTGCCCGATGATTTCGTAGACGCGCAGTCGGAAGACGCTACTCGCGTCAAGCCGGCCAGTACGCCAGACGGGGCAACTTCAGATGAACAGCCCGCTCAGAGGCAACATGAACACCCGAATGGGAGTTCTACGGAAACGCCCAGTGACTTTTCTTCACTAGTAGGCAGCATCAAAACTGTCACAGACATAACTGCAGCGCATCAATGGCGTCCGAGAAGCGCCAAACGCCGGATGACCAGGTACCCATTACAAGAGGCATCGCTGAAAGCGCTGCTTTGATTTCCTCTGCCACGACAGCGACGGACGCTAGTGACAGCACACCAAACGCTAACCTTGGAATGTCGACAACTTTGAAGAACATGAACGCTACGCCTTCGACATCGATGAAGCAGCTAAGAAGCCGACCACCAACGCGGAGCAAACCGGCGGATACCGAGGTTTCTACAAAACCCGCACGATCTGCAGACGCATCGAGTCCTTGGAGTTCACAATGCCGATCCAAGCCAGGCAGTGGGAGCAGCGGCAGCGACTCCGCTAAGCAGGTAATATTGAAGAAACCCCGCGTGGGATCACCACCACGGCAAACGTCACCAACTGTGAGCGACGACGATATGTACATTTAGCGTTTGGCTCTCCTCTCTCTTACCTTTTCTTTCCTTTAAGCAACTTCCCCGCCTTTATGTCAACAATGACATCACTTTCTTTTTATGTCGCTCAATGTTCGCGGTTTTCGAAACCCGGTGAAGCAGCAGGCAGTACTTGACCTCGCGCGCGCGCATCGCGTGGGCATGCTCTTTTTGCCAGAGACAAACTTTCGTATTAAGCTTGACGTTGCAGAGTTTCAGGAAAGGTTTCATGTAGAGGCCTTCTTCTCACTCACAGATACGCATGCACGTAGCACAGGAGTTGTTTTCATGAACGCAACGCTGAGGAGGGGTGCTCACTGTCTTGTTGACACCGAAGGCCGCATCATAACAGTAGATATGGTACTTAACTGCAAACGAGTCAGATTTGTCAACGTACATGTATGCGCCCGTAACGAGGTCAGAAACGAACGGGTTCTATAAAGATGTCAAAAAATTTTTGATCGAGCCGATATCATATGTGCTTGTCGGAGATTTCAACTGCGTGCTCGATACTACACGAGACGTCAGGGGTGCCAGCCAAGGCGCCAACAATTATTACGCCAGAGAACTACAGCAATGAGTTCAAGATCTCAAGCTGTCAGATGGGTGGTTAACTCTACACGGAGTCGGGTTCGTCGCAACCCGCGCTTGTGGCATTCAACAAAGCCGAATTGATAGAGTTTATGTGCCCGAAGACCTTTTAGCAAACCTACAAGCATGTGAGGTGGTCCAGCTTGCGCCAAGCCAGCAGAAACTCAGCGATCATGCTCCGTTACTCTTCACGTTTAACGTGAGCACAACAACGAGAATCCACAAACCATGGAGGATGGACCCAACTATTCTTCATGATGACGAAAGCATTTCCGTACTTCAAACTGAGCTGGCGGCCTCACTGGCAGAAGTGGGTTGCATAACTCCGACTACATGGGGCCACTTAAAATCTCGCTGGCGCCTCATAGCTCAATAGGCAGGAAAAGCGCACCCCGCTCGCCTCACTGGCCAAGATGAATGAATTCTCCGACGCATTCAAATTATCGAAATAGGTGGGTCAACTACGTTCGCTATGCTCGAATACCTTGAAGCACAAAAAATTAAGTATCAAAATCTTCTAAAGCAGAGGTACCAGGCTACAAGGCTCGCAAGAGAAATGCACTTATTGACAGATGAAATTGAAAACTTGACATATGCGCAAAGAAACTAAGATCGTCGATGCAAGCCCCGCTACATCGATGAGGCACTGAAAGATGATGGTAGCCATTGTTAATAACCCGGACGACGTTCAAAAAGCTTTCCGAGACTATAGTATACTTTGCAAAACTGTTTGCTGCAGACCATGACGCACAGGACGACGAGTTAGCTGCTAAACTCTCAGCCTTTTGCGAAGGTTTGCCATCGCTAGGCTCGGAAGGACTGTTCAGTATTATATGCAGAAACTGATAAAGAAGAAGTATGGTACGCCCTGAAATCAATGAATATGTCCACGTCACCAGGCCCAGACGGAATACTCACGGGATTTTATCTGCGTCTCTTTGATATCTTGGGAGATGCGATCACCGATCTCGTGAATATTTTGTTGCGTGATGGCCATAAACCGCGGTTCCTTCAGCGAAGGAAGGGGATTCTATTACTGAAAGAAGGGTATGGAGCCATCAGATCCTAAATCGTGGAGGCCCATTACCCTTCTAAACACAGACTATAAGTTAGTAGCCACGCTGCTATCACGGCGTCTGCGGCCTTTCTTGGAAGAGATTGTGTCCCCCTTGCAGTCATGTGCAGTACCAGGACGTTCCGTCTTCGTACCTCTTACAATCATCAGAGACCTCTTTGCATATGCCAAAGATAACAAATCTCAGGAGTATATATTTCTCTTGATCAGGCCAAAGCATTTGATAGAGTTGAACATGGGTATTTTTTAGCTATTCGGTGCATATTTGGCCTCCCAGAGCAGTATGTGCGACTGGTAGAAATACTTTATCAGGACCTGTCAAGCCGTCTTTGTTTCAACAATGAAGTGACCAGAAGCTTTGCAATTCAAAAACGGGTGAGGCAAGGCTGTCCGTTCTCTCCGGTATTGTTCATTTTGTCTCCAGAGCCTTTGATTAGAAAAATTGCAAACTGCGAGCGCATAGTGGGTTTCCCATTGCCAGGCGACGGAACCTTCAAAATTGTCGCATACGCCGATAATATTTCGGTAGTTTTTCGTAACTTGTCTAGCTATAGTACATTCCTTGACATTTTTGCTGAGTATTCCTATCTGTCTGTTGCTCTTTTAAACACCACCAAATGTAAGGCATTGCGCTTTGGAGGCTGCAGAGAACTATTGCCAGGAGACTTAGAATACCTTCAAGCTGTTAAGGTGTTAGGCGTTTACATTGAGGAAGGAGATGTATCAAAAAAGACCTGGGATGACGTGCTTAGGAGATCTACCGATGTAGCAGCCACTCATTTTAACCTGTCACTAACGGCAAAAGCAACAGTCATCAAAACACAGGCATGCGCTTTTGCATTTTACATAGCACACATCGCCCTGCTACCTCGCCGTGTTACAGGACGCCTCGCCTCTATGGTGGGGCCTTTCTCTGGAGAGGAAAACCATGCAAAGGTACGGAGGAAATTTTTACTGCTTCCCACAAACCGTGGAGGCTTGAGCCTCCCAGATATACCAACGTTCACGAGAGCGCTGGCTGCAAAAACAACACAGAAGCTGTTCGATGACAGCAACTACCCCGGGTACAGGTTCATGATGTACTGGAGCAGTACACTAAAAGGTACTTTCACGGCCAATCCGTACATCGGACCACGAGCAGCAATTCCGCTTAAGTTTTACAGAGCTGCCAGTGGCTTAAAAAGAACAGTGGAATCAATAGGTTCACGCAGTCTGGAAGATGTTTCATCGCAAGAAATAAGCGAAATGGTGACAAGTATCACACTGAGCAAAGAGGAAGAAACAGCATCCTGCACGAGAAAATGGAAACGATGGCGTTGCAATCGCTTACCTAACCAGGTGCGCGACTTTGATTGGTTGAGAAGATGAAGGGCATTGCCTACGCGTGACCGGTTAGCACATTGGGGAGTCGTTCCAAATGACCGCTGTCCAAACTGTGGCAAAAGATAGACGGCCCAACATGCTTTGTTTCAGTGCTCGGTGGCGAGGGGCGTCTGGCACATGGTACAACGCCTCTTTGGCTTTCGCACGATGCGCATGAGAACAGAACGTGGGCTGTTTGCAAGACTTGTCTTTACAGTAACCTTGTACTTACTGTGGCGGCGACGCCGCATAGAGGCGCCTATCCTACACTACAGAAAATTCGGCTCATTGTGTCAAATTACCTAGATCAGCAGCTGGAAACGCATTGCGAAGAGGCCTTCCTTTGACGATGGCACACATTTCTTCAAAGTAAGAGAGGAACAGCTGAGGTTTCCAGTTGTCCTGTACTATCCATGCGCTCACTCTAGTACGCATGCATAAGTGTTATCCTGTAAAATGTGATTAACTTGGTTCTTTTTTTAATTTTTCTTTCACTTGTAACATTTGGCTACCCAGTGATAAATTGGATTTTGGTGCTCACTTGTAAGATGTATACACTGTCTTTACTTGTTCTCGATGTTTCGTTTGTGTACGTACAAGTTAAGTGTACAATAAACTTCCCTTCTTCGCCCCTAGATGCTTTATGCTCTCCCATAGTAGAGTACCAAGTTCTCTGAGTCGTTAACCACTTTTTCTAAACACACATGTATCACCACGGCCGCTGGATAAAAATGTTTTTAATTCAGTGGCCGTCGTATCACTTAGTTCCCTCAAGGACAGCTTCCAGCTCTCCCATAGTAGAGCACCAAGTACTCTAAATTGTTAGCAGCTTTTTCGAAACACAGTCATCGGTAATTTTTTCTGAACACATAATCTGGTGCTTTACTCATTTGTGAAATGAATACTTATAAACTGTTATATTTTCTTGTTTTCTTAGTTATTTTATGTAACGTGTACAACAAAACTGTCCCTCATTTCCTTAAAAAAATAAGTTTATTTGACACAGAGATAGAGTGGACGGACCACAAGCTGAGAGAGCACTAAAGTTTTGCGAGACTGTGTGTGACTTTAAGCGCAGTAGACCAGAAAATGGAGGGGAAGCGGTGTAAAGAACAAGCGTCAGCAGATTCAAGCTTCTTGCTGGTGGAAGAGACGCTGGAAGACAAACATAAAAGAAAAACTCCAAGCCGATGGAAGACGGGGACGAAAAGCAATGTCCCCCAAAGAGGTTGAGCGTTCTGCCGATGCGTCAACGGCCTCGCAAGGTGACGCGTGGCGCCAAACGACAGCTGTGTCAACTGTGGACCACCCGGTACCACTAAGCATTCGCTATTGTGCTGCTACTAAAGGCCCAACCACACGTACCCGTAGGAGCGCGTCGGTGCATCACTTCATGACGTTGCGCTGCGCCCTCGATCCGGAGAGAGAAAGCACGCAAGTTCGCGTATCCGCGCGCCCTCTCTCTCTCCGTGGGGAGAGGTCACAGCACTTTGTCACGAAGCCACGCGCTGACGTGCTGAAACGCGTACGTGTGGGCAGGCCTGATTAAGCGTGTATGGCACCTTTGCTTGGCACAACTTTGTTGTTAGAGCTATATACGTTACTGTCGCAAAGGATTATGACATGTTTGCTTGACTGTTACCCTCGGTGACTATGCAGTACGTGATCTGAAAACGTCGGCGCCAGGCCGCAGCTCGTCGACAGCCAGTGCGAGCAGCGTTTACACCGCGTGAACACGCGGGGTGCTGCCCGACGCGCTGTGCTCGGAGGCAGCTTTGCAGCTGCTGTGTCAGTGGTCAGGTGGTCATAGTGGGGCGGAGCCTTCGCGCGCGGCGTTGCTCTAAGCTCAACGCTGTTCAGAAACAGTGCAATATGTCTAAACACAGGACACACACCTTGTTGCTTTGGTTGGGGTTGATGTGGGACATCGAGAATAGCTCCTCCAGGCCGGCGTAGTTCCCCTCCTCGACGGCACAGAAGAGGGCGGCAACCACGAAGTTCTCGTCTTGCTGCGAATAGAAAAAGGAAACAAGAAAAAAAATCATTACATGGAGCAACGCGAACACGAGAGAAGACACAAACACGGCGCTGACTTCCACTTAAAAGCTTTATTTTGAGATCACGCATGCTATGTATACAATGCCCAGAGTCCATCTACTATTGTCCACCATGGTGGAGCAGTTGCTATGGTGGTCCGAGAAGGTCGCGGATTCGATCCCAGCCGCGGCAGTCGCATTTTGATGGAGGCGACATCGTAGAAGCCCGTGCACTGTGATATGTAACGTGTGGTCCTTTTGTTGTCGGTGACGGGCTTTAAACCACGAAGTCATTATCTATAACCGCATGTTCTGACGCCCGATGGAATCGTATACGCTTGTACCACGCATTATTACTGGAGTATTTCTTGTTGTATTGTGAAGCATGTATACAGGACGCGTGTGCTGATAAAACATGAAAGTTACAAGCAGAGGAAGTTACTTTCACTACAATCACAAGCTTCGGACGCGTAGCTGCCGTGCGACAGAATGCCTGCTTGCCATGCAAACAACCCGGATTCAATCCCCCAATAGGACCCCAGGATTTTTTCTTATTATTTATTTCATTTAGATCTTTCTCGATTTTTCCGTCACGCACAAGATGATTTCGACGCGGCCGGAATTTCTGCGAAACGAGCTCTTTAACGCTCTCGCGTTGAAAGATACGTAAACTCAATTGATTACGGCGCTTCTCCCGCGCATGGCAGGTATTATCTCAGCAACGGCGGCCAAAGTAGGTCTTAAAACTATTAAATCGCGAAGTACATAAGAAGCCCCGTTTCGGAAGTACAAAAAAAAATGGCAAGCGGTCTCGTCTCTGAAGCGAAATTGTGCCCGATACTCTGCCATGTCGGTGAAATGATAAACCTTTACGTTTTACGCCAAGTGAATTCTGTCGACGCAAAAACAGTATTAGCCGAATTATTAATTTCGCCGAATGTTATTCTTCAAAAAAATATGTCCGTGGACGCGATCCACTAGAACCTAGACATATGCAGCTTCACAGCTAAAAAAATTGAAGAAAAAAAATGAAAGTCTTAAGACACGGCCAACAAAACAAAGGTGCAAAGTCAGTCTCGTATGAAGGGCGTTTCTAAATATCGCGTAGGTGTATAGGCACGCTGCGGCTTTCTCGAACAACCTCGGCACAGTCTATAAACACGCTCGGCCTATATCGAAGTCCCAGCGGCTCGAAGTAAGACAAGGCCACCACCAATGGGAACAGCTACATGGTCGCCGCGTTTCCGACAACACAAGCATTTACATTAAGTCGGGCAAAGACAGTCACAAAATGACGGAAGCCGTTATAGCAGCTACACTCTAAGCCAAAAATGGCCAAAATGGGAGCAACGGCTGTTTTTACTCCTTCAGACCGACTGTTACTCTCTGAAAAGACCAAGCGGAACAAGATGGCCGACTTGTTCGAGAATGGGGGAGCAACTGTATTCATCTTAAGTTTGTAAGGGAGCAACGGAAGGAGGAACCGCTGTAAATGCTCTCGTCACGCAACGGTTACTCCCCGGCAGAACACCGCACACAAATATGCATGCCGCCCACATTGATATTCATGGGCCAGATTATTGTTTGTTCTGTGTGCCAAACTTCACCAAACCAAAACAGTGGTTTATTTTAGCATCCGTAGATAATAAGATATCAGCGCTGGCTGAACACAGAAGGCCTGAGAATACAGTACGGCAAATACCTAACACACGCAGCAGCAGAATGGAGAGTTGGCACGTCAAAGCGGACCGAACGCCGAAACACGTGCAAAACAACGATAAAAAAGCCTAGACACGCCGTTCGTCCGCGAAGTAAGGGCGTCAAAGTCGATCAAGCACCGAAACACGTGCATAAGAAGCCCCCCCCCCCCCCGCCCAAATATATCGGAGAAGAAAAAAAAAAGCGGACCCAGACGCGCTTCTCATCAGCCATACACTTAGTAGCACGCTTCACCGTGTAGGTTGAGGGCAGAATGACAAATCTGCGCCATCTGCGCCCGCACGACAAATGTGGCGCTAGTGTAGCAAGCGATGTAAGTTACAAAGTAATTTTTATTCAGTGTTTATGTTGACTAGCACTAAATAAAAATTACACTCAACTTTTTATATTTATTTATGAGTTTTAGTGTACCTCAGTTTGTTTTTATAATTGTATTAGGAGAACACGCTGAAATTATTGCGCTGACGCTTGTGCTGCCACTGCTCGACGTTTTCTTTTTTTTTTTTTTCGGCGCAACTAGGCTCGCGTTCGCACTACTTACTCATTTTCATATGGTCTGTGGTTGGCGAGCACATGGACGTGCGAGCTGTGAGCTATGTTTTGATCGTGTGTGTGTGTCGCAGATTTGCGTTTCTACTTCTTCGTGATGAAGGTTAGTGTATATTTATCTTTATGGAGCGCGAAGTAGTTGTGGATTTTGCTGCTGGGTGGAACAAACACATCGTAAACACGTCTTCAGCTATCTGCAAGCCTGTTCGCTCGTCGGACAAAGGACTGTGCATGCATCAGCGTGCAGGTGAGTGGCATTTCCAGCAACATTTAATGCTCTTACAATACATTGTTGAGTGGTTGCGCTATTGAAAGAGAAATGTTTTGCTCTTATTCACCGTATCCATTGCTAGCCGTATCGGACTAAATTACCTCTATTACCGCCTGCATACCCTCTTGCTTCCCCTGTCACCACTGCAGTGCCAGTGTACTTTTTCAGTTAAAAGTTCATTTCCGCAACACTACCTCGCTTGAAGAAACATTGGGGCGGGGTTGTAGCTGCATTCATACTGGCACTTTTCTACCATTGGCTTTATGTAATGTTAACGGCTGAGTGTTGGGGCCTTGGGCCGCATTTTTTAGAGATGTAAAGTGTATGTAAATCAGTAAGTAAACAAATCATTGTCGCCTCACTTCACTGGCATAGCCAGGCGGTTGCGCACAGAATTTTTTTAGGCCGGGCGTAGGGAGCCCAAATTGACGACCATATTCGCTTGCCGGGCCTATTCAGATAAGCGGACCCCCCCCCCCCCCCCCTCCCCGCACGCCTAAAAAAAAAAAAAAAATCTGCCCACATCACTGCGTCACTTGCTTCACCTCTGCGCTGAACGTACTATTTTATAAGCGCACCATCAAGCGAGCAGTTTACATGTTCTGTTTACATATTGACAGAACAATTGGAGGAGGAATGACCCAAATCTTTCAGATTTCTTTAGTGATGCAAAACCTTAGCAAAACTGAATATTGTAAAAGACAATCATAAATGCTGTATGTTTTCGTTAGTGCTGTCATTATTCTGCATCATGAAATCTTTATGCGCTGTGAAAACTTGGCATGCCGTTGAAGTCACATATCGACGTTAATACCAATCGACGAAAATTTCGACAACCTCAATCAATAACGCCGTTTGGGATTTGCCGCATGCACATAATTAGGCTGATTCCCACTTGGCTGTTCTTAACCTGACTTCACTGCTACCAAATGAAACAATATTTGATGCATGTCTTTTACTTTTTTTTCAGGGATATGACACAAATTTGGTTATACTGCAGATAAAGATGCTCCCAACGATGATAAAGTACAGAAAGCAAGTGAATTTTGGTAAGTGCAGACTTTTTGTACTACGTATATGAAAGCATCGCTTTTTAGGGGCAAACTGTGCATGTGTTGGCCAGAGAATAGTTCATTATGTCACATGGTTACACTGGCACTGACAATTCGACATGGCTCCGCTGGCCCGTGTGTGTGCTCACACTGTTACCGTTAAGATAAAATGTTTGTTTTCATTGCAGGGATTGCTGTTTGTACTAAAAAGCCAACTGCCAAGATTTGTTTACGCTGGTACTCCTAAAAGTATGCTCTCCCTATTTACATGGATTTTGGCTTGCACAAAGCATAACACTTGGGCCTAGATTCACAAAGCTGTCCATGCGCAGGCCTTCATAACAGCGTTTCTTGACTTGCCTTTACCCTGTTTTCTGCAGATGTTTCGTGGGATAAAAGTGCCACAGCATGTTGACCTCCCCCACTCTGAAATAGTCGCGTTCAAAGTTTCACAAGAGTGGGCTTAACTTTCTTGTGCACCTCTTTGCTAGTCCAAGATACTGAAGTGTTATGCTCTTACTAGAGGTGGCAGTGTTTCTAATGTTTGTATTTCCATCACATTGACCAAGTATGCGATCTTGGCTTGACTGGTAGCACATCCTCAACAAATGTCTTTGTGGCACATGTAGAAGGCAGTACAAAATAAATAGGCAGACATTCACACCGGGAGCTAACTTCTAATAATGCTTTTTTTTTTTTTGGAAACCATGGTGTGCTTATTCCAATTTGTCTAACAAGCAGTAACCTGTTTGTAATAATACTAATTGTTGGCCTAGTTGGTATTTACTTAATGGCATGATTTGGCCGCAAAAGAGACACACACAAGAAAAGGAACACTCAAACGACAAGCACAGGCGGCTGAGTGTCGTTTGAGTGTTCCTTTTCTTGTGTGTGTCTCTTTTGCGGCCAAATCATGCCATTAAGTAACCTGTTTGGCTGTGAACCAACAAGACGTTGAGCTAATAAAAGCTTCACATCTTGTTGCTCTCAAATATATATGTATTGGCAAGCTATCTGTGACACTGTCAAACAAATAATCAGAATATCTGTGCATGCCTTAAGATATATTGATATATTGCTTCGTTTACATATCTCGTGGCTGTGACTCGTCAACCGAGTGAACAAATGCACCCTAGTTTTCTCAATTTAAAGCATTTTTTGAAGGTAGCACGGTCTACATTTATTTGTCTATAGTTTTGTCCAGCCGTTTGCGTCAGGTACAAAGAAATATACTGAAGATTATCATGTGGCCTCTGCAAATGGTTGCTTTCAAGCAGGCTTTGCATGCTTGGCTTGTGCCTACAGGTATTGCACAATTCAAGACGCAGCAGCGTATGATAGAACAGTAGAATCGAGAGCAACTATGTGCACGAGCTAAATAAGTATTTTAACATGAGCGGACAGTACGTGTTATTTGCCACACACATGACCTCATTTAGAATGCCCATTGGTGAATTGGCTCATAAAAATGTCACTCAGCTGTGTATAGGAAACAAGTTAACTGAACCTAAGGGTATCTTTAACTGCTACAAATATGCCTTATTGAGGTGCTGCACATTTTCTTCCAGAATATTGCTGTCTGAGACATCATGTGAAGAGCGTCTACCACATCAGCATTTATATGGCTTGCCAAGTAACGTTTGGCCGAACCTTCCTTTTTTTCACATTTCGTTTTGCAGTAGACATCCTAGAATGTAAGCGCTGCTGCAGTGTGTGTGACTCATTGTTATGAATTCATTCTGGCATGTTTAACCTCACACTTATATTTTTTTTCTTGCAGGAATGAGATGCTTCAAATATGCCTGCGGTGACGTTTTGCTGCGCTAGCGTGGTGGAAACACCAGCTGCGAAACTTGAGTTCTTCAGAATTGGAGAAGTTGCCCTTCTCTCACCAATGATGACACAGACAGCCCTATGCTAGAAATTCAAGATTGTTTTTCCACGGATGACGCAGAAAACCTTGATGTATTATGTGTTGTTTAGTGCTGGCTGTGGTGTGGCGAAGTCTACTTTTACGTGTGGTCACACGTCGCCTCATAAAAAGAACAATAAAGCATTTATTTTCCTTTCAATATTGTCCACTTTTTGTGTTAGAAGCACCCAAGCAGTGCTCTTCCAAGGAGCTCTCGCCATGTGTTAAGCGTGTGACAAGCATACTCGAGATAAATACTCATTTCCCCAAGGAGTAACTGGAAGCATGTGCAGTTGGTTTTCAGAGAGTAACTGCGAACACGTGGGAGGAACGGTAAAGAGTAACTGTTGCTCTTAGAAGAGCAACTGGTGGGAGTAATGGTTGGTCGGCAGGGAGCAACTGGTGGGAGTAACTGTTGGTCTGCAGGGAGGAACTGGCGGGAGTAACTGTTCATCCCCCGAAGGAGGAACTGAAAGGAGAGCAACGGTTCCTCCCTCTGCAGTTACTCCTTTTAGGAGAGTAATGGGAGTGGCAATGCAATTGCTCCCTGAAAGGAGCAACCCCTATACCCCTGTTGCTCCGTTTGGCTTAGAGTGTAGATCGTAAAATCTAATAATAGCTGGATATGTTTCCTTCTTTTTTTTTCTTTGGAGAGCTATAGGGAGCGGAACTGCACGGGTTTATAACGTCGTTAACACGCTAACCAAAAATGTTATATAAAGACTCAAATGAAGCCGAACGTCGGCATCGCCGATAACGGAGGTGCAGTCGTCCTTGTTCCGCTTGGCTTTTGCTGTGGTTCGTTTCGCAATAATAACCACTGCTACGGTTGTCGTTATGGCATCACGCGGACTTCGATAACCTCATGCGCTATTACAGCTCCTGCTGCTATATACCTGAACGGTACTAAAATTGGGGCATCGTGTATTTTGCCCATGGGCGGCGCCAGGATTTTTCTTCTGGAGGGACCAAGGACGACACTTGTGTTCCTTTAAGGGGGCAGGGAGGCACGAAACTTATGCGTTGTATTTTGACTGTGCTTGCTCTTTGGTCGGGGGTAAAGGGTGAGGGGAAGAGCTCCAGCCCCCCCGTGCCTCCCCCCCCCGCCATGGCATGGCACCACCCGATTTTGCCGCGACGGCCTTCGTAAGGGGGAGACTCAAGTAAAACATTAAGTTGGTTTAAACTGGCAGATTTTGTTTTGAGAACATTATTGCCGTCAATTACAGCATCGTAAGAGGTCATTACTAGAAGAAAAAATGAAGGTAAATAATTAGCCTTTTGAATTTCTGGAATTTCAAAATGCGCAAGTTTCAGTGTAACGGCAGAAGTTTGTTATTATTATTATTATTATTATTATTATTATTATTATTATTATTATTATTATTATTATTATTATTATTATTATGCGCTAATTTGTACAATAAGATTAGGGAAGCTTGCTGAGTTAAGCCTCTGGCCCTCTTCGTCGTGCTCCGCTTCTCTCCCGAAGATAACGCGATGGAATACATGGCACGCCGAACGCATTTTCCGTAGAGGCGAACGCGCTTGTGGACCGTGTACTTAAGTTTAGACGCGCGTCAAGGAACTCCGGGAGGTCGAAATTTTCGGAGCACTCACCATTATACGGCGCCCCTCATAATCATGTCGGAGCTTTGGCGCATCAATTCCCAACAGTTATTTACCTCCCTCCCTAAGAACACAATGCAATTCATATTTACCGATAAATAATTACGCAGTCCTCAGCAAACACTATCGTATCTATCGTAATAAGAGTTGGCGTGGGAACCTCAAGGAGGCGTCTCCACTTGTAGTTTCTTTGCGGCCGTCTTCTGTCACAAGCGACGAGTGCATACGTACACAGCCACATCTATGCAAAAGCGAATGCAAAGCTTGCAGCGTACTTGAGCTAAGGTGGTGCACGTACACGTCGACGTTATCTGCACACTGTATTTTCTTTAGTAGTGAACTCTTATACCATGATAAGGCATAATCAAGGAGCTAGATAAGTACCACTCAATAGACTCCTTCACATTACTTTCGGTACGCGCGTAGAAGCTGATCACTGCAAGCATTTCATACCGAGCATAAACTGCAGAGTGCGGGGCAGCCAAGAAAAAATAATATCGGGGGTTGTATACGAGCCGAAGTCACGACGCGGTTATGATATACGCCGTGGAGAAAAGGGCCGGTTATTTCACCATATGCCGTCCTTTAACGTGCGCTGACATGGCGCAGTGCACGTGCCTCTATAGCACTACAACACGATCGCAATCGAACCCGCGACCTTTGTTTCAGCGGCATGGCACCGTACTACCGAGGCGGACCAGCCCAAATCAAAACCCGTACGAACTTCAGTAACGTAACAGTGCATTTAAATAACGGTAGACTGCAGAAAATATTGAGCATATATGCTGACCCATACTTCCAGTGTTCCAACAGCTCACACACGAACGAACACTCAAGCTAAATAAAAAGCTAGTAAATACCGAAGGAAACAGCGAGAGGCGAATGTAATGCAAAAAGTTCGTCCCGAGAAACTGGGTCACACAAGTCGAGAAATCAATAAGGGCATTGTACACAAGGAGGGCGCCATAATTGGGGATGCTTATACAGCGTCTGAGAATCCACCGTATACAATCAATACGCTATTGCGCCCAGAGTGCATTACACGACAAAGTGAATTACGCGAATCAAAATGCTAATTGTAATAGCATCAGAACACAAAATGCGACCCCTATAGGAATTGACACTGTCCAAAAGAAATGCGGTCACCACGGAACATAAAGCTGACGGAAAAGAAAATCCTTGAGGACATGTTTTTAAGGAAGATAGATTGGGAACACTTCTGCTCGAAAGCGTAAACGACAAGTGCATCCACCAGTTTACAGTGCGTGCAGCGCGAACATCTCGAAATAAGCGAGCGGGGATGAGGACGCCTATATACACAGCTATATAAATCCACTTCCAGGCAGCCGGCTGGTATACATCAAGCACGCATAGATAGCCCCATTTACGGTCTTGCACAATATCAAAAAGCACCACCACGAGCACAAAAACAAGTAGCACTAGTATTACGCAGCTCGTAAAACAGCAATAACATGAGAACCTTTGGTGAAGATGCACAAAGTATAACTCGAACGCGAACCGGGGTTAGCGACGTATTTCTAGCGGCATCGAGCGTGCCAGGCTCCAGTTATGAAAGTAAGGAACGCGCACGAAATAAGGAAGAAGATTTCCGAACACCCACGCATGGTGCGTACACCACGCCCTTCGCCTGGTTGTAGTACACTGGAGTAATGCGGTTAACGGTACCGTGAATGGACGGGCTGGCTTCCCCCGGGAGATTACGGAGGGGCGGCGTCGCAGACGGCGTCGTCCCGTTGCTCGGCCCAACGCTGCCCTCGAATGCTCCCGAGTCCGGGAAAACCCGGAACCCTTCTTCCCACTCGCTTTCGCGCGCGCCTTCATTTCCTTCCACCGCCTTTCGTTTCTTTCCTTCCTTCCCTCAACTACAGGCCCGGGATGTTCGATCAGTTTCGGGCGCCCGTGACGTCACTGCCGCCGTCGGTCACATGGTGTGTCCCCGGGAGGAAAGTATAAACTCGATCGGGGCGCGCACGAGTGGCGAGCCCGGTAAACAATGGGGCGCGCGCGTCGGGCTTAGTTCGAAAACGGTACGACGGCCCAAGTCCCCTTCCTTTTTCCTTCTCTCTGCCTCTAACTTTCTAACTCCGCTATCGTTTTTCCTAGAGTGGGGTAGCATACCTGCTTTTCTATTGGCTAACGCGCCTGCTTTTCTCTCCTGTTCCTACCTTCCTGCCATCAGCTGTCTTTTTGTCGCTAATGACATCAAAATTATTCGAGCGCTATGCAGCGACATACACGATCCGTTAGGCTATTACCATGTATGCCTTTCAACGGACCATCGTCTCTGTCAAACCGCTGTTCCAACAGCATTAAGTCAATAGTACTGCCCAGAACTCTCGTATTTCTAGAAAGAAATTTGTGTATCGTGTACATAGTTCCCCCCGCCCCCCCCCCCCCACACACACAAACACTATCAACAACGGCTTGTTCGCCAAATGAGCATGACAGATGGCTGAACTACCCATCACCTCACTAGAGAGAAAGAGAGCTTTTGATAGACAGGAACGAGAAAGAAGTCATAAAAGATGAATTTAGGTTACGTATATGATAAAGATGCAGGAATCGCACGAACTAAGGCGCCTATTTTGACCTCGCCGTCTATTATGTATAACCGCTGCTTTCGAACCACTCCTGAACCAGTATACCGTGTTTCTCTCCCCTGTTGCACGGCTCCCATTAAGGCTTTCGACGAGCGCTGTGCCTTGCACATTCCGTACTGCTATGTCATTCAGCACAGAACAGTAATCATCATTATTGGATGATGAACTTACAATGGCGCGGGGGCGGAATGAACGATGAGTCTCCTCTTGTGCTCTCTCTTAACGAGTTATCTTTCAAACTACTCACGTCAGTGTTTGACATTCGCAGCCGAACGTGACCTCCTCAACAATTGAGCGTCTATATAGACAAGAATAATTACCCGCAGGCATTCGCAATTTAGGTCGCGCAGGCCTCCGTGCGGGAAACAATTAGCGGCGATAGCGGAGCGCTGTACACGCATTCTGGTTGGCAGCGCGACGTACACAAGGAACCCGCATTTGTATATGTAGCTTGAACAATGCCTTGACGAGACAGGGCAATATGCATTGCGTGTATGGCGAACTAATTGCTGCTGATAGTTTAAGCGTGAAAACAGAACGACTAAAAAGAGACAAGAAGGACATAAGCGCTCGTGTTTGTCACGGGGCTTTCAATTTATTAGAAGGTCAGTGTGAAGAGGCTAAACTTACGTCTGCCCTGTTCAGTTCCTGGCACCATTTCAATGCGGTGTGTTCTGCTTCATAAGAATTTGCCGATGTTTTCATCGAATGTTAACAAGGTCGTATCGTAAGGTCAATCACACCTTGAATTTTTTTGCAGCTCCCTTGAAAACATAATGATGCGCGCACACAAAAAAACAATTATTTTATGTCCACTTCGACCATGCATGTTTCTTGCAACCGCATGTTTCATTTTGGATAATATCCACGCCTGATCACACAGAATGTTCACTGATTCGAATGTCGATTTGGTTGTTTTGACAGCTCGCTTGGTCTTCGTCATGCCACACAGTACCCACTAGAATCGAGCATGTTTTAGTTTCGCCGAGATTTGCCTCCTGATAACCACGTCAAACCTGCGGGTCAGCAGCCGAGTACCTTAGCCACTAGACCACCACGGTGGGGCGGGCCTTTAGCATCTTGCCTTCATCTAAGTGCGATCGGCGTGGCTGAAATAGAATTCAGCAGTCGAGCACCATAACCAGGGTACTACCAAGGAGCACAAATCAGTACAGGATCCGTGGTGGATTTTAGAGGAATGCGAAAGACTTGCTGCATTAGTTTAATGCAAGCATGAGGCAGATGTAGGTGATAAATGGAGGCAAATCTGTAAATGTACCGCTGTGTGCACTTGAATGTGCTTTTGCAACAGAAGGCCACTATTCTAAATACGCAAGTGACTGAAATAACCACGCCTGAATAGCCTCCTAGGATTCTTTTATTATGAGTCCGGCCATCACGTTTCCTTCAGTTAATTAGAAGTTTGTAGCGCTATGCATGACGAAAAATTTTCAAAGTAACGAGACCGCGGAGTATCGGCGAACTGCCATATTTCACTCCTGACGCCTTTGCTTCTCGCAATGCTTGCATTAGACACGGTAGAACTTGACGGGAAGTTTTCAGGTCTTAGTCAGGTTTAAACATTTGTAGCAGCTCACGATGCAGCAGTAGCGCCTGCCTGCTTTCCAGAATGGCGAAGGAGCGCTGCCCATAGCGTGCAAAATGCGAGATAAGCGCCCCAAGGAGCAAGTTTTCCGTACGCGCAATGGGAAAACCCAGCAAGCGCAGCCCGTGCGAGAAACCGGAGCTTTGCCCTCTTTCCGCTAGGGCGGTGAACGGCGCTGCGCAAACTTGAGCCTGTCTTCCCTATCAGTGCCATCCGTATCTATATGGCCATCCGTAAGTAAAGCGAGAGGCTTGTCTGTGGATGGATCATTAATCATCATATAAAGTAAGCAGCGTATTAATTTTGGCTGCTTCGTACATCTTGTCAAGCAGTTGTATATTGAACCGTGACGAAGACACCCCCCCCCCCCTTTTACAACACGCACACCCATCTTCGTCACGTACTCACGTTGTTAATTAAAATTGCGTTCAGGGGTCTTAAGTGCCCAGAACAACAGTTAGATTAGGGATGCGCCCTATAGCGGGAAACGACAGATAATAGTTTTAACCAACTCGTTACATGCATTAATGCCGACTGGTCTCTGAGACCCCCTCTACACTCGATGTGCTCTTTGATGTGTGTAAGCACTCGCTGCTCTCTCTCTCTCTCTCTCTCTCTCTCTCTCTCTCTCTCTCTCTCCTCTCTCTCTCTCTCTCTCTCCTTTTCTCTCTCATATGGATAATACGTTATTGTTGACTTTCCCGGCCAATGTCCCATAGAAGCGACGCATTTTCATATAGTTAAGGCATTCTCTGTGACACCTCAAATTGTATGATATGACTGCAGAAATGGTTTTTACTGGTAATTCTGGTTTACTAATATAATCACGTAGCTTCATATAGCAACGTTTAAGAACCACCCAACGACTGAGGAACGACATGCCATACGCTCAGTAGGCGCATAATTGCGCGGGCTGTGAAGCAGCATCATAATTCATGCGGTGTAGTACGAAAATGTGGATGCGACAGGACCTTTCCTGTTAAGTTTGCCACCAAGTAGGCCTATTTCCGCACATTCTTGGGGACTTGGATTATACGATTTGTCGGTTATAGGGTGTCGTTTTCTGAATGTCATGTAAAGCTATCCGCTCTCTATCGAAATTCAGACTCCGTGTCGGGGAATCGAACCCGCGCTATGGCAGGCACTAAACCAGCACAACGCCGTCTTTGTGCCGTCCAACATTCTTCTGCATGACGGGATTTCTGAATTTGAGCCCGTACTACGGCTTCCTGTATTTTTCTTCCCCTTCGACGCATCAGGAAGAAAGCGCGGAACCGATTCGAGCGCACGAAGAAGCGTAAAGATAGTGGAGAGAGGCTCGAGTGCGCGCTTGAGCGCGCGAGCGCGGATAAAGGGTGAGGGAGCTAGAGGGGGGCCTCCTTGCCTCTCAGCGCCGCTGGCCGAGGTCAGCGTACGCGGCGCGGCGTCGCAGTGCGGAACGCGCTTTCATAACGCGCCGTCGTCTTTCGCCATTCCAGGTCGCCGCTGCCGGCGTCGCCAGGTCACGGGGCCGACGCCTCCCGCCACGGAAGCCCGCACTCCGTGCACTCGCCGCTTGCGCCTCGGCACGGGCGCCCTGAGCCAACAAAGCCGCTAATCAGGGCAGCGTGGGATATGGCGGTCTGCAATTATAATGACATTGGCTTTCTTTTCTTTTTTTTTCGTTGGTTAGGGCCCTGAATACTCAGTTGGACAAAGGCACCTGCAGCGATTATGTATCTCATTTAGGCGGCTTCTCATTCGTTCACTCTATTCCAATTTGAATATCTGGCCCAAGTGACACAGCGCGGGATCACCAATGTTGCTGTAAACAACGCCTCTGTTCCTCCTATACAATGAACAAAAAGTGCCAGCCGAATGTACAGTAGGCAAGATTTTAGCACAGAAGATGTAATTAATTTGATTGATATGTGGTGTTTAACGTCCCAAAACCACCATTTGATTATGAGAGACGCCGTAGTGGAGGGCTCCGGAAATTTTGACCACCTGGGGTTCTTTAACGTGCACCCAAATCTGAGTACACGGGCCTACAACATTTCCGCCTCCATCGGAAATGCAGCCGCCACAGCCGGGATAACACAGAAGACGTACGTACGGTCCTCACGAATTCCAAGGTGAATTCGAAATTTTCGGTATGACGACTGGTACACGCACTTTAAGAAGTTAACCACACTAAAAACAAAAAAAAAGTATTTTGATTGTTGTTTTGCGAGTCCTCACTTGCCACTTAATGACTCCTTTTGAAGAATCACACAAACTCTCTCTGCGGAGTTCGAAGATCAATACACACTCTTCGAACAGCAGTGGGGCCAGAAAGGGAGTTCATGTGACTCCTTAAAGAGAGTCATATACTTAGCAAAGTCAGTACTCGCCGAAGAGTAACATGCCTTCGCTCATACGTTCTTTAGCGTGCAGGGCATGTCCCCACGAAGCTGGCCGCTATTCTTAATGTTGGCTTTGATGTAAATGTTTCAGTGAAAGTTGGGCCGATATGACACCAACTGACGACGGTGGAAACAAATCTACCAGCGTTACTTAGTCTTAAATTGTCGCGTTTATATCCAACACGTCAGAGCCCAGAAGTAGCCGATTCGGCAAACAGTAGTACGACCAAATCGGGAAAACATGCAGGCCGTCGCGTATACGCAAAACGTTCACACACTTTTCAATGAGCACCAGTGCATGCAGAAGGGAGCACTCGAGTCGAACGCGTGCTCTACTTTCGTGGCTTGCACGGGGAAGTGCAGTGGCCGTGCATACAGTACGCCACGAGGCGATCTCGGGGTCGAGGTCGAGGACGCGAAGGCCACGATCCGGCATACTTCTTTTGACGAGCGCGGCAAATTTTATGCGAAAGGCGAGCAAGAATAATCGGTGGAGTTGTACGAGCCAAAACCAAAATCTAATTATGAGGTACGCTGTAGTTTAAGACTGCCGAAATTTCGACCACCCGTGGTCGAAATTTCGGGACTTCATGAGCGCGCCATAATTCCTTCGCGAATGAATCTGGGGTAGCTCAAATTTCTGTATCTGGCATATACATGCCTACCTATGTGGTGCGTGCCCGAAATACGATAGTTTTGCATGTTGTGAATTCGCAATTTAGTGAAATGAGCATATAGGCCACACTTAATACCCTTAATAACTTCCCTGTCTCTTCCTTTCATTTATTTTTCTCTCTCTTTCCAAAACGGGGCATTTAGAAAGGATGGCACCAGTTGGTAGTCATGTTAATGAGAAACATACGCTTCAATGTGTCTCGAGTGGTTGTGATCACTTGCCCTAAACGCGAGTGCCAAAAAATTGCATTCCCGTGCTCGTGTTAGTCGGACAGATGGGCACACCCGGATGGCCGAGAAAGTGGAGTTTTGTGCGACACTTTGCTATGCGCAGTGTTGTGAAGTCACCTCGTTGAAAATATCTGGGAGGCTTTTTTTCAGTGAGGTTGTGTTTGCGCTGGAGGCATGTGTCATTATGGCTGTCTTGTGAAAGTACATGGCGTTGAGTGCAGAGTCGGCGCGATGTTTGGTATAAAGGTCCAGCTGTAATAAGACCCAGGGTACCCTAAAGAAGGGGAAAAGGTGTTTTAATGAAGTGCGGGAATGGACCAAAGCGGCAATACTAGAGCTGAAAAAATGTGCTCTACGAGTGCGATGGTATCTTGGGAGGATGAAACAACAAATATGGTAGCCTTATTCACGCCCTTTCCCTACGCTCCAGGTAAAAAGAAAAAAAGAAGATTAAAGGCCAGCTCCGGCGATTTTTCGAGGTCAACAAATCTCGATCATATTCACTGGGAACGTTCACTTGCACGTTTGCGCCATTCATGCAAAATTGCAGGCCTGGGAGTTTCGCAGATTATTTTCAAATGAATTTGATAGTTTGACTCCAAACGCCCACCTCGCTTGCGAGAACGAATGCCAACGTTGTGTGTGACATTGATTTTGGCTAGCGAAGGGACTTCATCAGACAATTTCAAAACCCCATGGGGGTTTTTAGCATGCCACTAGACTGATAATATAGTGCTAACTCAGGTAATTTTTATTGCAGGTGTATCCTTAACACTGGTAATATTGTGTGCCAGAAGCATATATATGCTTCAGCCACACAATATTTACAGTGTTGAGAAGACTTTCACATACTTTATAATGCCTGTGCGTTTCTCTTCTCTTTCTTTTTGTAGCATATTCAAGCACGGGCGTGCGTGGCTCCGTGGTAGAGCCGCTGATTGTCTCGCCGAAGGCCTGGATTTTTATTATTCATATTCACCCCGATTTTCGCTCGTAAACAACGCCGAAGGCACCGGAATTTCTGTGACATGAGCTCGTCAATACAATTGTGCTATAATAGAGTAGAATGCACGCTCGCATAGACAAAACGATATTCTAACACAACGCTTTCACACGGAGGAGGGAATATAGAAAATAAAAAAAAAAAGATGGGCTGGGTACCCACAAAGAAATATCATTCGAAATATCTCGCCCATCAGCGCAATGTGTTTAATATTATAGCTTTGTGAACACTGGATAGACGAATTCGACCCATGTCCGCGCGCTAGATAAGAAGCACAATAACTAGATGAAATTCCCGTGAGTGTCATACCGATGAGTCTGCACCGCAAGCTCAGCGCTTTGTTCCCATCGCCGTCCGTAAATAACCAACGACAATTAATTAAATGCGTTCCACGTTGCGAAAACATAGCCATTCCGATCGATTCTGATCGTGTTGTTTTAGAACATCTCTAAGGCACTTATAATTGTTAAATTGCTCACGTTTGACTTTCGTTATCCATCTCATGCCGCCTCCGGTGGTTGGAAAGTACTACATGGGCAACTATATATACTCGAAGACAATTTAATAACCTCACTTCCAGCGCAACCATCAGCTCCCTGAACGCGCATAAAGGATACTAAAGAACATGAACACCATAGGACGAGTGGCGATTGGCTGGTGCATATACGCATCAATAACATCCCTGTAGCTCCAAGGTTGCGTCAGAGCCTCTTGGGTGGATTTAATGCTTGTACTAGAAGCCCATCACTTTTCTTATTTCGTTCCACCTGGAAGGAAAGTTTTCAGGCGACGGTTATCCGCCATTAATGCGATACGGGCGCAGCGTGGCGTGCAGGATTTGTGGTGCAGTGCATGCTGGCGGTAGCCACGTGGGCTGTATATTGCTGTAGTGTATGCTGCAAAAAGGAAGACACACAGTGAAGGCACGTTCGACTGCGCACAGCGCGGCGAAGATAGGCTGATCAACGACAGAGGGCTCATTATAGGCAGTACGTGTAATAAGAGAATAGAAGGGAATAATAGTAGACATAGTAGTCACTCGTTTCTTTTCAAATTGAATACATTACATTGTTCCTTTTTGTGCCACTAGTTTTCTCTTTGTCTTCTTTTTTTTTGGCAAGGTGTTACGCCTGTTAATATGTATACAGATCCTGCACATGTATTATTTTATTTCTGTATTGGTTACCCCTGTTCATACTTGTACCCATCCTGCATATGTAATACATTTGTTGCATGTTTCCCACCCCTTATGTAATACCCCCTCTAGGGGGGTCTTTAAGGTAATAAATTGAAGCGAAGTGAAGTGAAATAGAAGCAAAGCGTGGAATAGAATACACAATAGACGGAAGAAGAAGAGGCACGCAACACGGCACGGTAACATGAGCGTTGGCCGAGTCTCGAACGAGGCGTGACCTCGAGCCGAGACACAGAGCGAGAGACGAGCACGTTTATATGTGTACTGGCACGAAGCTACAGCGTTCCTTCTTTAGATGTATAGGCATAATACACCTCCACGCTCGGATGTTTACTCTGTATGCGCTCATGCAAATGAGGTGTCTCGCGAGGGAAAAACAGCTCGCGGTGACGGCTCGCGCTGGCATGAAGACGAGAGCCCTTCGCTGTCACGTGCACACGCAGCTACACTAGAGACACACACGTCGACAGGTTATACGACCACCCAGGCGACGGCGCGTGGCTTCTATGTCGCGGTGTGCGCCGAGGATGGCCGAGTAGAACGCTCGCAGTCGGCGACGATGCTAATGATGTTGCTCAGCGAACGTCGCAATGCGGGAAACTCCGCACCCAGTCCGCCGTCTTAGCCGAGAAGAACTTCCAGAGAAATATGTATATAGGCGAGAAAGACAAGACCAAAAAAAAATGTGGTGAGTCGGTGTACGGAACTAAAGTGATGATGATGATGATGAGTAGATTTTAGTGGCGCAAGTACGGAACTAAAGTGTACCCCCTCCTCTCCCTCCCACCAAATCACAAACAATCGCGCTGAACCATTGCATCAAATAAGAAACGCAGCTTCTTGACGTATAATACCCGTTCTTCGTACGCACCCTGTAATCGCGAAAGCAAATACCGCTTGAATTCATTCCGTGTAGCAGCAGATGGATGTGAACGTAAAGAAGAAGACAAGCATTGTAGGAAACCTCGGTTGCGTTCTTGCGTGATTCATAAACGTCATATACTCGCCAGTGTTCTTCGCTTTTGTGTCAAATGAAATAGTGCTCGTCATCGATGGAGGTACAAGGACGTCCATAAAGCAAAACTTGGCGATTATAGTGTGATGTTTTGTGGCGCAAGGGTCATTTGGCGGTCAAATAGCGCAAAGTTACTGAGACAAAAGATGCGAACAATGATTATAGTAAGTAGCTGTGTGAGGTCCTTAGAATGTTTGATTGATTGATATGTGGGGTCTAACGTCGCAATACCACCATATATGATTATGAGAGACGCCGCAGTGAAGGGCTGCGGAAATTTTGACCACCTGGGGTACTTTAACGTGCACCCAAATCTGAGCGTACGGGCCTACAGCATTCTCGCCTCCATCGAAAACGCAACCGCCCCAGCCGGGATTCTATCCTGTGACCTGAGGGTCAGCAGACGACTACCTTAGCCACTAGACCACCGCGGCGGTGCTATCACGAACATCAAGAAGAATGGCGAACGAAAAGAAACCTAACAAACAAAAAATTCCGCCATATCCACGAAGTGAATGATGATGAGTGGGCGAAGCTCCGGAGGTAAACCTGGTAAACCATGAATCCTCTGTACATTTTGCCCACTCGATTTTATTACATCGCTCCCCCTAGCGTACGTCGCCGCACTAAATCGAACGATTGCCTTCAACCAATGACACGCGCCATATGTGACATCATTCCTATTTTATAAGATCTCGCGTCTTTCATCAACTACAAGTACCGCTTTCTAGTTTATAACATCTTGCATCCTTTCATCATCAGCTACTAGTACCACCATCTAGTAAACACTACAAGAACTAAACGAGAGGTGGCTACATACAGGAGACGGTACCGCCATCTAGTGAACACTGCAAGAACTAAACTAGAGGTAGCTACATACAGGGGACGGTACCGCCATCTAGTGAACACTGCAAGAACTAAACTAGAGGTGGCTACATACAGGCTACAGGGGACGCACAGCCCACGCCCTAAGGAGCTTCGCCCCTAAAAGCTCATTAGGGGAAAAGTTCAAAACTGCTTTGTTATCATTTATTTTGACGTAGTTGCGATAATAATGAAGTGCGAACTGACCATAAGCAAGTTCAACACGGCATCACCCACTTATCACCGAAGGTACCCACGCGCAATACGAGTTTAACAGCAGTACCTTTTCTACCGCACAAGTGCGCGCTTTCATTTACCATTTAGAACGCAAGCGCTGTGATTAACAGAAACGCCCCTGCGGAAGTGCGTATAGCGCGTGGACAAATTAAATGCACAGAGTTTCCTACATTACGTACACTCCCTGACGAAGGAGAAAGAGTGGGTGTCATGTGACATAAATTCAAAAACGAAAATACCAGGAACAAACACATCTCCATAAATTTGAGACTTTCCTTAGATAACCGCTGTTTATGGACTTTTATTCTAAGTACTAAGCCAGCACAACTTCGAGAACAAAGGCTGCAGGACGATAATGCCACAACGACCGTATGTATACAAAGCTGCCTTGAAAGAAAGAGGAACCTGAAGAAAGAGGAACGAGAATATCACTCTACGCAGTGCACCAAGCACAGCACGATCGTACCTATATAACCACGTGATTGATTGATTGATTGATTGATTGATTGATATGTGGGGTTTAACGTCCCAAAACCACCATATGATTATAAGAGACGCCGTAGTGGAGGGCTCCGGAAATTTTGACCACCTGGGGTTCTTTAATGTGCACCCAAATCTGAGCACACGGGCCTACAACATTTCCGCCTCCATCGGGAATGCAGCCGCCGCAGCATATAACCATGCGTCATGCAACTGAAAGTTGCGACACACTTTCGATCGCACATGTATAGACCGTGTCTGGGTTAACTTTACTACCCCCACTTGACAGATTTTTTTTTTTTCCGCTTTACTTAACGACGTCTGCGTAGCCTGCCGTTTCTATAATCGTCGGGAGAAATGTCCTTCCGTGACAGGCGTTGCGCACTTCCACATTAAGCAACCATCGCTCCGCACCATTAGTCGCGAGTGCCGAAATCGCCCAACGGGAACACAGGCGTGGAAACTGTCTGGGCCGCTTACACGTACTACACCATTCTACAAACTCGTTGGGGAACACCACTGCCCACGTCCACATAAGTAGACGGGCCACCGCTGTGGAGAACCCAAGTCGTGACTTGAATGTGCTGTGCCGTATACTTTTACAAGGCTCGGCTATTACAGAGCTCGTCTCGCGCGAGAACATAGATTGAGGAAGTTGCGGCAGAAATTCAAACAGCCGCCCAACAGCGCGCCCGCCCTTAGAGACGAAATTACTCGTGTATATACTGTACACGTATACGCGACTGCGGTGTCCGGCGCAGACGCCTCGCCTTTCGAGTGACGCAACTGCGTGCAATATTCTGTGCTCGTTATCTGCTTTCATGTACGGTATAACTCGCCATGCAGTTATGTGCAACAGATGTCGGGGAAAAAATATTGTGCAAACGAGTACTACTTGACAATCAAGTCGCGAACGGGATATCACTGCTTGCTGTTGCACCACAGCTGTCCATGTCGAATGCGTAACTACTCGTACATGGGCAGCGGTGTTTAAGAATGCGGACGCCGCGATTGACACTAAAAGGTGGGGCCTGCTGGTGGGTGACGCGTCAAGAGTGAAATGCAGAGCTATGAAGCGCAGTTTATTTTTTTTGGAAAAGACAAGAACTTTAATAATGTTAACAAGAATTCATATCAACACATCTATTTTTTATCTTTCAGCCTAATTTTTTTCATAAAAAGGTCATCGGCCAATGTAAAAAAAAATATAAAATGACGTTTCCGGATCCGTACGGAACCCGATACGTCATTTTATTGTATTTTGACATCGATCATTGACTAGCTCATTGAAGATGCCGTTACTAACCAGACGGTATTCCGTCATGCGTGGAAGTGTCGACGAATAAAAGTAATACTATTTTGTCCACTAGCTAGTACGACGCCTATATGAACTCCCATAGTAGAGTACAAAGTACTTTAAAATCATTAACCGCTTTTTCTAAACACAGCTTGTACGTGCCACCGAAGTGACTTTGTTACACCATGCAATTTTACACGCCTGAAGTGCTGTTTACTAGTACACAATAAACTTCCCTGTTTCTCCCTTGTCAGGGGACATCTTGAATCTTACCCAGAGTCGAGTACACCGTTCTCTGAATCGTTGAACACTTCTAAATACATTGATTCTCGTCGCGAAATATTCAATTACCCTTGCACACAGGGACATCGTAGCATGCACCGATTTCGAGGCGAAAATTTCGATCGGTTATGAGTGAACAACAATGCTCGGTGGAAAGCTTCGACCTCACGATGGGGTGCCGCACTGCACTCCACGAAGAGTACTAACAAAATAGCTGCCCGCGATGAGGGGGGGGGGGGGGAGGCGCAGGTTTTATGCATGTTCGCAAGTCTGCTTGTATGAGTGCGTGTTCTATAGAGGGTGCGGGGGCGGGTATGCACCTACCGGACACCATATATACGAATATGCGATAGCATGTAGGCACATGCTCCCTGTTGACAATTATTCCAACTTTCAGAAGTTTCATACTCAGTGACATTTCATTTATTGAGATGAAGGTCAACGGTGCAACCACGCTGGTGAAGTAGAGTTCGTGAACGTACGTTAACGGAAAATACAATTCCTATGCCTAGAATGAATGTAATTTTGTTGTGGGCCGCACGACTCGGACTGAGGACTAAGAGAAACGAACACAAGCGAGCGCTGCCCAGAACAAAATTATGCTTAACTACCAACTCGTCCAACTTGTCATTCTGATTTAGAATGAATAAATGCCTCTTTTTTAGTCTGCCTTTTTTATATGGTAACCAAGTCGTCCCATTATTAGACACAACCACCGACCAGTATATAACATGGAACAAAATCGCTAAGAGCACCTGCCTCTCTTTGCTTAGCTTTCGTTCCACTTGTTTTTGTTTTTTTTTTTCGCTTAAGGTTACGGATGTCCTATGATCGGCTTTAAAGAGAGATAACAGCGAGCGTTTATAGCTGTGTCATGGCGAAGAAAGTGCGTGCCAGTCTGAATTCGTCGATCTAACTGGACCTGTTTGCGTTGTTTGCTCCGAACCCTGTCTCGTCGCTATCATTCGTCCCGGCCCCCTCATCAAGCCATCCGTCATACACTATAGCTGCTCTCACATGCACTAAATATGGCGCCGTTAAGTACGCGACCCTGCCCCACATAGGGCTACGGTCGTGAACCATGCACCGGGCCGGCCTGAGCGCACGGCGACGTTGTTCGTGTGGTGGCCGGACCCCATAGAGCGCAACTAAATATAAGGTCCGCTGTGAAACAAGTAGAAGCACGCTTTCAATCCTTCGGCAAGGCACGCATAGACGAATTCATGCATCACGAGAGAGCTTACAGCTCTAATAGCGCAGGCTCGCTCGAGGAAGTGCATATATGCTACTTATGGCAGCCACCTGCTTATGGAGGGTCTCTCCATTATGCGGCTGTGGATCCGGCTTCGCACTGAGCCGAACGGAACTTCGAGTGATGCGGCAGGCGAGTCACGCGCGAGGCGACTCGCGGGCAACGGTTCACGGTCTGTTTTTATGCCGGCTCCTGCATCGTGCACGATATGGACCGTACATCACGCCCCCCCCCCCCCCCCTCCTCCTCCCGCGCTTTCCCCCGCTATTCCTCTTGTGCGGCGTAAAACTAAACGGTCCACCGCACACTGAATATCTGGTAGCATGCTCGAGTCGGTCAACAGTGTCCGTGCATAGGATAACGGGGTGTATCTATGACAGTGATCTTTCTTATACGCTGGTATACATGTAGCTACATTCCTGTGGTGTTGTAAACAGCTTGCGTTTCACAAGTTATCCTTGGTTGTGTCAGACGCGCGGTTATTCCCGTCAGCTCGAGAAGAAGCATCCGCATAGACGTCTAGATGAACGATCAAGGTCTGCTAGATCTTGCGATAGTAAAGGAGAAAAAAATGAACAAAATTCAATGTCATATGAAGGTAAGTGAATTCCGCGACAGGACACGAAACACCACGCTAAGAAATCACGGTTGTTACCTCTCGCAAGCGTACTCGCACACCGTATTCCGTCACGGTGTATACAAATGTGCACGCCAAATTCAATGGCACGTCACGCACGGCGTGCTTCATCAAATGGCTTGAAACTTAGTGCTCACATTCAGGCAGGCCTCCTAAGTAGGCAACTGGTGATAATTTAGCTTCAGATAGATAGAGATAGATAGATAGATAGATAGATAGATAGATATAGATAGATAGATAGATAGATATAGATAGATAGATAGATAGATAGTAGATAGATAGATAGATAGATAGATAGATAGATAGATAGAATAGATAGATAGATAGATAGATAGATAGATAGTATAGATAGATAGAGTAGATAGATAGATAGATAGATAGATAGATAGATAGATAGATAGATAGATGATAGATAGATAGATAGATGATAGATAGATAGATAGATAGATAGATAGATAGATAGATAGATAGAGATAGATAGATAGAATAGATAGATATAGATAGATAGATAGATAGATAGATAGATAGATAGATAGATGTCCATGATGATTACTGGGCAAGATTCACAGAAGATTAAGTTTTACCAATGACCTCTGGCGCTTTGGCGCAATCACCATCTTCACTCCGTGGATATGCTGCGATTTTTTTTTTCTGTCGAAACAAATACAACCAAAAAACAAACTGTGCAAGCATTTCGGGCCTAATAGTGGATTTTTTTATGCAAGTACTGAAGCTAAGTAGTTGCAGCACAATTAGATAATTAGTAACACACTGACTAACATTAATTACTAAAACTCACACAAACAACGCTTTCCTTCATCTTATTACTTTGAATGTAATACTGAGTGCCTTAGAATCATGCCACTTGAATTTGATGCATTTCTGACAGCGCATCATAATTCGTGACCGAAGCGGGCATAGACACCCTGAATCATAAAAACGTGTCGATCACCCAGTCACTTTAAAGGGTCCCTTTAACACTTTTTTCAAGTAGCCATGGAATGAATTAGCTAAAAGAGTTTATTGCCTTACAAATTCACAGCCGCAAGAATTTTTAGAATCCGTCCAGTTCGAGTGGAATTACAAAGACTTGTCACACGCTGCAATGGCATTCTCTCTTCTGTCGTCAAGACGAAAGCGCTGCAAGATAAGCAGCGAGGGACGGCGCGGGGACAGGAAACACGTCACACGCGCCTCGTGACCTTAACTAAAAACGTTCTCTCTTTTTTTTTTTCCCCTTCGAATACGCGGCTTTATCAGTGAGATCACGCGTGCACACGTAGACAAGTCACGACCTCCCGCGGCGGCCCCTGTAACAACCGAGTGCTCCACGCACAAATCAGCCAATGGCTGATACAGTTGCTGTTACGAGGTGTTTTTGGGCTAGCAGCGTCATTTGTCGAGAGAAGAGAAAGCCATTTTTTTATAAAATGTATGTAAGGAGAGGTTGGTGCCAATGCGTGGCGCCGGCTACTTCTCTAAAAGCCAATTTTAGCTGACTGATAATTTGTGTTTTATTGCTGATGCAGGACGCGTTCTCCATTATAATACTTGGCTCGCGTGCTCCGGAGCCTCAACTACCGATCGGCAGCGTTTTATGACCATGCTCAAAAAGTGTTGCAGGGCCCCTTAAAGCAGCGCATGCTTTTGGACGAAGATCATGCAAATTTCGAGGCTGTTCAACTCATCAATTTACTTTGCCCTAAGTGTTATAATCACTGACTTATCAGTTCAAGAGCTATTCGTCAATCATCGACCTTCATCGCTGATAATACGTCGAACACCACCTGTTCGTAAGAACAGTGCTTAAGCACTGCAAAGCGTTTCTCAAGAAAGGGCCAAGGTTCGTGGATGCAGACACACACAAAAAAAATGTTCTACCATTACTAATACTATCGAGGCTTTTACGAGCCAAAACTACGATATGATATGAGGAACGCAGCAGTGAAAGGTCCAGTAAATAGACTATATAGTGCTGTTTGACGTGCAATGATATCTCACAGTACACAGTCGCATTTCGGCTCGATCGATATGCATCTAGGACATTTGGGAAAGCAGCCTGGATCCGTAACCACTATACCACCGCGGCTGGCGTGTGCTAGAGGGCGCCTATATAATCCACACCGAGTCAAAAGCGAGGCAGTAGTTTCCTTCTCGCCTTCCCTAATCTTCCTACAAGCGCTATTTCTCCCCCTTCCCCTTCCCCCTCCCCGCCCGCTCAATCATTCATAAAATACGTGGAATGTCAGCACTAAGTGTTGAGCCAGTCAGAATTTTCGCGCTTTTTGACAACACGCTGCTGTCTCCGCTATACGCAGTCTCAATCGCAGAAAACGAAATGTAATCAGGCTATCGCCCACGATGGTCATCATGCGAGACAGCGCAGATCGGGCATGCGGTAGCATGTAAAAGAATGGCAGGCGCAATTCACCATAGATATATATCTTATATCGGCCAAGAGAACTTTTTTCTATCCTTACGTCGCGTGAATTACAAACTGCATTTGCGTGACGAATTGTGCCACAAAGACTGCAAACGCCTGGAGAGGATAACGCGGTCGCTCTTCTTATTTTCTGAGTTTATTTAGGGGCCCTTCAAAACCGTACCCTTAATACGAGTACGAAGGTATCGGACACGTTAGTATCGAAGGCGACTGGCTTAAAAGGAGACAATGCCTGTGAAGGAAGAGATTCGTGACCTCTGTGGCTGTGGTCCATATTTTAACAAGAAAGTCCCAGCTATTCGTACGAGTAAGAGCCAATCATTTAGTTACCTCTTCGGGCACACACTACAGTCGAACAAAGGCAGCAGTACAATGAAACAAACAACTAACGTCGAAGATTTGAAAGTTGGTCTGTCATTTCTGAACTGAAGAAGCGCAGGAAAATAAAGAAAACGGCCCAGACATCCAACCGAAAGAACCTTTCGATTGGCCGGCTCGACAATTTCCTAATTTTCCTACATCGTTTCAGCTCAGAAAGAACCAGCCCCTACAGAACACACCCAAGTTGTTGATCCAACCTCGGATTCACAAGAGTACGGCACCGTATACTTACGTACGAAAACGGGAAGCTGGGCAATGGAATGGCGCTCATGGCGGCGGTCATATTCTCGCGCCATGCTGGCGCAGTCCCCGAGGAGTCCGTCGCGTCGTCCAATCCGACCCAGTCTTGGTCCGCGCGCACAGCGAACATGTTCTCCGCACAGCGCCACGTGAACGCCTTAGCGCGCACCACCTACGAACCGATCCGCGTTGTAGCTAAGTCCGAATAGAGGATACAGCGTCGCAACGTCATCGGAAACGGGGCAGACTGATAGCGAGCCATTCCTGGGCGCGTCGGTTAATTAGCGATGCGCGCGTCGGTTAATTAGCGATGCGATCAGTGGTCGCAGCGTCATGCGCGTGCGACGGTTTTTGCGATTTTCGCCGTAGGATCGAGCGGTGTCGGTGACTGTCGTGCGAAAAAAACGACGCATGCGGGATCATATGGTGGATTCCGCGACGTCGGTATTAAAATTTACCTGCGTCTTATCAAAGAGACCAGACGCTTCAAACTGCAGTGAACCACTGCAACGCCAAAATGAAGGAGGCTCCTGTGAAACTTTGACAGAAAATATACTCTAATCACTCTCGCATGCAAAAGAGAAAAAAAAACCTGTACATGAAGCTATGGCTATTCGTAATCTGACCTCATTAAACCGGCAACTGAACGAACGTCAATTTTTCCACTCGTTCTCGCAATGATGATCGAGACGTAACTGTCATTATCCTCACCCCATTCACCATTTTACGCTCAAGAATTAAAAAAAAGAAATAAGCCGGAACTCGTTCAGTTTAGCAGGCGGAATGCTGCACGCGAATTCTCAATTTGGCCAGCTCGCGCCTCTATTTTTGCCGGACGATCATTACAGCAGCTAATCATAGCCACAACCACCAAAATAGAGCAGAAAATAAATCCGGAAAATCTTTCAAGACCTAAAGTCCAACTTCCTCAACTCGGCGATGAAGCTTCGTCTGGACTCGGGATGCCGCAGATGCCGACCTGCCACCCCTCCTCAGCTCGTTCCTTCCTTTCGTTTCTTTTTTTTTTTTTTAGGAGTCCATTGCTCTATTCAACAGTCACTGCCCTAATAACTGTGCCCTGTCTCGACCCCGTTACCTTTCTCAACCAGTGGGGGAGGGAGACTTACTGAATGAACGGCCCAAACGCAACGGCACACTACGCCATCACAACCACAGCGCACACGCGAGTTCTTGGAGGGCGTATCCAGCTTCGCACAGTCGAAGTTCGTTTCCAGCGACGGTCCGCTCACCAAGCCATACAAGGCGATGTCGCACGCCACACCGCAACCATCACACACAACGGGCGCACAAAGAAGGCACGAAATGCTGCTGGCGAGACGAAGTGTCGGGCCGGATGAGGCACGTCATCAGTCAAGATGCTTAGTCGCGTGCGGGAGTGTGCTGCCGATGACCAAAAAGGAAACACCGCCGCAGCCGTCTTCCCTACTTCGCTGTCATTTCGCTCGCCTCCCCGGAGGAGCCCAATCCGGACGGCCCGCCGTCATCATGCGCGGCAGAAGAAACAGCACGAGACTGCCGTACCCCGCTTCACTCAGACGGGGAACGACATGCGGACGCAGGGACGCACGCAAAACATAACTGCTGTGTACTAAAACGCGAACGCATTAAACGCCACGAGAGAACTGAGGAACCAGGCAGCGGGACTTGACAGAGAACGTCCTGGCCGTTGCCATTTCTTTACGCGCAACGACCGAGTGCACATGCGCGCGCCAGACAACGGCCGCAGTGTGCCTGCGCTGTGGTCCCAGCGGCGAGTAGAGCCGCATTTTCGTTTCTCGCACGAGGAAATCGAGTGGGAAGCTGAGGGGCGTTTGAAATGGCCGCGGCTGCCTTCAAACGCCTTCGCCATCCTGCACATGAAAACAGTTCGGTGCGTTATTCCTCCTCCGCCATGTCTCTCACCGCTTGACAACTACGGCAAGTGTGTGTGTGTGTGTGTGTGTGTGTGTGTGTGTGTGTGTGTGTGTGTGTGTGTGTGTGTGTGTGTGTGTGTGTGTGTGTGTGTGTGTGTGTGAGAGAGAGAGAGAGAGAGAGAGAGAGAACTAGCAATACAAAAGAGATGCCGGCATCCTCTTCGCAAGGAGACGAAGGCGTGGTAAAAAGTGCACGGCGATAAGACAAGGCCAGCGCTTCGGCCTGGAGCGTTGGAGGAGGAAGAACGCGGGCGCCAGGGAGGAGTGCGTTGCAAAGTGAACTACGCGTATAAGCACCAATGCCAGCAGTTGCGGCTGCAACTAGCAACGGGAGCAGCAGTGCGCGGCAATGGGGCGAGAGCCACCTCCTCGTTGTCTCGGGCAGCCGGGCGTGAAGCCGTTATTTCGCAGTACAAGCAGCGAAAAAAACAAAGGGGACTGAGTAAAACACGAGCAGGCACGATAGCGAGAGAGGCGCGCGCACGAACCGAAAAGGCGACCACCATCCAGCGCCGGGAAACGCCCGTTTCGAAAGTTTACGCCTTATACTATACATGAAGCGCATGCTCCACGAGCCGGCGATATGCGTGCAAAGCTACATCGCCGCCGAGCTACTGCAAAAACGTGGGAAATGCCACGTGAGAAACGAGCCAGCATATAGAGACACTAGGGGGGTGGGGCGTTGAAGGAATCAAGTACGTGCTCTGCGTGCATATCGTGTTGATGGACTTTCTCTACTTGTCGGCCTCGTTGTCGGCCTTGCTGACACGTAGGTTGTGGGTTCGATTCTTGCCACGGCGGTTGTATCTTGATGGATGCGGAATATAAGGGGCACGTAGGCTGTGCAATTGTGCAATGTCAGTGGAGGCAGCACCTCACATGACACCATATATGGTCGAAAGCTCCGGAGCCCGACACTACGGCGTTTCTTACAACATGGTTTTGGCACGTGAAGTCTGAGATATAATTACTAAAGTTTCTTTATTAATTTAGTTGGCAATTTTATAGTTACTATAATCTCGTCCAACCCACAGATAAACTCCATTTTATCATTGCGGGCACGGAGTGATGTCAGAAAAAATTGATGAAATGAAGACGATACTGCCCTTGTAACGGCGGATATCCGTTATTAGCCGACATGAAAAACAGTTGGTCAACAATGAGCCGACATTTATTCGTTAATACAAGTCTGAGCAAATACGGTAACTATACAAAAAGTCTCGATTGTTACTGTCGATACAATCGCCTACATCCGCATGTCCAGTTATAGAGATGCGAATAGAGCAAATCCAGAAAAAGATTGTTTTCAAGCAAGAAAACAAAAAAGTTCAGAGACAACTGCGTGCTGCGCCAAACAAACGTCCTGCTGTATATACGCATTTTCTCTCATCCACGCATTCACAGCCCATCAACTCTCTTCAAAATAACCACCTTCGCATCTGTAGCGGCCCTGACCTAACTATAACACCCTATAACTGCCTCTCCGGGTACCGGCGCGAAAGGTGGGCGTGACACGAGGAAGTGACGCCAATGGGAGCCTTAAACAACTAAGCGATGTTTACAGTGCCCTCTATACCGGCTCACTTGAGAAGCGCTATCACGGCATGTTCATTCGCAACGACACAAATTACAAGGTAGTTAAGATTGCGGCGCAAAGTTTCCTAACACCAATTCAAGCTATAGAGAAGGCACGGCGAAATGGGGAAGACGAAATCAGGTGGGTATATAGTTGAGAGACACTTATTTCGTCTGCAGGAGATGGAAGACTATAAAACGCCCGTCGTGACGGCTAAATATATATATGACTTCGTACATACACCCGTGGGCGCACACAGCCACGGAAGAGGAACCCTTTCATTGCGCACTCGAAGTCTCGTCGCGGGACTCCGCATAGACTAACAGAGGTACGAGTGCACGCGAAAGTAGGACGACGGGCACTCTCCAGCCGAGGAGCACAGGACAGCCAACGAATGCGTGTATACAATGGTTTGCGGTTAAAACAGCCACGCGCAGATGCGTAGAGGAGAAAGGGAAAAGGGCTGCCTGGCAGGCACGCCATTCATAACCACATGTGTATCAACCGATTTAGTTGCCTCTTTCACTTTGCCGGGAGTTCATTGCGTGTTCGCCTGGGGACTAATGACGACTGCAGTAAACGCAATAGATAGCTGCTACAAGCGGGTCGTTTGCGCAGCTACACAGCATCGGCCGATGTTGCATGTGCACGCGGTCGACGCGTGCGGCCATTCTACTGGCGACCCCAAAGTGCGTTAAGATAGAAAGAAATGTGAAAGAAACCGAATGATCGCGTAGAACGAAGGGAGCATGCTTCTATTCCGACAAAAGCAAGACCGACATTAACTGCATGCAGGCAGACGAACGGCAATTAGGCGCACCATAACGAAGACCTGAGTGACATTCTTCTTCAGTTGAATAAAAATGGCATTGTGTTAGTGAACTTGTTTACGTCACATCCGACCTCTGCACCCGCACTTTGGAACGTTTGCCGCACAATTAACCTGATTTTGTTACGGCTTGCGCGCGCTCCTGCCCATCACCCCATTTCCTCTCCGCCTTCCTTTTTTTCATACAAATGACATAGAGGTTGTACACAAACGAAAAATAAATGTAAAAATGCTTTGCAGTGCTCTGTAAAAACGAACGACACGTAATGACCACAAACATGGCGCTTAGGAATGCGAGGGGCAGCAATGTACAGAGTTTACAGGGGTGGCTTGGCCTTGTTGGTTATCTATAATAATCCCTGTTTTTGGAGCTGTCACTTGATTAACGATTCACGAAGCTGACGAAAACGTTACTATATGTGACGAAAGAGGAATGGCAGCGCACTCAAATGAGATATAGAGAGAAACAAACGCTTACTTCAACGAACAGCTGAAAATGTTACACCCAGGATGGGTGGAATGAATCGCTACGCCACAAGCTGGGTGATAATCATGGTATTGACAGTAGCGATCGATGCCCACCCAGTCAGCACGTAGCGCATACAAACGCAAATGCAGCTACAGTGATCACATGAACACGCCAACAGCACATATTCACCGCACACGCATTGATGATTTGATTTATATGTGGGGTTTAACATCCCATAACCACCATATTATTATGAGAGACGCCGTAGTGGAGGGCTCCGGAAATTTCGACCACCTGGAGTTCTTTAAAGTGCACCCAAATCTGAGCACACGGGCCTACAACATTTCCGCCTCCATCGGAAATGCAGCCGCCGAAGCCGGGATTCGATCCCACGACATGCGGTTCAGCAGCCAGCCGAGTACCTTAGCCACTAGACCACCGCGGCGGGGCAACAAGCCAACTTTGCAAACTCTGAATCAACAAGGACATAATCATATTATAGTAGGCTTATAATCTCTAATTACTATAATAACGTAGCGACGGTAATGAACATAAAGTAATGATGTAATCACAGTGACAACATAAGCACTATTACAATAAAAACAACAAAACATCAATAGTGTGGTCATTCGTTGTACTAATAACAGTAACTTTAAATAACATTACGATGCCATCGCCGGATATTATTATTATTTGTGTAGTGAAAGTTACATGAAAAATTGTACAACACATCCGCATCCAACTAAAAAAAACTGTACATTATCAAATTTGAAAATTCTTGAATTGTTTTACAATTTTGGCTACTTCAACAACAGGACAGATATTGCATAAACACATAGTTTCATACTCGATGGTCTGCATGCCATAGTTTGTCCTGGGTTCCTTAGTTACCATTGATGTGCGGCGTAACTGGGACGCAAAACCTCCAAAATTATTATTATTGAAGATGTAAACTTGAAGCTTTGCACTGTGTGTGTTGCTGTTTCTTCCTTTTTGTCTAATTCTACAGTCATCTAGGTTAGAATAATATGTTGATCGACAATGTCAAAGAACCATCAAATAAGTGCTCGAAAGCTGCACTATCATATCCACGTAAGCGGCCTTGGGCACTCAACCTTGGGCGACCGATGACGTATATGCGCCCCGTTATAGATAGCTATTAACGGGATGTGGCGGTACAGGCCTTAACAAGCACTAGCGATGACTGCGGTCAAGCGATTTTGAAGGCTGTGCACATTTCGCAATCGGAGAAAGAAAAAAAGACAATGAATAGACTGAAAAAATGGGTTATATATACACTAAACACGTAGTAAAATAAACACTTTCGAATATATTGTTCAGCTGTTCTAGAAAGGCGAAACCATGTATCGTTAACAGATTGTAGCACAACAACATCGTCGGTGATTCGGATGCCAAATGCCATGGAGCGCAGAACGTGTGAACGGTTCTGCAAAGTGTGAATGAATAATGAATGAATGAATGAATTGAATTGGATGATTGAAGGAATGAAAGAATGAAGGAATGAAGGAATGAACAAAAACAATAGACACATTGGCCTGCAATGATAGGAAGGATCGCAAGAAAAGATCTATTCGTCAAGTGCGGCTTTTCTGATTCATATGTGCCATCGTCTAATTCGTTAAACCATCATCTACTTGTTTTGAATTGAGAAACGAATTTTTTTCAGCATCAAATCACAGCACGCATGCACGCCCAGACAGCTTTTTGTGGCCCTTAAAAATCGAATTTTATTTTTACTTTTTTCATTTTAGAAAAATTTTCATTTTCTCCTTCTGTTGTATTCCCAAATAGCCTACCACTTACTGCTAAATGCACTTCACATATGGCAGGGGGAAAAAACGAGTTGGAGAAACTTACGCTATTTTGAGAGCAGACGAAGCATGTTAATAACGGGTGAGCGGTGTCAATGAGACGTCGCACCCAAAAAAACTGAACACCTCAAGTCAGCGATAGCCACACATGCCTGCGCGTGATGCACGTGTAAACGCGTTAATTGGCGCACGTGAAACGCCAAAGAGGAGTGGTTCTTCAAGAAGAAGGAGACGGCGGCATATTATACACAACCCTCACAAAAAAGAAAAGAGAGAAGGAATGACGAAGAGTAGCTATGACGTGTCTCCACAAAAAGGGGAGCTGGAATTTCTAGCTTCTTTGAACTTCTTCGGGGACAAAACGAAAAAGCCAAAAAAAGAAAACGTTACAACTGGGGCAGCTTTGTACCCATTCTTGTTTTCATTTTATTTTATTTTTTCGATGTTGGAGGAGGATGAAAACGCGGGCTCCTTATCTCGGCTCCCGGATTCTCTCAGTGACCGCGATGCTCGATTCCGTGACCACCCCGCGGTGGGAGAAGGCGAGGGCTGTTGGCCGCAAATGCAGGAGTCGCCGATGTACATTTATTGCGAAGGGATTCGCTCCGGCTCCCATACGCTTAAAAAACTAAAGAAAAAAACAAGGCAGGTGTAGACGTGCTTATTTAGAACGAGGACCTTTCGTGCGATGTTTTTCGTGCTTCATTTTAGCGCGATCGTTCCGTTACTACGAGAAAAAATTGTACGGGAGATTATTTGCGAAGCACTCAAAATTAACCGCTTTTAAATACACATTATCGAGAAGCGTGCGCTGGACACTTGTGCGTGATAAGCTTTCCATTGCGAAAACAAAAATAAAAAGACAACTGTCATCCTTCTCTCCA